>VXBJ01004674.1:202399-294804 GCA_013400055.1 Nycticryphes semicollaris | reverse complement strand
ACCTGGAGTACTGAGTGCAGGTCTGGAGCCCCCAATATAGGAAGGACATGGACCTGATGGAGCAGGTCCAGAGGAGATCCACAAAGATGATCAAGGGGTTGGAGCACCTCTGCTACGAGGACAGGCTGAGGGAGCTGGGGTTGTTCAGCCTGGGGAAGAGGAGGTTTTGGGGCCTTCCTAATAGCAGCCTTCCAGTACATGAAAGGGGGCCTACAGTAAGGCTGGGGAAGGTCTGTTTACAAAGGCCTGCAGTGACAGGACGAGGGGCAATGGCTTCAAGTTGGAGAAGAGCAGATTTAGATTGGACATTAGGAGTAGGTTCTTTACTCTGAGGGTGGTGGAACACTGGAACAGATTGCCCAGGGAGGTGGTTGAAGCCCCTTCCCTGAGACATTCAAGGTGAGGCTTTACGAGGCCCTGGGCAACCTGGTCTAGTTGGGGGTGTCCCTTCTGACTGTGGGGAGGTCAGACTAGATGACCCTAGAGGTCCCTTCTGGCCTGGACCATTCTATGATTCTATGATTCTATGATTCTATGATTCTATGATTCTATGATTCTAAGTATTGTTTCTGCAGCACAGCAATTTTTAAAAGCTGTGCTTGGCCTGTTGACTACCAATTGCTTGCTGACTTCAGAAGTGCCACAATGAACTCATGTGTCATATCAAGGAAGCTTCTTCTGTTAAAAAATATCTTCCTGATTCTACTTTGGCCTTTATGGTGAATCAGAATCACATTGATATGCTCATGACTTGCATCAGTTTACTCATAGGTTTATTACACAACTTGGTTTGGAGATGCAAATTCATCTTTCTCGGAGGAAAATGGCACTTGTCTGAATTGATCCAAATGGTAGTAAAAACCAAGCCAGGGAAATAAGATTTCTTTTTTTTTTATTATTAGAAAAATGTAATATCCCCCTTACCAATAATAAAAATTTAATGAAAAACAATTAGCAGTAGAAATAATTTTCAATAAAGGCAGTAACACTCTATTAAGTCATACTTGATAGCTCAACAGAACTGTGTTTTATATTCAGTATTTAACTCCATGACAAAGAAATTATAGAATTTCTGTCAAGCTTAGTATGATTTATTCGCCATGAACATGCAACAGTGGCTGGTAGTATCTTTTCTATGACAGGACTGAAATTAAACTCAGGGCTTTCTGCAGATACAAATACCAAAACACTATCAGCCATGAAGACGTCTGCTGGATCTTAACTCTGACGGTGATTAACATCCTGTGACGGAAGATAGTCACACTTTATTTCGAGGTTTCATATGTAAGTGCTGTACAAATGAATAATAAATAGACCTTTCAATTAATGTTTTATTGGTTGCTAGTGCCTACCAAGTCGATAGACTGCCTGTAATCATTGTTTATGTGCATCTACTGATGTGCGGTCACTACCCATGAAATAGTATATTCTTGTTTGAAATAAGGGAATAATACCAATTAATCACATATTACTCATTGAGATTACATCTAACATAAAG
This sequence comes from Nycticryphes semicollaris, assembly GCA_013400055.1. Lineage (NCBI taxonomy): Eukaryota > Metazoa > Chordata > Aves > Charadriiformes > Rostratulidae > Nycticryphes > Nycticryphes semicollaris. The sequence continues at coordinate 293,306 of VXBJ01004674.1, read as the reverse complement.
ACATTAGGGGTGATGAAATAGCTCTTGCTGCGCAATGCTCACCTTCAGCAAAATGCCTTTGCCAAAGCTTGTGGACTGTTTCCCTAAATAACCTTTTGCAAGTGTCTCCAATGCAGAGCAGAATCCTTCAAACAATTCAAATTCTTGAAGGTCACCAGGTCATAATGAGGGGACATAGATTCACGTATATCTGATCTAAGGGGCTTATGTACGTAACTATAATATTAACTGTCTTAGTAGTCAAAGACCAACCCAAAACTCTACATGCTTTATCATACTTCTTGGCAATAAAGATTGAGAAGAGTATTATGATATTAAGTGTCTCTAATTTGGATCACCCACTACAAAGAGTGTTGTTAATTTAGTTCTAGGAATGAACTGGAAAATGAAGGACTGTTGCATTCTCTGTTGTTGACTTCTACAGTTTGAATGGTGCACGTCTGGAGGGAACATCTTACTTATAGACAACTGATGTCATCTAAGTTGCCTTAAGAAGATGTTACGATATAGAACTTTATAGTGACACTTAGAATAAGTGAAGATACACTAAAAGTCTTACAAAATGATATGAGAATTGAGGACACGGTGTGTGTTAGGAGGAACAAGAAAAGATGTAGATATATGCGGTGATGTAGATGTATGCGTAGATGTGGCACTTCAGGACATGCTCTAGTGACATGCTCTAGTGGCTGAGACTGAAGGGGTTTTATGGTGTATGTAAGGTTGGACTTGATGACCTCAGAGGTACTTTCCAACCATGAAGATTCTGTGAAAGACAGAGGGTTGTTCTCTGAAAGATTTGTTCTTGAAATGGTAGAATAAAAATTAACCAACCATCCCTCTGTGCTTCCAGAATGTCTTTAAGCTGTGGAGCAGTAACAAATTTAGTGTTTCTGTGATTTCAGGTATCTTTGCTTTTCTCAGAAATTCTGAACATAGCCTTACCCAACTTCCAAAGTTTTAATTCTCATGTTTGGGAAATATTTCAAATGGTATTTGGACTTACTAATTCTGTGTTTAATGTTTTGGAGAAAGAAAGAAGAATGGAAAATGTTAGCTCTCAGGAAACGTAACAGTTATTTATCTTGTGTTACTTTCTGGAGGTGGTCTAGAAAAATGTGTACTGGTTGGAAAAGTCAGAGAGACTTGGGTAAGAAGTGCCCAGGCTGGCAGAGGAGCAGTGGCACTGCCAGGAGGGCAGGAACATATGACTGAGCTGTGTGTCATTTTAGCAGTGGAAGGGACACTAAGGATGAAGAAGTTCACTAAACTGTGATGAGAAAGAAACACAATGTTAACTGGGTTAACCTATCTGGTGCAGTCAACATGCCCTCTGCTGAGCCAGAAGGAACTGATGATTAATGTATGGGTGAATCTCAGTATAGCTGCAGAGAAGAACAAATTTTCCATGCCTTTTAATACCGTATAGAAAGTATCTGTTCCCAGTATCTGAATAAGTGTTAATTACAACCCTAGGTCTTCACCCATAGCCCAGGCTCTGGGAAAAAAAACTTCTCATTTTGCTGTGAGAAGGAGGCAAGAGGCTCTGGTGTGAGCATGGTGAATGCCAGGGAGGACTGAGGAACCTTGGCTACCCTAAGAAGGACTTTTCTTTCAACCAGTGGCAGGAGCTTTTACTACTTGGCTCTTCTACTGGTTAGAAACTGGAGGCAGAATTCCCAGGCAGAAACATTTTGGGATATATTAAATTCCTTAGGTCTTCTTGGATATGTTGCTTGATTTTAAAATATCCTGGTGGGTGAGGCAAAGTCTTCTATATCTAATGGAGTGGGACCGTCAGTAAATAAAAGTCCAAATTAGATGAGGATCGATGACAGGAAAGGTGAAATGAGAGCTTCTCTAATTGTAAAATGATTTCATTTTGCCTTGCTAATTATTGAAGTATGAGCTTCATGTAATTATACATGACTGGAAACAGCTCCAGCTAACACTCACTACATTTGCCCAATTAAATTTTACAGCATTGTGTTTGAATACAGCTAGTTATACTCATTAATAAAACTGTGGGCAACAATAAACATGCAGGGCTTCTGAAAGGAAGGTTAGCATTTGTTTATTCTCCTTCTTAGCCCAACTTGTTTATTCTCTGGGTAGTGAGTTACCTCCATAGTCACTTACTGGCTATAGGGCCCTTAGGAAACTGCGGCCACCCTGTCCAATACGATGATGTGTCCTGCACATCTGTGTACAAAAGGTACACCTCAGCAGGAGGCCTGTGTACAGCATAGTCCTCTACAAGACTTGCATCATCATGTGTGCACAGCCCTTATGCATGTTATCCATTGGGAAGACCTTGCTCTGGGGAAACTTTGCCTGAGTTTGGAACAGAAAAGAGGTCAGAACCTTTCTAAAAAAACATCAACAAAACCAACAGAACAATACAGTAAGCAGAGTCATCTGACAAAATCTCATTAGATTAAATGATTCCTAAATCCTCTTGTTATCTCCCTCTGCTCTTCTACCACTTTTCTACTGACTGGTGAAGCCTGGAATAACTCCCGCCTGCTACAGAAACTTTGTCAAATTAATTTGACGCTAATGGTTTTTGACATTATTCTACTTTTCTTCAATATTTATCCATCCTCCCACAGGTCATATATGTCTTTTCCGGCATCTGTCCCAGTCCTCTTGGGTAGGCAGAGTATGATAGTTTTAATGTAATTTTTTCTAAGAGCTTATCTTTCTGCCTCCTCTATCACTGAATTCATCCCCTGGTCTCAAAAGTGGCAGTGCCTTCCTCACAAGTCTTTTTGTAGGTATGCACAAATGCACACACAGATGTTAGAAAAAAGATAAAGGCTGTTACTCCTTTAACCCTGTTCAGTCCTCCTATTCAGAGTTATGAGCTCCTTTTCCCCCCATTTTGATCTTTCAGTGTAGGTTTTTTTTTTTTTTTTTTATATTTAGCAAGGTTACTTTCTTTGGCTTCATTCCTTATCATTGAGGCTGGCTGCATAGCATACATGACCCTCAAAACCACAGCGTTCAGCATTAAAGTGATTAAAATTATTGAGCAGAGAGAAAGCCTGCATTGCACATTTCTTTAGCACTCAGACCCAGTGTATACCTGATATTCACTTCATCAGCTACAAACTCAATGAAGGAAACTAATAATTACATTCTGATTATATGAATTCTTTGACTGGATTTTTTTCTTATTTCCTACAATATAAAATCTTATTAAGGAACATTTTCTGCAGAATACAGTCACCAGCATATATTTACACAATTTGCCATCAGTTTGACACTGCTTGAGCAACCTGTAACTATAGGATGTTTTGTCTTGGAAAAGTAGCTGGAGGTGGTTGAGTAAAGTTAATGAAAGGTACAATAAAAGCAATTGGTTCCATATCATTGTGTTCTTTCAGCTAGGACCAGGCCTATTGACCCTGCACCTCTTGAACCATGTAGCATTTTAGGTGATGATTAGAGACTAAGACTGTGTCAGAGCCTGTAATCATGAGCCTTCAGTATTACAATAAGGAGCTTAAGACTAGAAAAGAAAACTTGAGAGGAAGAGGGTGAGTGGATCCTCCAGCTGCTAGCACCAACCACCAAAGTGTTTCTAAACTGGAAGTTCCAGAAATTGTTATATTTTAGCCCCAATCTCTTAAAAAGCTCACACTCACTTCCCTTTCTGCACTTGTAATCATACACACCTTATGATCTCCATGGGCAATGTACTTTCTAACTCTGATTATCAGTAGGGGTGCTTATCCTGGCAAGAACTGAAAGAATCCAGCTACCACTGGGAGAGCTGGGAAGGTGCAGGAGGCACCCACCTCAGGTGACAGGACATAAGCCATTTCTGCTCCCCAACAGCCTCCTTGTGTTCATGGGGATGTGACTTCAAGGAAGAAGCTCTGCTTCAAGCACAATGCTTTGCAAACAGCATCAGTCTGCCTTTTGCCTCGGCAGGCGAGTGCAGCCAAGTGCTTTGCTGCTCTGCACTGCCAGATCCCTGCCCTGCGTTCCCATGCTGGGCCCTGCTGTGGAATGCAGGCAGTCTGGAAGGACACCAGCTGGACATGGAAAAACAAGTATCTCTGTTGACTGCCATTAGTGCCAGAAAATCACTGGAATTCAGACAATTATCCCGGAAGACACAGGTGAGAGAGGAATAAAGAGGAATAAAGCAAATAGCATAAGAAACATGGGAACTAGAGGATGTGTTCTGATTTTTTAAATAGTGGGGCGGGGAAATTTAGCCCTCTCTGGAAGTGTTTTTAATGAAAGCTGGAAGACTGGAATGGTTTAAGGCGAGCAATGGAGTGTTGCTGGAAATGGATACTCTGAAAGACGCTTATATCAGTTTCTCTAAGCTTTGTGCTGAATTTGCAACTTAAAAAATTTCAATGTACTTTTAAAGCAAAAATAAATGCATTTCTTCCTACCTATTAACTACATTTGAATGACTCAGCTCTTACAAAGGTCAGACATTTACAAGTAATTTCAAACGTACTCTTATGACACTAGAATTAGTTATTTTCTCTTACCTGACATGATGATAAGGAAGCTTGATTTAATTTCTAGTTATGTTCCTGATTAATAAAATAAAGGCATCAAGGCTATTATTGGATAAGACAAATAAACCAAACCCTTTTGACTGTCATTGTGCTCACATGCACAGAATTTCCCTGACACCATTTAAAGCAGATCCAGAATGTAAGCTCAGCTCCATTGATTTAATGGTAAGTACACTTATCTATGCTTGCAGACTCCTGAGTATATGTATAAATAAATACTTAGTACTATAAAATTTCATATCAGCCTTGGTTTTTTAATACATGACAGATATCTATAAATGGGAAAAAATACCTATTAAGCACAGAAGGCTGTGCTTAAAGAAACCTGGGTTGTTTATATGATATCTGAAGTTGCTAGACAGGCTTGCTCAGGACTGTCTTTTGACTTCTCATTTATGTCATGTCTGCGATGGTAAGTGGAACAAGGGAGGACCAGGGTCTTTTAACATGTCTGGATAAGGTAATATTTTACCGGGCTTGTTTTGTGCCATATACAGTCGACAAAGCACCAGAGATTACTTTGTGTAAATTTGATAGCAATACATTATGAGCCTAAAAGCTCCCTTAGAACATAGAGACCCCTCCTGGAAATGTGTGTTTGTATCAACTTAAGGGAGGGACAACAGTCCTAGTTAGATATCTGCCCTGCAAGGACAGAAGCAAGGGGCCAGGAAAGTTGTAGGTGACCCCCAAGGAAATGATCTCCACAGCTTTCACCTGCAGGGCATGTGGAAGGAGTGGGAAGCATGGCAATAGACAGGGAAGAGCTCCCTTGTTAAGCAGAGATGAAGACTGCATTTAGCAGTTGCTGCATTTGTTTGTTCCACTCCAGTCGCCAGATTTTTGTACACTAGGTTTCCTAAACAGACCTTCACTTTTGGGACCAGGGATCAGTTTCTCCAAAGAAAACAGATGCTGAGAAGCTTGTGGGTTACTGAGCCAGGTACCAAATACTTCAAAAATGGACCATATCCTTACAGGTCCTATTCTGAGCAAGGCAGTTGGACATATTTATGCTAGTGTGGTGCAAATAAAAATGGAGGAAAAAAAATTAAAATTCTGACCATGCTGTTACACATGGCTTTTTACTTAAAATTTCCTTAAAATGAAAAGAGGCACATGAATATATTTGACTACCAGAGGAACCAGGCATTCCCTTTACTTTGGTTTTTGGTGTGCCCTGGTTTGGACATAGCTTATCATGGCGCTGGTGAATATCTCACAGGCCCCAGTTGTCTCATCCTCAGTTTGGTGTAAGACGGTCAGTCTTTTCTGTCATTGTTTTCTATTTCATTTTGTGCTAGCTCCTTCTTTAAATGTTTGAAGAACATGGCCCATTACACTTGATTACTGTGAACATCTTGCAGTCTCCTTTCAGAAGAAAACAATGAAAATATTACCTTACAAGGCAAGAATAGGAAATAAAAGGCTGTTGAAAAATAGAGAAAGAAAAGAGACTGGAAGAACAGACTCAGTAATATAAGTGCTGCATAAAACAGCAAGAAGACTGCAATGTCATTTGAAGTTGTGCTTTAGACAAAATGAATAATTTGCATTTTCAGCCTCAAACATGTGATTTCTTAGTCACAGGTTTTTTATGTGACTACCGCTGCAAATAAAACCCCAGAGGCTAGGTTTTTTCATTTTGTTTTAATACTTTTTAAATTTTATTTTTAACTACAGATAGATTTTGGGGGAATTTTAAAGGCAAGTATTTGTATTCGGCTTTGAACACTAGCATTTTTATTTTGGTGCTTTGCAGGACTGTGTTAGATAAAAATGCAAAGCTTCCTGCTGAAATATATATTCAGTGAGACTTTTTTAGTTGGAAGAAATGAATCCTGAATTTTTAGTCAGTTTTATCAAGAGAAGGAGAGAAGTTTACAACTTCCCTTTTAGGAGGGGAATCTGTCTATATAAATGTTATACATTTTCATTTTCTCTGCATGTTCCCAACTAGTGTTTTCCACTACTAGTTTCTATGCATTGCATCCCTCCTGATAAAGCACTAGATTCTACCTATGATACCATTGACATCGATGTGCTTTTGTCCCTAAGTTGAACGATGAAGGCCCTCAGCAATCAAATAAGCTTTTCACTAGTTTCAGTGTGCAGAGTTTGTTGAGTGGATAGCAGATAAATTTGGTAAGTGGAGCACACCTGGAGTACGTGTGACCAACTGCTGACTAGAGAACAAGAGGGGCAGCACGTAAATTCTTCCCTGCTCCCAAAACCCAACAACTTCTGGATTCCAAAGTCTGCCTCTAGATTACTATTAATTTGGATCTGAAGTGTGCTTTTGAAACAAATCTGTTCAAGTTCATTTATTCTGTTTTTGTTCACAAGTTTAAGAGCAGGTTCAGAGAAATGGGTTCCTTTCAGATAAACCAGACCAGATGGTGCACTACAGGATTGCACCTCATGTGCTTCTGCCACTAATGAACATTCAGCCTATGGGAACTGATAACAGCTAGTCTGATATAAAAGTCCCATAATAAGTACAGTGTGGATATTGGGTCCTCAGCACTATGTCTCCCACTCTGGTTGTTTATTATGCCTTAGTACCACAGACATAGACAAAGTCAGTCCACAGTCTGTGTTCAGCAACTTGGTGAATATCAAAAAAGAGAGATAACCTCAATTTTATATATCTCTATATACAAGTATATATATATTTAAGATCTTTTTTCAACAGTGAAAGTAGATTTATATTTTAAATATGCGTGACTAACAGGTGTGATTTTGCCATGGTAATGGAGCCAGGTGTGTGAGAGGAAGTCAAAGGAGTTCTACCCCAAAGACTACTGTCATAGAAACTGGGGAATATTATCCTGAAAACAGATCATTTTAGTTCTTATTAGATTCATTTATAGGCTGTGATTGTGAAAGCTATCCAAAGTTTGTACTGAGTCAACACACCATACAAGCATAGCCTTGCCTTCCTGGGAAAGTTTTTTTCTGTATGGATGATTTCCAACCTTCTACAGGTGACTTTTCTAGCAGTAAGACCTCTATAATTACACTGTCAGAACCCTTGCTACCAAAGCTGCTTCTAGCTCCACAACAGTTTCCAGCTTTACATCTCACATACACTTTACATCACACATACATTTTGCACTTGAATTATGATTGAAGTTCCTTTTTAAACAAACCCTTTCATTAGTTCTTCATCTTCTGAAGTGAGTTATTCTGACTGTGGGAGAACAGACATAGCATTGCCATACATTTCCAGGACTGTGTTGGGACATTTGTATCGAGAATAAAGTTCGGACAGCTTCCCATGGTTTATCTGTGAAAGTATCCAAGGTATTTTTTTGGCTATGAATGACACAACCAGAGATAAAAATGTCACAGGTGGGTTTGCTGGTGGGTTGGACTGCAAAAAAAAGAAATGAAGGTGTATTTTTAACATGTCAGCAGCATTCAAGACAAAGCAAAAGTACCAAAGCTTGCAGTAATAAACAGGCAGCATATGTTATGCCTAGAGAAAACACAGTTTTTGCTGGATAAAAATTTCATGAGTGTGTGCAAGAAGTATCTGAGGTTTTTGAATAGTTTTTTAATATGAGCTGAGGCAGCTAGGTAATAAAGACTTTGGCAATGCTGAGAAGAGGAAATGATAAGAGACTCCATAATCTTTAGAACTATCACTCTTCGAGTATCTTAAAAGAGAAGAACTGGAAATTGGCTATAACCTCGTCTCATGTGTTAGCATAGGTACAATTGAAAGCAATATTATTAGCATACAAATTGGTATTGTCCAAATGCAATCTTTTAGTTAGAGATAATGGGCAGGACTCTTTACAAAAAAAAGAGACAAACTTATGTCCTAGAAGAGTAGAGGAAACAAATAAGCTGTAAAAAACCACAATGTTGCAGAAATGTGACTGGCAGAATTATAAATTTGTAAGTGACCTTTGTGTCGATTTGGGAAATTTTGGAATACAATTGCTTTGTTTATCAGCCCTGAATTGTTTTCAATTCTTGAAGGGTTAGATTTTGACATGCAGTCAGAAATAATAGTATCAGAGAGGTGGATCAGGATCTGAACGCTGTCATTAAATTTTTTTTTTTTCAATTTTAATGGTGAAACATTAAGATCTCTAGCCATGGCATAAGGAACACCTGCAGGTCCTCATTTCACCCAGACACAATGAAAGCAGCACCCCTACCCCAAACCAACACGTACTGCTACTCATCCAAAAGGCAAAACCTTAAGGAAACAAAGTCCTACTTTAGCAGTTAAGAGCTCTGCGTGTTTCTTTCAAGTACAGAATTAATCTTCATTAACCAGTTAAAGAAACCTCATGGGACATTTCAAAGGCATAAGCAGTGGGCATGAGTCTAAATATCTTGCTGAATGCAACCTAAATGAGTAGCTAGACAGTGCTCGATCAAAGCCATTTTGGTGTGAGATAGATGTTCCCACAGTTAAGCAAATTCCACAGTATGGCACTGTGCCTCTGCGGAAACTTTTCAGTGTGAAGAGAGTGCTGCTTCTGGGTGTTTGCAGTAAACAGTAATGTAAGCTTTATTAGGCATCCAGTTAGAGGTAAAAACATAAACCGTGTGTGAAGATTATCTGGATAATTAAATTATTAAGTAAGCATTATGAAAGGCAAGGGGAGGGGGTTGTTATTAATGTTACTATAAAATTTTGACTGCAGACGACAGCTAGGTGCCTTTATTCCCCTCCATGAGAAGATTATCTCTTGATAAATCAAACTCCCTTCTGTTGCATTTTTGCAATTTCAGAATAGACAGATTATTAACAATCTTGTGTAGTTCTATCTTCGAAAAGATAGAGTTCAGCAGGCTGAACAGAACCTACAGCAGAGCTGCATAAATCCCGTGAATCAGTGTTACCACTCAGAGTATTAACGAGGACTCCCTTGTTGCATATTCGTGTCTGGAATTTGAATTTCCAAGATTCACTTTCGGGCATATTCTGGTGGGTAAATCTTCCTGAAACTTTATTTAAGGCTAGGAAATTTGAATGGCTAAGAAGCTAACGATAGTCACGTTCTCCTTGTCCTCACCCACACTGGGCTCTGTTCAAACACAGTGATATGTTGGGCTCCTCAGGACAGCCAGGAGGTCCATAAAAAAAAGTATGCAGCTGTGCAGGGTACAGATTTTAGGGGAAATAGACTCCCCACTTAGTGGGAGTCTCACATCTGAGGACCCAGCAACTGGCTTTTTTAGCCTGACAAGCATCGTGCTATCAGAGTTCTCTGCTGACCTTTTCTTCCATCCTTGTAGCTGGGAAAACCCTGGCAAATTGAGATCTGTTGCAGGGGAAGAGATGAGAGGAGTTTTCTTACAGGACAGAAGAAGGTTGAGAGCTCTGATAACTCTGCTTCCCCCAAAATTTGTCATGTAGTTTGAAAGAGGCAACACAGCTTCTATGGCACAGCCATTATTTGCTCCCCATCCTGGCTTCAGGGAGCTACACTGGCAAACCCCTTTCTACATGGGCATTGGGGCTACCTAGTTATGTCAGGTACAGATGCCAGTAGGTACATCTCTCATTTCTGGGCAAAACTCAGGGTGGGGTATGTTGTGCTCTGTTAGATATTTAATTCTGATATAAAAGGCAGTTTGTTTGATTTTGTTTGGAAGAATATTGCTGGCATAAGTATTTTTCTCTTTCTCATCAAACAGAGAAAACCAGACCCCAAATAATTTCCATGACATAGGTTAATCTGCTCTTGTGTATTGATGTGACTTATTTATAGTGTTGTGGTGTACTATCCTCCATGTATGAACATGTAGCTTTGCACATCTATGAAATGTCACAAAAGAAATGTGAAAAAAAACCCCTATTATTTTAGTATTAATTTATACTCAAAGGCAAGAGGTATGGTTTCTCTGCAATAGTTACATTTCAGCTGTTTTTCAGCTGAGAGCCAGCTGTGTGCCCAAAGCTTCTCAAGGGTGTGATTATTCAATGGTAAAACTAATTTTATGCAGTGGCTGCTGATAACTGTTGCAAAAATTATTTTAACATAAAGTGAAGTGGTGAATTTTTGATCTGAAAGAAGGCAGGACTGGCTACTCAGAATATTGAGCAGCTTTTTCAGCAGAACAGTGATGAGACCCATAAAATTACAGTACCTGTCAAGATGCTTGGCTGAAGTCTAGAATCAAATTTATCTAACAGTGGCAAATTGTCTGCCTAGCTGAAAAAGAACCTGTTCTACCACAGAGGTAAAACAGAACCAATTTTCTGTTTTACAGTTCTACTTTTTTAGCTGGGCCTCTTCTAACAAACTAAAGTCTGAAATTAACAGCAGTGTTCAAAAAACTGTTTACTCTCACAGTGATAAGACCTGATTATATGAAGGAATGGTATGCAGAGAGGCCCTTGCTTATACTTATTGCTATAACAGCTAAGGTCTGGTAATTTCATTATTTGCCCTGTTGGAGTTTGGAAGTGGAAAAGTGTAGAGGGGTCACATCTGTAGGGAGGAACAGACTGCACAGGTGACCCAAAATTGACCAACTGGGGTATTTCATCCCATCTGCATCATGCTCAGTGTAAAAGCTGAGGGATCAAAGGGTCAACTCCTCTCTTCTTTCTTCAATGGCCAGTGTCTGAAGAGGACCTTGTCTGTTTGCCTCTGATCACAATACAAGCATTCCTGATACCAGATCTGGAATCCAGCTCCTATTGATCACTGAGTCTGGTCTGGGACTTTTCCTGATGCCTGCTGGTGATGTGATTGTCATCCTGGGAGCTTGATACGGTTTTGTATATATTGTATCTATTTCATTATTTTCTTCCTTTTTTTTGTTTTAATTTTAGTATTAATGTTTCATTAATGTAGTTTAGTTCATTCTAAACTCGAAAATCTCCTTATCCCCTTCATCTCCCTTCTTTTGGGGGGGAGGAAGGGCCATCTGTCAGTCTGGTTTTGGTAATTTTGCCTTAAACCATGACACATACCATTAACATCATAACTTTTAGTTATGTATTTCTTAAAGACAACAGTTATTCCAGGTCAAATGGGCTTTATAAGAAATGTATTTGACACCCTCTGAGACCAAACATCTATATTGGAGAGTTCAGAGTGAGCCAGACACTGTCCTTTGAATCATAGAATCATTTTGGTCAGAGGACAGCTTTAAGATCATGGAGTCCAACCATATATGACCATGAAAGCTGGGTGTTATGGTGGGTTCTGAATAGGATCTTTGAAAATAGAATAAAAGTTCGAGGCAAAGGAAAAAAACATTACAGCAATTATTACGAGACATAAGCCACATGCATACTAAGAAAGCATTTGCATAAAACATTAACTTTATATTTATCGTGTTCTTTCCTGAGTGGACGCTTTCCCACAGTTGAAAGACTTACCAAAGAACATCCTGTCTTTGGCATTTAGAAAGACAAAAGGAATTAATGACATCTGTTTTTGTACTTGTCACCTGCCAAATTAGATATTATACACTAGAAAGGAGGAAAGGTGCACTTTCAGTATTGTGGGATAAGTTGTGTTTTAGGTAGATCCTCAAATGACTTTTAGGGAGGATTTTTTGGCAAAATGAGAAAAATAAAAAATAATTTCATTTTTAGTAATTTCTAAAACTCGTAGATCTTGAGACTATTTTTTTTTCATTTCTCTTTCTATTTTACAGGCACCACATTTAAAAAGAGAAATTCTGATTTAAAACCACATTTTGGTTTTAAAATAAAACATTTTCAGTTTTATTGAACCAAAATATGAGATATACTTATGGTTATTTTTTATATTTAAAAATAGAGGGTTTTTATTTATATCTGTCTGAAAGTTTAATAGCTGGATAAGTTTATTAATAGTTAGGAAAAAAGTACTCCTAATTGTATGTTCATTAGCAAAATCCATAATAGACCAGTGGTTCCAATTGGTGAAGATAATATAAGCCTAGAAAACCACCACTAATCATAAGCTCTGGTGATTTTCAGTCACTCAGCTTGGGGAACACTTTCCAGATAGCAGTCGATGATAGCAATGTAAAGGGCAAAGGGATATCAGCATTTGGTGTCAGTTGACTAAAAACTACAGAATTAAAATTTCTACATTTTTGGTTGTACTACACAGAAAGAAACAGCCCTCTAAAAATTACAAGCAAGAGATAGAGTATGGGATATAAAGACTGTATCTGAGTGTTATTATTACCATCAGTTATTATGTAAATGATTCCTCTTGCTTACAAACACACACACACTCTCTTACTTTTTCATCCCAATTTAAAACATAATTGCAGGCCTCGACAGATTGCCATTGATTTTTTTTTTCATAGCATGAATTAAAATATTTAAAGTAGGAAAAGATAGAAAGGAACATTATGTCCCATTAAACTAATCAAATGTACTAAAACTAACCCCTCCACCCCAAAACCACCCCCTGCTGCCATCCACTGCATCAAGATGGGTTATGAATGAACAAATCCACTTGGCACTTTATAAAATGAGGTCATGATAAGTGCATGAAAAAATAAAATCTAAGCTCTTTATAGCTGGCAGGATCCTGGCTGTGTAGCAATGAGTTTAAATCAGGGCAGCAAGACCACAAAATTGCCTCCAAATCTTTACAAGAGCAAATTATAGTTTTCTGTTTCCTGACTTTCTTTTGCAGCTGTTGTGTGAGCTTGTTAAAAATACTTCACCATTTTCCACAGGATGGTGTGCACGCCAAGAGTATGAGTCGACTGAAAACAGAGGTGTATCATTTGAAAAGGAGGGTATGTCTAGGGGAAGCTGTAGGAGAGGATACACTGTGTGTTACTTCAGAGGCAAGAAATCCCTCCCTGACTGATGGTCAAAATCTGTGGCAGCTGATCAGTTTCTTGCTTGTAGTCCTCTATCATTTGGGGAGAGGCTATCAGAAGGATGCAAAAGGGAGTAGTACCCATCACTTCCTTGGGCCACCCATGCTTAGGACCTCTGTAAATTTACTTTGCCTCCACTCCTTTTCTTATGAGATCACTTCTACAGTTACATGTAACTCACCCTGGGAGAGCAGGATGCTGGCAATGTCCTTACTACCGAAAAAGATCCAGGGAACAGGAATATAACATCCCACCTTCGGGGTGGCCATTTTTATGTACTGTAGCAATTTAATTACTGTGACAGTTAGTCAATGTGATAGAACTCTTTACTGGTGGTAACTGTGTAAACGAAGAGCAGCACTTTTTCCTTTATAAATAAACATTGTGATATTTCTCTTCAGTTAGGGATGAATGAACTTGAACAACCTCAGGCTCCCCACGCAGTTTTTGGGGAGGTGAGCTCCAATCCAGGTCTGAGCTTTGTCTTGGTCTAATGGACATATTAAAACAAGGAGTCTTTTAATTATTAATTAATTAACTTAATTAATTAATAATTGAATTGTGTTTTGGATTGTTGGAAAAGATTCCCCTATACATATCCAAGTATGCCTCATATTATACACTGCTCCACTACTTTGTAACATCCCATCAGACAGACACACAGACACGTCTTTGACATCTTGTTTGTTAATACATTTTGTAGAGTGTAGCTCACTTTAGTAATTCCCCTCCTGAGCTCTGTTGTTCAATGCTTTAAACAGTTCCCCATTTTCTGAAAGATTCCCCAAGAAATAACCCGTTTCCTTTTGTTTTCCACTGCGCACCAATGGAAAGACACATTTGCTGCATTAATCTTCACATTATATAGTGTATTGCTTAGGTCAGTAGTTCCTTATGGATTCATGTATCCTGTAGTCGGTCCTCTGTACTCAATACAGTATAATACTCTGGTATCTTTAAAACGATTGGAAAACACACTTCCGATGTGATGACTAATTTTGCATAAAGAAAATGAATGATCTAATGTAACAACCTGAAAGGGTCTTGTGAATAATAATTTCACATGCCTACATACATTGAAGGGTTAAGAAAAACCTAATTCATTCATTTAATGTGCATACAAATTTTCAAGACGGTCTTCTGAAAATGTGACTACTCAAAATATTTTATCCTCTCAGTGTGTAGTCTGAGTAATTTAGGCATGATTCTGTTTCAGGTAGCAATAAAAGAAAGATGAAGAGCTAATACGGGAAAAGAAAACAGAGAAAACACTGTCCTCATAGTGGTGCAGTTTTGACCACAGCAAGAAGTGAAGAGCTGGCCTAATTTTTGATGTATTAAAATCTAACATTTTATTTAGAATACGCCAAGGTAATTTTAATTATAGAAAAGATTGCTTTTTCTCACTAACAGTTTGAGAAACTGAAAAACTGGCATCTTTTTTTTTGCCATGGTTTGTTATCTGAGATTAATAGGTTGCAGTTCAGTTGCCTTAATGCAGACACCTATAGCTAGTTTAGATCTTCAAGGGGCTTTCCCACTTGTCTCTACCAGAAGGATGCAAGTTCCCCTTGGGGCCATGGCTATACCTGTCAAGACCCATGGATGCCTCAGACACCTGGGGGTATTCAGAATGGCACTGGGTTTGTGTGTTGAGGCAACTGAAACCCATTTTAGCTCCTTTCAAAATCCTACATTGAAGTTACTTTTACGCATTTACAAAAGCTATTGATTTTTCCCAAATGATTCAATATTAACATTCAGTTTATTTCTTCCTATCTGGAAACTGTTACTTGTGCCTTGTAACTGATCTCTTATGTCATATAATTTTGTTTCCTGTTTAATAACTTCAGATTAAACATCATTAAATTCACTATAAACCAGAAGTGATATGCAATTTTGGGGTGTGTTGGTTAGAGTAAGAATTATCCAGTCAGGACTCAAAAGCTACACAAAGCGTTGCTGGTAGTTTGTTATATAATTCCTGGTATGTCAGCTATGTAAATGGTTCTATTGATTAATTCCTAATAACTTAACTTAAAAATATATAATTTTTAAAGAGCACAGCAATAAATATGAATTAGAGTAATATTCAGGTTCCAGTATGTTCACTGTTTGGGATTCATGACACCAGAACATGAATCATACAAATACCCAGCACTGTGCTGACTGCAAAATTCATGACCCACATAAAATTAAAAGTTGGCAGTTGATAACATTTTTAACTAGTTTAAGCTAAATATTGCCTTTTTGCAAGGTTTTGCACTAATGAAGTTAGAGTATCTCTTTATGGGAAACAAACTTGGGAAGAATTGTGAACACAGTAAATGAAAATTCTCTTTTGAGAACTTTGTGCTCAGACTGCATGGAGATGGGTAGCAGCATAAAATCTTAAGAGAAATTTGAACAAATGTTCAAATATTCCCCTAGCACACATTTACATTATTTGCAGCTAGTCATCCATTCTCTACCAAATGCTGTGCCTTGGAAACTAAGAAACAAGGGCTATGGTAGAAAGGCTAATTAATCATACATAAGTCTCATATTAGAAGATTTTTATTAGCCCTGTAAGACCACAGTAACAGCTCCACCCTATGTACACACAGAGAATATGAAACACCTACTGATTTTTAACAGATAATACTATTTTATATTACAGGGAAGACACAGTTTGACCTTCTCAGAGACAATTTCCAGATACAGTAACCAAAATTATAAGCCCCTGAAGGGCTGTAATTTTGGTAGAAAATACCATTTTCATTTTATTTCTTGTAAACTGCACACCATGCACATACCCCATATTTTATTAAATTACTACAGAAACATAAAATAGTTATTGATGGGGATAAGAGAGTATATCTGGTACTTTCATTTAATGGTCTTGGACAGTAATTTGTTGGGCTATCGCATGCAGATATCACTGCATGGAAACATAGTTTTGGTACTTCCTGTATTACTAATAACTGGATTATGAAATTATTCATTTTTGGAAGAGGTTAAATGCACGTCTAGACAAACTAATAATTCTGTACTGTATTGCATAGCTTTTGTGTCCTTGAAGAGCTGGTTTGTATGAGTGTCTGAAGTACATGAACATTTGAAATCTTTGTTAAGGTAGTTAGGTTATGAGAGAAGAACAGAGTAGACAGACAGATGGTCTCTCAAGCTGTAAGAGGAATTTATATGACAATGAAAAAGGCAGAGAGGAGTCAGCTTGGAAACTTCACTCTTTTGAGAAGGTTTCAATTGCTTCAAGAAATAACTCAATTCATGCATATTTAGTGACTAAAAGTTACACTACCTGAACCAGAATAGTTTAATGCAGGTCCATATTTTAATTTTTAGAAAGGAACAATTTGCACTGTGTTAGGTGGTGCTGTTTCCCTTCAAAGGCACATTTACTCCAATTTCTCCTCTTTTGGGAGTGAAAATAAGACCTTAATGATTTGGCTTGAGGAATGTGTCCACAAATAATGAAAACCAGAGCATGAGTTGGGAAAATGTGGGCAAGAAAAGTGCTCAGGGATATACTTCTATATTTTAGCTGCTCTTTTCTTCCTCACATCTCTCTTGATTTGTTCGTTGTCTGTTTAAACATGTTTTATTTTAAATTTTCCAAACTTAATTTGAGAAGGAAAGTCTATGGCATAGTGTCAATGGGAGAGTATTTCCGGGAAGATTAAGTTAATTTACATGGAAAAATGCTTCCTCTCGTAATGCAAATCAGAGAGAACATAGCAGAAAAATATCGCTCCTGTTATATACTAATTATAAATGAGCTTTAGTGGAAAATTTATATGCTTATTTGAAAACGAACTCTGTTTTTCGCCTTGGAGTGCTGAATGGTAATTAGAATATTGATTGTTCCTGCAGTGGGGCCAAATGTGCTACCAAGGCTGTACTGAACTAGCCCTATGGTTCTCATAGCGTGCAACCCCTAAGCATCAACTCATATTTTCCAATTAGGAATGACTAATGTTCCTCTATGTGTGGCAAATATATAATCAGTCATTTATCCCTGCTGGAAGCATATGAAGAGAAGCCACCAATAAAGCTATAATTTTTAAAAACAGTTTAGGTCTTTGCTTTGACTAAATATATATTGTGCTACTTTTTTATTAAAAAAAAGTAACCATGAACTTTTTAGGATAAGGTATAGTATAGTATAAGATTTAGCCTATGCATAACAGGTTGCTGCTGAGTAACAAATGAGACTTATGAGGAAATGACTGAAAAAATAATGCCCATTTAACTATACATAACTTATCATGCATATCTTGGAGCATATGAGAAAGTTAAACCAAAGCCTGGACCACAGCTGCACTCGTTCTAGCACTGGGAGAATGAATCCCAGCTAAAGTATGTCAAACAGTATCTAAGCCAAGTATCTGAGTATGGAAGCAGTATTAACTCTCTCAGAGGACATTATCTCAGAGCAAATACCCTTTTATGGCATTTTACATTCTGAAAGATTACTTAAACAATAAAGTTGTACATAATTGAGCCCTAATTTACTTCTGCTTTTCCTTCACGAGATGACTTTGGTGATGATGCCTAGACGGTCTTTTTGTGGTTTTTTCTTCTTTTTTTTGGTTGGTGCTTCTTGACCCTCTGAGCAGAAAAGCCTGATGCCTTCTCAAGTGAGTAGGAGGTTCCTTCCTGCCTTACTTTCACACAAAGAATAGCATTTGTAAATGTGACAAGATTAATAACTCAGGCACTGATATTGGTAATAAAAGCGCTAAGAAATATCTAATAGTAGACAATAATAAGAGAGGATCCACAAGAGATTGAGTGAAATATGACGAGGCTAACCAAAATGCCGTTTTTTAGCCTGTGTAATCTTTAAATGTCTCTGTGTCAACACTTAAGTCAATTGTCCTAGAAGAGGGAGCAAACTGTCGTGGCAGTGGAAGTCTGCTGCTGCATTCACTCCATCAGGATCTCATGTTGTTTACTGACAGCTTGTTTCATTTGTGGTTTATAAGTGAACCTTCAAAGGTCTGGTGTTTGGAAATCCAGTAGGAAATCAATGTTTCATCCAAAAACCTAAACCAGATGGTACTTGGACAGTACTGCTGTTTGGAGCATTTCTGTGCATATGTACCATCCAGTAGCATCCATGTAGCAGCCAGTTTCTTTGCTGAATGTCCTCTTCTGGTTGAATAAGCTATAATCCTCTTTTCAATGATTGTTCAAATTGTTCCCCAATGTCAAGGCAGGAGGCTGTTGTTAAATGTACAGTTCTGCACAGCTCCAAGAATCCCTAAAATACCTGACTGAAGCTAGAGTCTGATACAAACCAGAGGCTGTGGGAAACAAAAACATATTTCCTAGTCTTAGTCTCTAAATTAGCGCTCTGAAGCCAAGCACCTTTGCTGGATACAGTCTGATACCCGCTGATGCCAGTAATTGCAGTTACTCTGCTAAAATAAGCGAAAATGATCATTGTCACTGACAATCTGCTCTGAGATAGCAGCTTTTGCACACAAAGGGCTAGATACCGTGGTAGCATGTGCTAATGTCACAAGATGATATGCACAGTTTCTCTGGAGGCTTCAAGCAGGTATGAGACACCTGGCATGACTTTTCTGTGTAACATCTGAAGGAAGCCATTTCCTTGCTTTCCATCTGTAGTGGATTACTTCTTTATGAGTCTCTATGTCATTTGGCTGTACAGCAGTTTGAATACAAGGGTTTTTATCTAAAATGCATTCTTTGCCAGACCTTTCACTTTAATTGTACACAATTTGCTTTACTACAGAAAAACAGAAGGTTGAGCTGTTTTGAGCTGGCAATGTTGACAAAACGCTGGAACAGTGTTTTATCTTGCTAAAAAGATCTTTGGAGTCAGGCTATTCTTCCTTTTAGTTTAAAACTTCAGGTTTTGGATGGTATGTGCAATTAAAAATATTTGGAATACCACAGAAACTGATAAGATTTTTGGAGAAAATGAGTGTGTTCTAGCTCTGCAATGATTTAATTTTGCTCAGGGACAAAGGCTAATAGAGGCAATACTTATATTTATCCAGTAGTGTGTCTCCTACTGCAGCATGTCAGGAGGAAAAGGAGAGACCATGCACAATGCACCAGATGTGCACAATTGCATGTGCAGAGCTGTGAATAAATCTTCAAGACAAGCTGCAGCACTGTATTTTTCTTTTTCCTTTGCAATGTGTTCAAGAAGAGTGCCTTCAAGGCACTGAGCATAGTGGAACCAGAAGAGTGATGAATATATATGTTATCCTCAGCCTGATATGTCTTTGTGGTTCGATTCACCTTCCTTGAGCTCCCCAGCTGTGCCTGCACTCAGTCCTGAAGGTGATGCTGCTGCCTCATCTGCAGGGGTCTCTGCTAGCTGTTTCCTTCCAAGGACATCCCTTTCTTATGCTAGTCCTGAGATTTCTAAATAATGTAATTTACTACTACATAGCTGTTTAATAGCAAATAATGTACTGTTAAATAAGTCTTAACATTTTTAGTGGTGTTTGTGTGGGGAGGAAGAGAAGCCTTTATAGACACTGCCAGTTAGAGGGTTCACTTGCTGTTGAAGTACCACGGCTGTATCACTTACAGCTGGCAGGAGCTGCCACCATGCTGTCAATAAGACCAGAATAAATACCTGTTGCCTTATCCTACGATCTATTGCTTACCAGCATGATTGTCTGTATTTTTTGCTTTTTTATCCCAGAGATTATAGGCTGTCCAGACCTTTCTTTGTGTTAGTTTTTTGTAAAACAGTCTGAACAGTGAGGAATTTATTCTTGAAGAAGGTTCTTAAATATTGATAGAATGCAAGTAGAAAGTAGAACCTTTTTTACTGACTCTGCCTTTCATTGTTCAAGACAGGCATGCTGCATTGTGTTGGTGTGATTTAAAGAAAGAGGAGTTTCTTTGCATGCCTAGTTTTTTTTTTAATGTTTAACATGGAATTAGAGTAGAGGTTTGTATGGAAATAACAACCCAAAAATAAGTATTCTTATTCAGTATTTATTTATCCTCCCTAATATTAGAAGCTATGAATACATAAAGTACTCAAGATGAATCCTACTTATTGTACACTTTCACATGTGCAAATCTGTACAGGTCAAGACCAAGAGCAGCTAACACCTGGTAAAAGTAAGAGTATATATTCTTACCTGCCTGCCTAACTTCTGTAAAACTTCATACTGCATCTCCAAGTCCACTGAGATGTTTTTCAACATGATAATGAAAGAGAACTTTAAATGCTTGAGAAGAATTTTCTTTTGCTGATAATGAACAGAGATGCATACATCAAAAAGCTTTAAAAATAGTCTTAAGTCACCAAGACCTAAAGTTGTGTAAAGTTCAAAGTTCAGAAAGAATTATCTAGCAGTGGTTGTGGTTGTGCTGGATATTTACATTGGTGACATTTTTAACACTGCCGTGAAATGTTCCCATTTTGTGTAGCAAGAGGAAGCTGTTATGGGCCCTGTCTCTATTCACTCTCTCTGCCTTGTTTGTGGTTCAGGGAATGGGAACAGACAACATGTGATGCATCTGCAGCCCACATTTTTTCATCATGTAGTCCATATGCAGCCATAATTTTTCTACAGTTTTGTTGGATAATCTTCAGTTATGCATTAATTTTGTCAGATGTACTTGAAAGATCTGTTCAGGTATCAGCAATAGAAAGATTCCTCATCCACGGTATAGCTAGTCATTACTGACTGTTTATGTTGTCTCAGGGCTTGCTAACCAAAAAAGATGCACACACTACACTAGGTGCTGAAAAAATATAAGCACTTTAGTAAAAAATCTATGCTTAAACCAGTGTAACTATTAATCAGCTTGATTAGTCTTACGCAAAATAAGGACTTATAGTTAAGGCTATAGTGTTGCTTATGAATCAAAACACATCAAAGTAATGGTGCAATAAAGTGGCCTCAGTCTTCAAAAGTGCTTTTATACACAGCTAAGGTAATTTACAGCAGAAGGTTATCTTCCCTCTTCGGGAAGAGTTTGTAGACAAGGCTGGAGGCAGATGTGGGAGCAAGGACTGTATGAAGAGATGCTTAGACTAGCTGGACTAAGTGCTCTAATACCACTTCTTGTTTGTCCCTGGTAAAAATCTGCACCTTTTGGATAACAGCTTTATCTCAGTGTCTGGGCAGAGGGTAGATATGCTGTATGTGGTGGTTTTCTTGCAATCTTTTTCCACTTATGCTGTTGCATAACCACATTATGTCATGCTGACATCAAACACTTTTGATGGACTGTAATTTGGAAAGACGGTAGACATAATTCTGTACATAAAAATTATTTTTTTATGCATAGAATGCATATGAAATGCATAAAAATGCATTTCTATCTCTAACAATGTCTGAGAATATGGTTTAGGAAACTCATGTGTGACAGCCACAGAAAAAGTGTCTTTGCAGTGAATTTTATATTACTTTTCATAGGAAACATGATGAGATAGAAATGGAAAGCTGCATTTGCCAGCCAGCTTCCAGAGGCATTGCATTTTGTTGCCATTTAGAAAATGTGTGGGAGGGAGGCATTTGCAAGGAGCTTACAGTGTAGTATTTGTCACTCATATTAATGATGAAATGATTAAAGGCACACAAGCATTTAATGGGGTGATTGTTTCAACCAGCTCTGCTTCTGTACTCAAAGAATTCAGTGGCATAAGGGACATCCTAGCTGCCTCAAGGCCAGTGAAGCTATTTCCTGGGTCCTCTATGCTTGGAGGCTTAAACTAGCAAACAGCGATAGCGCTTTGCCCTCCTGAGCTCCTTAAGGTATCATGGCTTTAAAGGCAAAGTGATTTACAGCTCTCCTACAGCCTTTAAGGATTTTTATGCATATAAAATTTGAAGTGCTGAAGTGCTAAATTGGCTGAGCTCTAAGGCAGTTTACCTCTACAAGCATAATAGTTTAAGCAGCTGAACATAGTCAGGGGTTCCTGTTGAGGGAAAAGTGCTACAAAACTTTTGTGGCTGGCATATTTTCAGTGCTTTGGTCTAGCTTTTGCTGGCCATGTCCTGTAGCTTGACATAACTGCGAAGACACTGTGGTTTTACCGGCATAGACAAAAATCTGCTTGTTTGAAGACTACTGTACTTTGTTTTAGAGCCTACTTCTGTAGATATCTGCTATCTATATATGAATGTGGGTATCCAAATAGCTTTCCTTTGTGAATCACAGGTCAGGGCTAAAAACCTCCATAATTTGCTTATGAATTGTATGGTAATGTTGCACTTGTGACTTGAAAAAGATATTTTAAACAGATGGAGCTATGGAATAAGTTCTTTCTCTCAGTCACCTTAATATTTGTTCACTCAGAAATTTACATTTGGCATGTTGATAACCAGAAGTGCAGAAGAAGGAAGATGGGCTCTCTGAGTAGCAGAACGAATATTGAGCCAGAGATCCAAAACACAATGACATTATTTCTAAGCTTATCATCATCAACTTCATAATCAACAAGAATAAATTGACAAGAATAAATACTGTGCAGAGAAAGACCAGCTAACAACTCTTTCCTTCCATGTACATGGAAAAGAGGAGAATCCAGGCCAGTCTTCATGATGGCATCAGCAGAAGCTCAAGTGAGGTGGTCTTGATGCTATTGGGTGGGGTATTTTTTCTATTTGGTTTTTTTTTTTTTTTTTTTTTTTTTTAGTTAGGTAATAAACAGAACAGATTCTCAGTGCACACAGGGTAAAGATCTGTTGAGTAACAAGATACCAGGTTTGTACAGATCCTTTTCTAACAATGCTCATAAAAATGTTCAAATTTCTTCACATATAAAGCCATCAGGAGATCCAGGAAGAACTAAGAAACCAGGAAAAGTGACAAATATTTGTTTCCAAACAAGCAGTGGTGTGTCAAGAGCTGCTATTTAAGGTGTTGTCTGCTGAATTATGAAAAAGATAAAGCTTGTGGAACTTTCAGACCTGAAATGGTGCATTATATAGTTGATTTTATTATTATTCTGTCTCTCAGTTTTCACATTCAGAATCATATATGAACTAATGTTTTGGTATGAGATATATACCATGAAATTCCCTTTATCTTGCGGGTGTATGATTTTGAATGTCTGGAACTCTAAGAGCGAAGATGGTTCTTGATCCATTGTGTTCTTTGGAAGCCCCATCAATGATGGCATTTGCATGACATTGGTGTGTAATCTAAAACTGTGACATCTCAGTGGGACTGTACTACATATATGCTAGCACTGCAGCAGTCTAAGTGAGTTGGCATAGTGGAAGATCACTGTGCCTATGTATTTAAATGTAAAGGTTTATACGTGCTGTTCCTCTTTCCATGGGTGATGGACTTGAATGTGGAACTCATGTGTTTGTTCACGTGAGTGGGAAATTGTGGTAGATTGTTCAGGGTGTAGTGATTTTTGCATTTTTTTCCTGTAGCACCTACTCCTACTGTACCACAGGAGATGTCACAGTTTCACATGTAGTATTCTACAGATGCTTCTTTACAGGCTGTTTATCTGGTAAGCTAGAATCACAGTAAGTACAACCATAATGTCTGTCCCCTGCCCTCTTGACCCTTACACCTCAGAAAATCTTCTCTATATTTATGTTGAATATTTTATTCATTTTTTCAGCAAGGAACCGCCACTCTACCTCAAGTGAGAAACCTTGCAGAAAGAAATGACAGGTGAGAAACAATACTCACAGCAGCAACGTTACAGTCAAGTTAATTGGTTTGGTGAGTAGAAAAGGGTGTAGATGTGGGCAGCCTTCACTGATGTTTTGAATTACTGGAGGAAGATTTCTGATTAAGAGAAGAATTATTGCTAATAGTGTTCCTGAAGTGTTGATTTACTCATGTCTAGTTATAACATTCCAGGAATAGTTCCTTTCCTATATGCTGAAAAAGCAAAAAAAAAAAAAGGATGGTGCTAGAGTGCAACTAATGAATCATAAAGTAGACATAGTTATTTTGCACAGAATAACTCAACTTGTCTGTGCAATATAAGTATATTGAAATTTTGAAGAGGTTCAGAATCCAGTACTTTTGTACCACCCCTTCTCAAACACAGGTGCTATTCTCATTTTGTCAAAATACCCATAAAAAGAATGAAGCAGAATGAGGGATAGATTAATAAAGTTCAACTTCCAGAGTCAATCTAAGATGTAATTAACATATTTTTCTGAAGAAAATGGTGCAAAGTAAGCAAGTTACCTTCCGATTAAGAAATACACTTGTCCTTTAAATTGTGTTAATTTTTTTCCTGCTAATACTGAGAGAAGACATGTCTGATGTCTGTGTCATGAGTTTCTGGTTAATAAATAAAGAATCCTTGTCAATTTATTAGCAAAATAATGTTTACTGTTGGAAAAAGGAAAGATTCATGAGAACTGTAACTCTGTAAGACTCTTTTCACTCTATGATTGCTTTTCCCCTGCTGAATTTTAAGAATGGCTTAAAATTTTAATATAATAGTTACAGAATATGATCTCAGCTATTTTAATTGCTTATTTAGTTAGGTGAAATGTTCAAGCTTACAGTATTTGATTTCTGTCAAACATGGACCATTCTCAAATGTCAAGGAATTTATTACTCCTGAGTGTGACTGAAAAATACAGCAGAAGCTTTAAACATTTGAGTTTTAGACTACTTTCTGTATCACTTTTAAAGCTATAAATAAATGCTAGTTCATTTGTTCTTTGCATTGAAATGTGGCATTTTTTAATAGAAAATTGTAAATATACCCAAATGGAAGGCTGTAGCTCCTAAGTGTATGGTCAAAAGAAAATAAAATAAGACGTTTTAACAAATAACAGCGTACACTTCTCCTAATTAAAACATCACATAGCAGTTTGGCAGATGTGAACTTTACTTCAATAAGAAACATCTCAGTAAGAAGCTTTTGTGATCAGAAAAAAGTTTTGTATATCATGAATGCCCAAAGAGAAGAATCGTGTAGGTTTGAAGCTTATGACATCAGATTTCTAAACTCGCTCATGAAGGTGACTTTTTTGTATTTCCTTCCTCAGTTTCTTGGTAACAACAACATGAAAATAAATTAATTACAATAGGGCTACTCTTCAATTTCTAATCTTAATATTCTTCAAATGTGATGACTTGCAGGTAAGTTTAAAAGAGATAGGACACCTGCTTTTAAAGGCAACTGATTCTGGTGCCCTCTAAGACCTCAGTGTTTTTCTTGTCTTAGTCCCACAGATGCATTGGCTCCTTGTGCCCAGGTCCAGCCAGCAGCAAGGCTGAACACGTGTTCCCAGTACGCAACACACAGACACAGACCTCACAGACAAGCAGAGACAGTACAGGACCTTTGTCAGCTCCCATATCTGTGTGGATATAACCAATGTGGATGGCCTCGTACTCTTCCTCACCTCCATCTCACTGGGATTGAAGCTTGCTAGTGGTATGTACAGATGCTCTCGCTCTCTGGATTTATAAGCACACATACATTCACAGACTCAAGTCCATCTGATATCCCTGCCCAGATCCCAGGCCTCAGACCCCATCACCAGCTCAGACCTTGGGTCTTCATAAGGACTTTTCTCTTTCTGTCCAGCTTGGAAGTTTGTTAGCAAACATGTACACAAACGCACATACACATGGAGAATAGAGGGCAAAGTCACATAGAAAATAAGAAGAGGTTTTAATAGGAAGATAATACAGGTGACAGAGATCAGGTGGAGGGATTGGACAGACAAGAGTACTTTTCAGAATTTGCTTATGTGTGACTGGCCATGTTTTCTACCCCATCAGTTCATCTTCCCACACATGTTCTTCCCTAAAATACATTGAACCCTCTGTTTGCCTGTCTTTCTCCTTTCCTGTAAACATCCCAGAAGTTTTCCATATTCCCATATTCCCTTAAAACATCCCATAAGAAATTTTACACAGTCCCAAGTACCCCATGAGTTTGCTTTCATGGTAATCATCTTCCTCCCTCCTTATCAGCTACAAATTTGTGCTGAATGTCTCCACCATTGGCTGGTGATTTCAGAAGTGCTGTCCTTCAGATTGTTGTTTACTGACCATTGCAGTTTGTATATCTGTGTGTTTAATTTTGCCATTTTTAGTTTGCCTCTTATATTGAACATCCGTCCACCAGGTAGATATCTTTACATATATGATAGCCTTATGTTCCACATCTCCTTGCATACAAATGCCAAGAGAACCTCAAAATGAGGCAAGCACCTGACCACTGTTATTTCTTCAATGTGACAGACAGAAGCTGGGGTTTTAGCATCACTGATGAGATAGAGTTTCCAAACTGCTGCCAAAGTAATCTTCCACCTTGCCCTTTAATACAGTTAATGAGATACTGAAATTCTGCTGTAATACAAGCAACTAACAGCTCATCCTTTTCTATGCCAAACTGTTTTGACACTGAATTCCTAGAAAGGAGACCAAATGTAACCTTCACCAGCAGAAAAAAAAAAAGAAATGTGAATTCAAAGTTGTTAATATCTCTGTGGCAGGTTCAGGACTGCTTTTTAGATGATTTACTTTTAAACAGGTGTAAAACTGCCTTCATTTAGATAAGCCTTAGTTACGATTATTTCTACTTGCCAGATGGGATTCACCAATACCTCATATTCTTGTCTAGGGGATGTTGGTAATATACGATGGAGTAGAACAGGGCTTGCTTCTATCTTGATGGAACTAAGTTAATTTGTTTTCCTAGTTTATTTAGACTACAGTCTCAGACACAGTAGGCCACCCTCAGAAACATGATTCCTGTTATCAAATCTCTGCAGAAGAGCATAAGGAAGAATCTACAAATAAAATATGGGGTTTTTTTTCCTTCAAATAAGATAACCACAATTAAGAAAAGTTGTTACTTAACATGTTCTTAATTGTAGCATTTCCCTGAGGTTTTCCACATTGCCAAAATGGCACTGAAAGAGTTAAGGTTTATGTCTCAAGAAATTAAAAACTCAACCCTTTTACTTACTAGGGAGATAAAACTTTATTATCAGGGTATTTTCCAGACAGTCTTGTTTTCCATTCTCATTTAGAGAGGATAAGAAATGTTATGACCTTAAAATTAATTTAAATAATGAAAAAAGTGGCAGAGGTTTAAATAAAATTGGTTCAAGTAAAGACAACAATGAGGTATTGTGTTTTATCAAGTTTAGAAACCACTTGCACATTCTGATTTCCAGACAGACATGAAGGACTGGTGTGCAAAGAAGAAATAAAAATGAGTTGCAGTGAGATAAGTGTTGGATAAACAAAATTTATGTGCACTTTGGGCCAGAGAGACTGAAATAAAAGTTAGGCAGAGATTACACACACCTGGGTGTAGCAGTTAATGCAAAGAATCCAAAGGCTGAGTTAAGTTCTGACTCAGAAGACAGAGCTGCTACAAATCATTATTTTGTTGTGAACAGAGGCATTAACAAAACACTGTTCCTATGGATGTAAGCCCTTTATCATCTCCTTACGTGTTGTTGTCCCCTTGTTCCTGCTCCACTGCCATTGAATGAGAATGCCTCTGCCTTCTTGCTATTCATCCAGGACCCCTGCTGTGTCCCTTACCTCCTCTGCAGCTTCCTCTTTTCTCTAGCTGAGCAAGACCCCCAGGACATGTGTACTTCCAGGCTGCACTTGGGCTGCTCAGCTGCTCAGTGCATATATGCCAAGTTGCCACCAGGGCAAAAAAAATAGATAACTATTGAATTTGTTTGGCAATATTTAATGTTAGATGACACACTAATTTGTGCTACTGTCCTCTATTCAACTGTCTATGCTCATGACAATACTTCCTTTTGGACTGTACTCCTCTGGCATATTTGTTGAAAATGTCTAACAACTTCAGCTATGGGGATGGATATTGAGAAGCTTACAGAGAAAAGGGCAGGCAGATGTTATTTTCACTTCCTTGAGAAGCTTAGCATAAAACTATCTTAAAGAAAATTCAATATTCAGTATATGATTGACTGATTTTTGGTATTTTGTGGGTGGTGATATTGCAAACCCTCGAGTGTTCAGGAAACAGCCATAAACAGGATTTCCTTTTCCCATCAGTGCCAGTGGAAGGGAAGGTTTAGTGTGCAGGTCCCCAGCTGTGCAGGCAAAAACCTGTATGCCAGGGTAAAGTCTTCTAGAGCAGTCGAATCATACCTGTAATACAGTACATACCACCTCCACTGCACCAGATAGCCTGGCTGAAAACACTGGAGAAAGAGAAGAGTGGGAGAAGAGGAACCATTTATGCAGAGCAAAATACAGGTTAGAGTAATATATAGTAACTCTGTCTGCTTACTGAATAATTTTCTAATAAAACTACAAAGTACAGTACAACATCTTTGGCATGGTCACAGTCTCCTTCACACCTTTCCCCCCATTGTCCCATTACTTTAAATTCCATAAAGACTTCCAATGCTTGCTAAAGGAAATTTGGCTTTAAACCACCACACCCTTTGCTAACTTCCTGCCAGGCCACTGCTGTCTGAAGGAGGAATGTCACCGAGACTGAGGGGGACACCTAAACTCATCTGGTACTTTGTGTAATGTACTACACAGCAATGTAGTAAGCCTTTATGGTTTTTCCAGTTTTTCCCATTAGAGAATGTAGTGTTTATTGACATTCATCCAGTGATCTCTCCCATCCTGAAGAAAAAGCTGAAGAAAGGGATAAAAAAATTGTGGGATACCAGCTTGCAATTTCTGTAACAGAATTACATTTACCAGAGGGTAAGCAGTTTCTCACTTTAAGAATAGGTGAAAACTTGTGCTTGTGTGTATGTGTGCTGACACTTCCCATTCATTCTGCTTCTGTATATAGTGTTTGGCTTCCCAGGTATGAACACAAGACTCCTCTGTGAACATAAATGCTGGCACCTTTTTTTCTGGAGTTGTTTTCTGAAGTTTGAAGGCCTTCTTAGTTTCATCTATTGCACCAAATTGTACCCTTTTATCTGCAACTGTAAAATACTTCTTTGAGATGCATCCTTACTATGCTTGAGCTGCAAACAACATTCAGGTTGACAACTCTGATTTAATCCAAGCTGCTGCAGGTGGGAGCATTTGGAGAGTTATGCAGTCTGACTTTTGAAGACTGGCCTTGTCTACTGTGCATTTGAAAAGTCCAGAGCCTGGAACTAAAAACTTTAATGCCCTAATTTACTTCTGACACTGAACTTCCTCAAATTTTGCTAAAATCTCATCTGTGGTCTATGCATATCCTTGGCCATACACGTGAGTTTAACATAGCAAAGTCTTTTTGTGAAGCACTGAATAATTGAAATACCATTGAAAAACACAATGCACAGAAGTCACTTCACTAGCTGTATGTTTATGCTGCTTATATGCTTTTTTTCTGACTCCTAAATCTTTCGCACTTTCATTTTCAGCCATCCAATGTGTGATTAGACATTTGCTTACTGTAGGCATCTGTATATATCTCTATGTGTATTACATATATTTTACATGCTTATCTGGAGTTTATATGTAAGGACACTTTGGTTGAATTTTCTTCTATTATAGAAATTGTCTGTAGAAGTCTTACAGTTTTGAGTATCTCTTTCAGGGCCTTCTGGGCTGTCATCCAGGATGCAGAAACCCATTGACTGAGCGATCTGATAAATATAACCCTGATTTTATAGGTTTTCTGATTCAATTACAGGCCATGAGACATTTAGGTAGCACCTTGGAGGAAGACTGGGAGTGATTTAGTCTTATAAATGCCTTATAAACAAAACACAACAGTATTTCACCTCAGTTCCTGTATTCTAGTTAATTCTAAGCTTTTGTCTATTATTCGCAATTAAATATTGTACTAAAGTTTAAATTTTGATAAAATTATAACTCAGTGGATTTTTAATTAAAGAATACAGAAAAAAATATGAAAAAAATGTTTATAGCAAGGCTTAAGCATCCATAATACTCTATGTCAACTACATTAATTTAACTCATTGGAGTGTACCATGTTGAATATAAATAAAAAATATGTAAATTGAAAAATGATATTAACTAAGACAGAACAAATACTAAGAAGAGACCTGAAAATTTAGTCCTAAGTTTAAAAACAAAAACAAATATTTCTCAAGAGTTTGAAATATAAAGCAAAATTAAAAAAATCTTGTCATCTACTTGATAGGGCTGCGCAGGGGAGTGAGAGGGTCTATGACAGTCTTGTTTTGACATGGCAGAGCAGTGGAAAAGGGACCTCTCTTCACCCCAGATAGAGTCTGTCATTCACGTATTCTATTGCAGTGCTGTGTTAAAGATGCCCAAGCTGGCTCTGCAAAACTAGTAGGTGCACTCAACACAGTGCAAAGATGCTGCCTTGGAACCCATCATTTACATTACCAGATCAGCGCAGCTTTCCACCTTGCTAAGACGCAGAAGTTTTACCTCACCACAGAGACATTCATACAGCCTCTGGTTTGAGAGCTAATGTGAGTATTTCTGTGCATTCTTGCAAACACTGTGGAAACCTTGTGTTTATCCAGGAACAGGCTTGCTGTTGGTTTGATTGCCTGGGAGTCTGGCTCTCAGAGAGGACCTCTCCTCTTGCTCAAGTCTCATCACAGGAGAAAACACACTCTGAGTTGTGTGGCTGGGAGGACGGTGAGACCTTTAATAGGCGGTCAGACTGGGGCATTTTAGAAGTCTAATGTGGTGCCTTGGCTCTAAGTCCAGGTTGAGGTTGGGATGGGATGGAGCTTTCGCAGGTCCAAAAATGTCTCCCTGGGAGAGAAACTTGTGACATAATTAATACATAAAATACAGATATTTGTAACAGGAACATGCCTCTGGGTCAAAGTGGAAAAACCAAGCCCACTATGAAACACAATGCTACAACACCTTCTCTCCTTGACACAGGAAGTTCATGTTGCAGAGAGAAAGCAGCCTAAAGTTTCTGATTCCTACCTAAGTTCACACAGAGGACAGCGGGAGTGTCCAGCAGAAGCAGATGAAAATTTGCTTGCTCTGCTAAAAGGCTAGCATAGAAGACTTTATCCAGGTGAAAATGGGGAGCAAATTGTGAAGCGGAAAACTACATTTCATGTGAAATTCTGCCTCTGTAAAAGAAGTGCCAGAATCTTGCTGGACTTTGCTCTTACTACCAATTTCATATGGATGATACTCATCCCTGTAGGAAGGAAAAGGGGGTAAAAGTTGTAAGATAGGCAGAAAAAGTATCAATAATAAAACCCCAGAAAATACTACAGAATTAATTTCTTCAATGAAAGTATTTTTCTGGTGAGAATTGAAAGGACAGACTATGGATGCTTGCACAAGGTAACAATGATTATAGATAATTATTTCAACTTTACACTGAGATGTCTTTTGCTTTTAGTTAAAAAAAAAGGCAACAGTTTCCTGCTTCTTTCAAAATCCAGAATTCTTCCAATTACAATTATCCCTCAGTCTGTGGTTCAGATGTTCCTCTGAGTACAATTTTAGAATGACAAATAATTTCTGAACCACATAGTTTTGAAAAATGTTGGCATCAACAAAAAATGAACTGAAAAATACTTAAAAGAAAATATCTTTTCATCAACTGCTCACAATACTTTAATGTATACTTCCTTGCATTTTGCCTTTTTAGGTGATGGCAAATTCTGTTGAATTTTTGGAGAGCAGAGAAAAAACCTTGCCTACCTTAGAAATAATTTTCCTGTATGAACAGTTGCCATCACTTCAGAGCAGATTTTTGTGTGTCTCTTACTAATGCAAGTATATATGTTTGATTCAAATGTGAATTAACTTACTGTTTTTCAGTACCTTTTAAAGAACTTGTTCATATTCATTTATTTATAATTATTGTGTACCCCATTAATGGTACAGAAATTTAACTTGAGTGGGAAAGCATGATTTTGATAGTTTATTTGGATTTTTTGAATCTGCTCTGACTAGTCTGTGGGCATACAGCATGACTCTATAAGTTGGGATTCTAACCAATCATACATGTACATGTGGTGGAAGTGACCTGCATGTGCTACTTGTTGGACTAGAGAACATTTGAATGGCAAATGCATAAGAGATAATAAATGACAGATACATTGGATTTACTTCATGCATTCTGCATGGAAGCTTTTTTCATATACGTTAAATGCTCTGAATTCAGAACAAATCGGATTTACTTTGTCCGTGATGAACGGTGCAAATCCCAGCTCTAAAAATATATAGTTTATATTTTGGGTGCTTCTGCAGAAATATGATTCTTCCATTCAGTATATGTGTGTATTTGGCAACTGTCTAATGAAAAGCAAACCTCTTTCTTCTGCAATTACATTGACATGTGTTAAGGAAAGGACATCTTTGTGACTGGCTCTTTATGATGATCAGTGTGTCTTGTTAAAAACGACGAGGATGCTTACCAAGTTCTTATCTTAAATTTGATTTAAACTCTATATAGATGATATAAGATATTAAATGAGTTTTAATTTCCTTTCATCGGTATTTCTGGCAAAGACCATCTAGAGTAACTCTAGATGTAAGTATTGTAGACTTGTTGCACCAGGCTCTTGTTACAGACCTATGAAGAAAAATTCTAAAATAGGTCAGATGACTCATGCCTACAAGTACCTGTAGGGTACTCTGGTGTGTGATAAGCTCAGATGTTCAGGTATTCTTTGAAGATATTTAAAATTTGGTGAAATGACACTTGCCAACTTGGTCCATAACCAACAGAAAAATAATTGTTGATTGGTTGGTACAGAAAATCTGTTTACCTGATCATCTTTGTTTAGATATCAGAATTACCATACAATGCAGGTAAACTAAAGCAACGGTTGTAGTACAGAGTGTTTCAAATAATAATTTCACAATTCTGCTCTCAAGAGCTGGAAGTCGTGAAAGTTCACTGGCTTTTTTACCTGTCTCATATTTACATTGTTTTAAAGATCTTGACAAGCAGGAATTAAGGCCTTGGTCCTGCAACTTCTTTGGTATTAGCAGACACATTCATATCCCTGGCAAAGGAGCTCTGTGTATAAGAGGTAGCTTACAGACCCAACTTGCATTTGAAACAGAAATGTTTCTGTCATTATCAATTGTTATGGCCAGATACTGGGATTTCTGAAGTAACTGAGCCTGGATATCCTCTTCTTCTTCAAGAAAATAAATATCTAATTTTCAATTACAGCTAAGTTCAGAAAATAGATGGAGAATACAGGCAGCTCTGAGGATCCAGTTTTGGAGTCAGGAAAACCTAGTAAAAATTGAAGATGTTTTATAGAAAGGTGAAGAGAAGTAGAAACAAAGGTTTGTTGAAATCATTGAAGATTCAAAGGGACCAGGCACTTTTGAAATCTGGTAATACTAAATTTCTTAATGGGCTTCTATTTTTTCACTTCACACATTTGAAAGTTCTCCCCCTCCCACACCACCCCCAGTTTCCCAGTATAGAACATTTATGTTTGTGGAGAAGTATTACACTCTCTGAGTAGTAATTTTAGTTTGCCATTTTTTTGCCAATAATTGCTTATCTTTCTGTTCCACTCCAGGGAACATCTGAGGAGACCAGCTGGCTAAATATTATTCTCCCTCATCATCTTTATTTATAGACAAATAGAAGAGGCCTATAGGAAGAACCAGTGGTCTCTTTTAATTTTAAAAGGTGTCCCTTGGCATAGCATGACCCTCTGTTTTAAATCCTATGTTTCCTGTTCTGAAATTGTCATCATTTGAATATGATTCTGTCTACACTGGTATGTTTCATAAATACTTCAGTCTGCAGACCAAACAGGAAGCGTTTCCTCTCCCCCCAAATTCTTCTTGGTCTTTTGCTAATAAGCTGGAAACCCAATGGCATTATTTCGCTTTTAATTTCAGTGAAGTACCTCCATTGCAAAAAGACAATAAACTATTACACTGGTAGTTTGAACAGTCATTTGTCATCTGTGGAGCAATTATGCTGAGAAAGACTTGACAGAATGGACCAATTTCTGCTAATAGGGCCAACACTCTGCTTTAAAGTAGACACTATCCACAAGCAAGCCCAGCTAATGGGTATGTGTCAAAAGTGATGTTTCTGAAGCAGAATCTCAGGTACTTAAGATATTTCTATTTCCTCCCCAAGACATCTCCTTGAGGTGATGAATGAGAAACTGCCATTCTTCTATATAATTATTGTCTGAAACAATATTTGCTGATAGCTGACTATCCTTAATATTGATCACCTGAAAAGGTCACAATGATTCCTTGGTATTTTATTAGCTTTATAAATAGAAATGGTAAAGGCAAAATGTGAAAGGTAGTGGCAAGCAGATTTGATAGAATTAAAAGAGTGAAAATGGAAAAGGCAGTGGAGGTATCTCAGGAAGAGGTATCTGCACAGAATAACAAGGAAAATTTCTAGATTGTGTATGATGTATACACATAATTAAAAAAAGAGTTATGAGGGGCGAGACAGAAAGACAAGAGAAATCAAAACATGTCATCAGGAATAATCAAGAAAAGGTCACATATTCTCTTAGATTTAGAAAGTATCTCAGATAGTGGCATGCATAAGAAAGAGACAAAATGTGCATCAATTGGCTCATGTAGCAGAACTGTGCAGAAATTTTGACCTATATGAAGTGCTACAGCTACTAAAGTTAAAAGGATGATTTCAGTCAGCTGTAGCATTTTATACTTAACAGTCAAAGCCTGAGACAACAATATTTCTGAAATGGCTTGAGCCATAAACTACTCCAATAGCTCATCCTCTTTCACATTTTCTTCTGTTAAGATTTATACACTTTCTCAAAGTTGTCAGATGCTTTCTGGAGAGCATTACATTTAGTCTTTAAATAGGAAAAGGTGCTGCTAGATTTTCTGCTGACTGGTATTGCCAAAATGCTGAAGACTTCATGCTTAAATGTCTCTGACCGCCATAATCTGCAGATGTAGCTGAGGAGCATTTGTTACAGGCAAAAAGAGAAATAGTCACTATTTGTTTTGATGACACTGTTGCACACCAATACCAGGTGAAGACCACTGCCATGTACCAATTGGTCCTGTCAATTAGGGAAACGCTTTCAGTCCCTTCACCACTTTGTTTTCAAAAGAGGTTGGAGAGGGAAAACCAACTGTGAGGGTGAATAGCTGTTCTAGTTTACCATATTAGCGCAAGGCCAATAGAGTGGCATGCTATGCCACCTAAAATGTCATTTTATTATCAATGGCTACAAGAGAACTAAAATCAAATTTCTTTCTACTGACACTAAGCAAAACGAGGACCTATTTACCACACTGTTTCTGCGTTTCTTATATTACTCCTATTTTTAAATACTAAAGATACTCTTGAAGAAGCTCAAAATAGTTTTGAGAAATTATCTCTCTTTGTTAATAAATTGTTTCTGCTGCTCTAATTTGTGTCAAATGGCAAGACTGAAGCAAAGAAGCCTAAGGATTGGTAGTGTTAGGAGTGTCTTTGAGCCTGATAAAGTCTGAGACAGTCTTTATGTTAATGTATAAACTGTTTTCCAAATGGATTCCAGTCCCTTTGTACAGCATTCCTATCCTTTCACACTCATCAGAAATAGGAAAACTGCAAAAAACCAACACCTCCAAAGCCAGCCTCCCTCCCTGACCTCACAGAGAGACTCTCCTCTAAACTCTATTAAAAAGTAAATAAATTAAAGTTTTCCTTGAAAAAGACAACATTTGGATTATGCTGTTCATTTCAGTTTTACTGAAGAAATTTCAGCTTACTTAACTTTGGCCATTTCGTGGAGACCCTGGTGATATCTTTTTTTTATTGCGGTGGCT
Organism: Nycticryphes semicollaris; assembly: GCA_013400055.1. Classification (NCBI taxonomy): domain Eukaryota; kingdom Metazoa; phylum Chordata; class Aves; order Charadriiformes; family Rostratulidae; genus Nycticryphes; species Nycticryphes semicollaris. The sequence goes on along the minus strand of VXBJ01004674.1, from coordinate 257,262 downwards.
GTCTGGCTGTTTTCAAGTAAGTACATTTTTTCTCTGAAGTTGCTAGAGGAGGGTGTGACTTCAGTAAAAGAGAGCAGGGATGACATAAAGATCTTTGTCCTACCTTTATAGAAACTAAATGCAATGTCTCTGATATCACACTGTTCCTTAGACACTAAGATGTGAATAGGTAAGAGAGCTCGAGTACAAGGTGAACCTTCTACAGTGAGGTGAAGGAAAGAGACTAAGGTTCTGGCAAGACTCTTTTTCTGCCCAGTAGCAGGAAATTTTCCATTTTTCATTTCAAAGCCCTGAAGTTAGAGTTTTTCCTGGATCCTTTAATGACTTGAGGATCTCAGATGGCATGATCATCCCAAGAATGCCATCTTACATTTGCATCAGGATAGGTACTTATTAATGGCCCTCTCAAAAAATTATTTTACCATTGCAATTTTCTAAGCATCCTTATCAGATCATGGTACAGCCATCTGCTCTACACTGGGCTAACCCTGAAGCCCAAGAAGATGTTACAACTCACAGAAAGCACAGTTGCTTATTTACTTAATCATATTAGATATAAAATATTATCTTAGTTCTTTCCCAGACAAATGAATTTCATATTGTTTTCTGGAAAAATTTCAAGATGTTCACTTCAGCCTGTGGAAATCTGTATTGGTGTTAAATATCTAAAAGACTGTCACCGATGAAATTATAATATAATGGAAATAACATTCCCAATTTCAGCACCAGGAGATTGCTGCAAATTTTTATAATCGTAAAGCCCTTGACTGTGCTTGACTCAAGCTTTATGTAAACATTTGACGGAAGTAGGAATTTACTCAAGGGTATAATGAAAGGTTTAACTTTTTCAAAGACTTAAGTTTTAGAGGGACTTACTTAAATGAATACTTATGCTTGGGGATATTTGATGCTATATACATTTTCGGGGTAAATGGCCTGTTCATATGCAGGGTGATACACGTGCAAGAACATCAATAAAATGTACACTTAAAATGAAACTGCAAGTCAATTGAAGAAACCTGAGGAATCATGTTTTCTCGAGTAAATTGCATAAATTAAAAATTAAATCCTTAGGCACCAAGAGTTTTGGGTTAGTAATGAGTTAAAAACAATGGGCAATATACAGCTGGAGAGTAAACTTGTGAAAAATGTCAGAGAAAAAGTTTACATTTGGATATTTAAATTTACTGGGGGCTACAAGAGGACTTTCTGCTAAGAACCTTGAACCCAAATCCCCAAAAAATCAGTATATAAAACGTTTTAAAAGGAGCACTTTGTCATCAGTTTGATATTAATCTCTGTTCCTCTTTATGCACTGCTGTTTACTTGTCCCAGATCAGACCTTTCATATAGAGTCAAATCTGGAAACTAAGAAGTATTAGGATGTGATATCTCGGTAGAGAAAACAAGCCTTCTTCCTCTCAGATATTGGTTCTTTACACTGTTGACTCCTCAAGGGGGAAAAGTAAAATGAAAGAGAAAGATACACAGCATTCCTAAAATCAAAAGTAATTTTTTTCAACCCTATTCAGCTGTTAAATGACTATTGTTCCTACTTTTTCCCCAGTACTGTGTTGTATTTCCTAACATAATAGTCTTTAAAAAGACTGTGCCTTTTTTGGACTCTGCTTCTTGCTGCAAAGATCACTTGTTACTGCTGGTAGAGTCAGACAGTAATGCACCTCAATTTCTTGTTCTAAACAAGGTTCGGCAGGTGTGTTGGACAGGTGCTAATGCCAAAAGCACCACTGTAGGAGCAGAATTTCTCCATCTCCAATGATAACTACTAGTCACAGCCTGTGAAGGAGCATATGAGGTCTACTTGGTGTATAGTAAATTGACAGCTCAACATTAGGTCACACAGATTTCTTAACTTGATGAGAGGTCAAGATAAAGATGAAAATGTTCAGTGAAGTAATTTGTTGAACAAGATTGTACCTAAGTTTACCCTGCTGTGGGACTCATAGCATTGACTAGGCAAAGCTCTTCTCTTGTAAGCCAATGCTGCTTTGTTTGGCAGAGAGTAAGGCCTGTGCTTTTGAAGCCAGACATGGTCTGTGCAAAAGAAACAATGGAATACAGAAAGCAAGAGAAGTTTAAGATCCATTCGAGGATTCGCTACTCAGACATTTCACAATCATTCAGAAGTATGCTTTTCCAGATAGGTATCCTACTATCCAAATCTTCATAAAAACAGTTATATCCTCTCTGTTTTGCTGGCAAGTCAGTCTAATTTATTCTCCTGCCGTGTGATAAAGACTGGTATGGTCAGGAGAATAGCGTGCCTTTCTCCATATGTTTACTCCAATTAAGATTCATTGATTAGGACAATGAGTGACACAAATTGCACATACAATAATTTCTTCTTCATTATCCTCTCCAACTTCTGAGATTTTTGCTTTTAGCAGATATTATCTTTATTATTCCTGAAGTGAATTTCAGTCTACTTCTATTATTTTAGATGATCCAAATTTAAAGTCAATCCCCATCTCACAATATTATGTCCCTGTCCTCTTCTGCATAGAAGAGAAACTTTATGTTTACATCCAAATTTCTTAGCACACTCCTGTTGTGTTGTACTGAAGTATCTAACAAAAATATAAGTAATTTTAAGGGAAGACTCTTCACAATTGTGAAGAATACCAGTACTTTGCTTTCAGCATAACCATTGTTGCTCTCTCATCAGGCAATTTTATATTTAGGTACTTAGGTATTTGCTTTCAAAAGCTGAGTGAACAAATGCTTTTGAAAATATCACCAGATCCATAATGTAAATACCTTTTGAAGTATCATAATATATATATGTCTAAATTGTTTTTTAAGATAGGAATTAAATGATGTAGGCATTGTAATACTGAGTTGGATGTTATCTAAATATGCTAAATATGTTTAAAATTATGGATCTTAAATCTCTCTGGAGGCCATTGTTTTGTTGTTGCTGCCAGTGTTTTTACATTCCTTTATCAAGTTTCAAGGCATCGAAGCCTAAAGGAAAGGTACATGCAGTGTATTAGAGATGTTAGCTGTTATTTTGATCTAACAGCAGAATCGTCTTTGTTGTCTCAAATTACCAAATGGTAACAAGTCTAGGAATGTTCTGCCTCTTTTAAGATTTAGTTTTTATTTTTCACACTTACCATTCCACTCATCTGATTGAATTGTAATCCCCAAAGCATGTATCATAGAATCATAGAATTGTCTAAATTGGAAGGGACCTTTAAGATTACCTAATCCAACCATTACCCTAACTCTGATAAAAAACCATCACTAAACCATGCCCCTAAGCACTATGTCAACCCATCTTTTAAATATCTCCAGTGACAGTGCCTCAATCACTACCCTAGGTAGTCCATTACATTACTTAATAACCCTTTAAGTGTAAAAATTTTTCCTAATACCCAATCTGAACTTTCCCTGGTGCAATTTGAGACCAAGTCCTCTTGTCCTATCATCTGTGACTTGGGAGAAGAGACAGACCCCCACCTCTCTACAAACTCCTTTCAGGTAGCTGTAGAGAGCGATAAGGTCTCCCCTCAGGCTCCTCTTCTCCAAGCTGAACAACCCTGGTTTCCTCAGCCTCACCTAATAAGGCTTATTCTCCAGACCTCTCACCAGCGTTGTTGCCTTTCTCTGGACCCACTCCAGCACCTCAACATCTTGTGGTGAGAGGCCCAAAACTGGACACAGTACTTGAGCTGGAGCTTCACCAGTGCCAAGTACAGGTGGACAATCACCTCCTTAGTCCTGCTCACCATGCTTTTCCTGATAACAGGCCAGGATGCTGTTGGCCTTCTTGGCCATCTGGGCACACTGCTGACTCATGTTCAGCTGACAGTTGACCAACACCCCCAGGTCTTTTTCTGCCAGGCAGCTTTCCAGCCACTCTTCCCCAAGCCTGTAGTGCTGCATGGGTTTTTTTTGACCCAATACTAGAGAAATACTGAGGTTTAGAGTGAACAAATTAAACACATCTTAAAATCTTAGGCAGGAGTGTGTCTTGACAGCTGTTAAGAAATGCACTTGGATTGGCTCCTTGATAATATTTAACAACACTACTCTGTTACATCTTTGGATTAAATTAAATTTGGAAAAATAAAAGAACAAATGACTTAGTCTATCTGCTTAGGAAACATCAAGCCTTCTGGGACAATACAGCTGTACTGGCTAATCTGGAGATTTGAGCTTGGCAAGCCACAGGTGCTCTGAGAAACATCTGTCCTTAGATTCCTTGAAGGAATGGAGTATGTCAGGCAGCTGTGTAGGTACTGACAGAATTCTGCAGGCAGCAAAATGCTCAACTTGCCTTTTTGCTTTGCCTACTGTCTTTCTTAAGCTAAAGTGCTTCTTTCGTTATAGATCTAATAGGAAATACACAGGTCTTGGGTGTGAATAGTTTCTGTCTTTATCCCCCGATCTTCAAACCCTTTATCTCTGCCTTCCCTTTCTGCCTCCCAATACTTGTACTTTCTCTAAAATGTCATTACCATGAAGTACTAGGATGAAAAATTTAGCTGTGGTCAGGTACAGTTAATGACATGTAACTGCTGATTCCCAGAGCAAGAGATATAGGAAAGCAGTTTCTGTATTTGTGGTTTTAAATAGTTCCTTTTGAGACAAGGCTATGAAATTCTTGTAGAGTTGATTTTATTTTTCTGCCAATCTTATTTACTCTTCTGACTAATCTATACTCAGAGACAAGACCACTGGGTCAACTTGATTATTTGTGTAGACCTATGTCTACATAAATTTCAAATACACTCATATAATGTCATAGGTGCATTGGGTGCCCTAAAAAGAAAATAAAATAAGTTGCAAAGACTTTAATAAGGAATGGTAGATTTAGAGAAAAAGAAAATGTGGACTCAGGCAAGACAGAGGTTTATGAAAAAAAGAATTATGAGGTAACTTCTCTTTATGGAAGGCTCTGCTCTGAAAGTATGAAATACTAGAGGAGGCCTTCAAAGGGACTTTGACAGGCTGGAGATAAGGGACAACAGAAATCTCATGAAGTTCAATAAAGAGAAATGACAAGTTCTTCCCCTGGGCAGGGATAACTCCTGGCAGTGGTACAGCCTGGGGGCTGTCCAGCTGTATAGCAGCTTTGGAGTAAAAAGACTTGGAGGTACGGGTGGGTACCACCTTAGAGCCCTAAGCAGGACTGAATGTCACTGCCACTGCCATCAGTGCCACTCACAGCTTTGAATTCTTCCTTTTTCCTGAGGAAGAATGAAAACATTGCAATGTACCCTTCCAGCCAAAACCCCAACAGCACTTTGGAAGCGCATGAAGCAGAGAGTTGCCAGCAGGTTGAATGGTGTGCACCTTCCTCTTTACTTACTACTAATGAGACACATCTAGAATGCTGGGTCCAGTGCTGGGCTTCCCATCAGAAGTGAGTGAGTCTAGTGAAGGACCATGAGGATGATTAAAGGACTGGAGAATTTATCTGACATATGAAGAGAGGCTGAGAGAGCTGGGGCTTCTCTTCCCCTGAAAAGGAAGCTCGTTAGGCTATGTTTACCCTAGCAAATATTAGGCGCAGAAAAAAGTCAGTAAATACTAACAATTGTTACTAAGGTGTCTGTATTTCCACTATTTGTGGTTCAGGTGTTTTACTTCAAACTAGATTCAATCTACTTTGAACAACATATTGATTCCTTCAGCCAAACTGCCCTACCATGCATACATTTAAAGCTGTTGAAAAGATTTGGTTATTGGATAAGCTGTTTGTGTGCCCTTTTAGTATTTTGATTAGACTTGGTGCCCCCTGAAACAGATCACTCTGTTTAATTGTACCCAAAAAGAACCAGTTTTACATGCACCAGAACCATTCTGTCAACCAAATCACTGCTCAGTAAGCGGTGACAACCTTCGTCGTGGCATTACTGCTCAGAACCAACAGAGTGACATATAGGCAGAACCTCTCAGTCTCAAAAAGGAGCAGGAGAGAAATGGTGTTGTGAAAGCAATGCACGTCACCTTCCAGGAGGAGGAAGGGTTGATTTCTCATCCCATTTTGACATTGGGATGTATGTAATTTGAGCAAGGACATGGGACAGTGGCGGCGGGAATTAGCCTCTTCCTGGTAGGGGAGTAGTGAACTCTAGTGGATTAATTCAGAAACTGTGTTGCTTCCTTCCTCTTTGCAGTTGTGACAAAAACCCATATCATCCAGTTGCTCAGGAGACAGCAGTGACACAGCACCAATCTGGTTGTTGGGAAAGAGTGCCAGCAGCCACAGAGCCCTAAGCAGGACTGAATGTCACTGCCACTGCCATCAGTGCCACTCACAGCTTTGAATTCTTCCTTTTTCCTGAGGAAGAATGAAAGCATTGCAATGATCTCAAAAGCACTAGAGGCTGGCTGTATCCTTACAATACAAATATCACATCACTTCTATGAAGGTACTTATTTCAATGTAAGTATTTTAAAGAACATCCGTCTGAAAGACAAGGAAGTGTTTGGTTCAATTAAATGAGTGTTTGACCACAGCTGAAATACATGTTAGCAATGGGATAGTATCATTTAGATTGTGATTTCAATTCCAAATCTAAGCCAAGTTCAGTCTAGTAGGTAGAATCCTTGTGTTTCTACACTGTTTTGTGAATTTTACCACATACATAAGAACTCAAAAATTTTAACTAAATTTTCACTAATTTTCTTGTTCCTTAAAATTTAATTTCCCTTCTTTTATGTATGTTTGCAATAACAATGGCAAAAAGATACATCCTGACAGTCTATGATATTTCCTGGAAGTCTTAATTCTTTATGCTGACTTCATCACCATATACTTATTATCATCTACAATATTTACACTGCTCTGTTGAAGTCAGATTGATAATACTGAAAGGTTGTTACTATGGTTAGGCTGCTACAGTGATATAGGTGTCAATATACATCAGCAACATAAGACGTCCCATTTACAACTCTTTGCTTCTTAAGTAGTAGATTCAATAATAGAAAAAGAAATTGCCACAGAAAAAAAATCTTTATGAAAGTATGCACAGTCTCTGTTTTTAATACTACAGTTTTTAGCTTCTGTACAGTATAAGTGCAATGTTAGCTGTCTAAATTTTAATCCTTATTAGGACAGTATGTAGTTCTGGACCCTCTCCCACTTTGTATATTTTGTCTATGGCTGAAAAATCAGCACTTGTCTCCTAATTTAAGAGGATTCTCTTGAATTGCTATTTTTAAAACAAGCTTCCTTCTTCAGAAGGAATAAATTTGAAACTTGAAATTGTCCCATTCTTGTGTCATTGTAATCATGTCATCAACCATTCTGAGTCACTTCTTTGTGCCTTTTGCAGCGCACATTACACTTCACACTTCTTATCTTGTGTATAAGACGTAACTCACGTGGCCACTAAGCATCTCTCTGAGCTGGCTATATCCCTTTGTAGATTTGAGATGTATTTCTAGGCAAGGTTACAGGCTTGCTAAAAGCCAAAAGGAAGAGGAATGGACCACTGTTCAGCATTTGCTGTGAAGCTTGGGGAGGTCTGCCTTTTCCTTAACTCCTTTGCTGATTCTGCTCCTGGCGCAGAACATTTTCATAGAAATTAAGAGAATCAGAGGAGCAAGAACACTTCAGTATCCATTAACTTGAGGAAACAGTCATTTATCCATACAGGGCAAGGCCTTGCAGCAGTATTTGCCTAATTACATACCTATGAGGAAAACTGGGGGATAAACAGATATGCATATATGTTGGTCTAAGCTTTAAACCTTGAAAAATTGTTATATTTATTATTCTTGCTACCAGATATGCTAGTGATGTCTTACCTTTGCTAATGATAGGTGATCTCCTCTGGAACTAGCTTAGGCTCTTTTCTGTACAATTTTTCCTACTAAAAGTCTGCCTCAAGCTTGTTCCAGGTGATTCCAAACAGCAGTTTGAAATCAAGCTGTTCCTGAGTAGAAATCAAAACTTCTAGGTCTAACCCAAATGTCACATTATTTCACCTTCTATCCTATTGACTTCAGCTTCAGGAAATAAAATGACAAGACAAATACAAAACTCAAATTTAACTCAGATGCTTGACTTTTGGACTTTACAGGAGTTAATCTTCTACAGAAGAAAATAAAAAGATACTGTGTTTGTTTTGCCTTTGTCTTTCACTTTCTAATCAATGCATTGCTTCTACCAGCTTCTGACTTTAAGAATGTTGATTCAAACTAGAGCCTGAATCAGAGAGTAAAGGTTTCAAGATTTATCATCCTCTGTCATGGTTTAACCCTGCCTGGCAGCTAGGACCATGCAGCTGCTCACACAGAACAGCAGAGAGAAGAGAGAGAAAAGGAGAGGAAAAGAAAAGAAAAAAACCTCATGGGTTGAGATAAAGACATTTAATAGGACAATAATACAGAAAGAAAAGTTACAACAAAAAGTAATAATAATTGCAAAAGAGTATACAAGATAGAGTAATATAATACAAATCACTCTCATCGCCTGGTGAATTGGTTGCACATCCTGTTTCGAGCAGTGATTAAAGATCTCCGCTCCCTGGCCAACTCCCATTTATATACAGAGCATAATGTCTATGGTATGGAATATTCCACTGATCATTCTGTTGTTCTGTCTACGCTCCTTCTCATCTTCGATGGTAAGCTGAAAAAATATTCCTTGAAGAGTATAAACATCACCTAGCAACAACTAAAACAATATGCATTATTGATATTTCTTTCATACCAAATCTGAAGCACAGCAACCACTAGATAGAAAATTAGCTCTATCCCAGCTGAAGCTGGGACATCCTCTACCAGACTAGTTGAAAGGATCCACTTTTCTTTATAGATTTTGCCTTTTAAATTAACCTCCTTCTCTTTTCCAGCCCTTCTTTTCTCCTAAAGGAAACAGAGCCCCATCTGCTAAAGTGTAGGTAGCAGCACCATTTCCACCAGGCTTTCTAAGGTAATTAGGAAGATTTTAAGCTAGCTTGTTCAGGTATGGCGACCAAAGCCTGGGGAGAAGTCACAGTACAAGGAGCAGTGAGTAAACACCCAGGGCACAGCATGACAATGAAGCTCTCACACTTTGCTTTATGGCTGTACAACATAGCCCATCTGATGCGTCTTTATAGAAAGATGTGCAGTTTAGGGAATAAACAGGAAAAATTTAGATGTCCATGTACAGTCATGCTGGAAATGAGTAGGTGGGATCACACAGGACATTCCCTGAGGTTAAGGAGGCCCAAGGCAGCTGGCTGATTAAGGTCTGCCTTCTCAGAGCACAGGAAGGGTTCACCCTAATATGCAAGATATCAAAGGTGCTGGGGCAGAAGGCTAGCACAGCTGAGCTCAAGCATAAAACTAAAGTGTTCAGAAACAGGAAGGGGTACGGTCTATCTGATACAAATACAGTGACCTTGGCAAGGCATGTAGCGATGCAGTTAAGAGAGTTAAAGCTCAGCTGTAATTTAAACTAGCAAAGGATATGAAGGGCAAAGAGAATAATTTCTATAAATACATCAACAATAAAAGTATGGCTAGTGTGGCTCCAACACTCAGTGGGGCTGTAGATCTAATGATCAAAATCACAGAAAAGGCTGAGTGACTTGAGGCCTTTTTGACCCTGGTATTTACTGACATAGTTTGCTTTTTGGCCTCCCAGGTCCTTGTGCCTAGTTGTTGGGTTTGGGAAAGTGAAGTATTATCTATGGCAGAGCAAAACTGAGTCATGGATCACTTAAAGTAACTGAACCTACCTAGAACTGTCATAACAGATGGTGTGTATCCAAGGATGGCTATAGTGAAGACGGAACCTGATTCTTCTCAGAGATGCATAGGAAAAAAACAAGAAACAACAGGTGCAATTTGCAGGATTATATATTCTGATTAGATACTAGAAAAAAAACCCACAGTGAGGGTGATCAAGCACAGGACAGGTGCCCAGAGAGGTTGTGGGATCTCTGTCTTTGGAGATATTCAGAATGTGACTGGACACTGCTTGGAACAACCTGCTCAGAGAATGCCCTTTTGGGAGCAGGGGATTAAACCAGATGACCTTCAGAGCTTCCTGTCAAAGCTATTCCGTTGTTCTAAATCTCAGTGGGAACTGACTAGGAAGCAAGGCTTTGCCTTTGTACTCCTTTACTTTATCTCTTCCCTCTTATTTTTCCTGATGTATTTATGTCTTCCCTGATCTCAGTGTATTCAAAATAAATAGTTATTTAGAAAGTCAGTCTGTCACATACCATTAGGAGAGACACATTTATGTTATTTATAATTAAGTCCAATATGCAACTTCCTTTAAACACTCAAAAGTGCTCTTCAGGTGGCTTCAAAGCTGGCTAACTGCTTTTAGGCTTGGATAATATTAAAGCAATAAAAAAAAAATTAATTCCAATTAACAATGTCACTGATGAATGTGGAATTCAGGTTTTACTTCAACATTGGTTCAGAATTCATTTCATTTGGGATTGATTGCATACTGTTTCAAAGATGTTTTTGAGCTCATTCCAAGTCATCCAAGAACTATGTTGTCAGAGCAATATGACACTGATACATGACTGAAATATCCTGCCTTGCATATCATGAAAGAGTCACTGGGTAAGAAGGAGGAAAACAAACACCCCAAAAACAAATGAAAACTGTTCTTGGAGGAAACTAGATCTGGTGGACTTCAGGTACAAATGAAGCTCTCCTTTCCAGCCCTGTAGAGCCAACTCTCATCCCTCTCATCCCTCAAAGTTTCTCCTGTACCAGACCCATGGATACAGTGGCTTCATGTGCCTCAGTACAGCCAGCAGTAAGGCTGAGCATGTATTCCTGGTACATCTGTATTGCTCTCACCCTGCCCCCTGTATACACATGCATGTGCACGCATCCCGACTCTCTTGATTTCCAGTCACTCCCCCATTCATGGGTTTCCCAAATGTAAGAATGAGTTTTAAATCCACCTAATATCCTTGCATCCCAGATCTCTCACTCAGTTGCTGGCTCTGATCTTATGTCTTTCAAAGTGCTGATGTCCCCCTACCACACTGTTAGTTCATCTTCAAATTTGGTAGTTTGTCACCCTGTCTCGTGTGGTTTCCACCAGTAGCTAGCTTTGGATATTCAGACTCTCCTGGATTCCAGACCTGTTGCCCAGCTCTTTGGTGAGGCTGACTTGAAGTTTAATGGAAGTTCACACACGTAGGCTTAGACAGTTACAAATGAGATTTAAAACAGGATGGACAGCAGTAGTCAAGAGCAGAACCTGATGTGAAAAGCGTACTGACTAACCACCAACTTAAATTATAGCAGCCCCATTTATCCCTCTTTTTTTTCTTTTGTTTTCTATGGATGTTCCTCCCCAATCTTTCTTTTTCCTTGCCTTTATTTCTTCCCCTAAACCTTCCAAAGGAAGCATTATACAATTCCAGAAGTCTTTCTGCCTTGTCCCAAATTTTTCTTCCACCCCTGTACCACATAGTAGGTTCTATAACATGTTAAGAAATAATCCTTCACAGTTTGCATGTTTTGCACAAGGGAAAATGCTTGAGTGTCCTCTGATGATCTTAGCAATTCAGTATTTTCAGCCTGGGTACTTCCACCTGTCACTATTCCACTAATCACAAAAGGTCTTTGTTTTAATTTGAAAAAGCTTTATTCATATAATGTAACAGAGAGGGAGAGGCTACCTTGAGTTTTGAATGGTTATATATGTATGTAGTGTTAATTGCACTTCCGATTGTAAACAGGTGATTTACCTTCTATGTATTTACAAGTTTACACTCTTTCTGCTCTAGTGAATATATGAAAGTGTGCTTTCTTTTATATGAGTTAAGAAAGTTTATTCAGAGAAAGACAGAAGAATAGTCTTCCAGCAGCGTGAAAATAATTACCTAAGACCCTAAGAACTGTGGGATGTGTCCCTTCAACTTTTGCTGATCCCCTTTCAAAAGCCTAAGTCTCTCCCCTATGTGAGGAACCTATGTATCTCAAACTATAAGCTTCCACTAGGGACAAGAGACTTCACATCAAGCTGTTTCATGGAGTTAAATCAGTGATTTTCAAACTGTGGTCTACAGATTATTTCTATGGATCCTGGAGGAATGCAAATAAGAAATACCTGCCTCTTCCTTTTTGGTTAAATCCATTACCTCATTGACTGTATCTTCCTTGGGGCCAATGTAGGCCCAAGACTTTACTTTCCTGTATTCTCCAGCTATTCAGAGGTAAGAAATATGCACATTTGAGGAAAGCCTGAAGGATACGCATACCAAAAGTATTTCTTCTGCAGATGAAGAAACTCGCTGTCTAGACTGAGTTAGCAAGTTCACTGAACATATGACATAAATGATAGTTTCCGTTTTTCTGGAAAATACACATGCTTTTGGAAATGAATGTGGTGGAACATTCTCCAAAATTCCAGAGAAAATGATGAAGGTTTAGCTTTAAAGTGAAAACAAGCAAAATTCTGAGAAGCATCAACATGCCTAACAATTGCCAAGACTAATAGTTATGAAGAGGAGAACCATTATAAATGTCAACATCACAAGCTTCTAGATTTTTTTCCACAAGATGATGGATGCCTGGCAATGAATCATGTTAATAAATAGCTCCAAAAGGCAGCGAAATACATGTAGGTAGAAATGAACTATCACTACCATTGAATATGATTTTTTGAAATGTAGCAAGATCTACCGAACACTTGCATTTAATGAAATTTCAATCTTTACACAATGATGCAAGTAAGAGGAGTAATGTTAACATCACTTCTCAAATAGGATTAATGCAGGCAAATCCTTTCGCAATCATTTGAACAGGTCAAACATGAATTAAATCTTTCCAGAAGCCTGAGAAGACTCAAACTGAACAGAATGTTTGCACATTTATTTAATAGAAAGTATCATTGTATCAGCTCAGCTGTTAAACCTGACCCCTGGTTACTCATTAAACATTATACAGAACTTTTATAAGTTGACTATTGGACTTTTACTGTGATCCATAAGATTAGCTACTTTCCATACAGAGAGAAACAATAGAACATGATATAATCTCAGCCTTTAAGCTTACATGAAATACATTTATCTAGCAACACAGGAACACTTTGTAACACTAACTACTGACATTTCCACGCTATTTTTCACTGGCTTTGCCAGATTTTGTGAAAAAACATCACTTTGGGGCATTTTCTGTTATTACTTCACCATATTAAATCACAACTTTAAAAATGACTAGTATTTGAGGATATTTGAGACAGGGAACAGAAGGGGGAAAAAAGTATATAAAACTGCAGCAAAACAAGAAATTCTAGGCAGGCAGATACATGAAAGAATGGTGTGACTGGTCACTGTCAGACACAAGTTATTTGGTTTACAGAGCTAACGGTCCAGTACAGCTGTCCTTATGTCCCCATAAAAACACAGCAGGACAGAGAACAGTAGCTATAACATCCTCACATGTTTATCCCCACAAGCAAAAGACATCCACAACTGCAAGACTCATTGTCTCTGTCCATAGTTCCCCTTGTGGCTGTTCGTAAAGATGCTCCCAAGATCAAGCTCAGCTACCATGCATGGTTATTATGGCCTTGGGGAAGGGTGCAGGCTGAAATGCACCCCACAGAGCATGTTGCTGCAATTGCCTGGTAGGTTAGCAAGCTGCCAGGGACAGATGCATGAGTCTATCCACCAGCTACCTCAGGCACTGAAGCCCTTATGTGGATAGAGGCAGATGGGGGGTAGAGTGAGTAGTGCTGCTGGCTGCTCCCGGGACTGCCTTTATTAGGGAGGAAAGATAAAAGATCACAATTATGGCAGCTACATGACTGTAGCAACAGCCTCCTGAGAACCTAGGGTAGAGAGGAGACTACAGAATAGTCATATGCAACTAGAAAAAGTACATGGTTCACCCACCAGTAATCTCTTGGTTTGGCACTTCTACAAAAGGAGAAACTTTGCAAATAGCGGTTGGAAAAAAATGGAGGTTTTAATTTTGTGTTCTCACTGTGAATCTGTGTCCCAAAATACTGCTGTCCTACAATGTGTTGTTTCCTCCCCCAGGGCAGCAAAGACATATGGCTCTAACCAGCCCTTACCCAACATGCAGGGTCTCCTCCCTCTTTCTCCTATGCTCCAGCAGTGTGGGAGGGGAAGGGCACCGTTCTTCAGTTGGTTCACATCCCAGCTGTAGTTCAAGTGTGTGGTCACTGAGCTGGTCGTTAAACAACTGCAGCAGTGAGGCATTTTTCCTGCTTACCCCCAGCTCACATTTGGACCCACTGCTGGTGCCTAAGTGAAGAGAGGATTGACTGCAGCAGGCTTTCTGGCACTTTTAGAGCAGTGTTTACAAAAGCTCAAAAGCAAAAAAGGCTCTCAAAAAAACATTATGGCCAACAGGTTCTTACAGCTTTTAGTTGCAAACTCCCTGGCAGAGGTACTAAAATGACAAATAGGGTAAACTTGAGAAATAAAAAAACCCCAAACCCAACAAATGAATCCTTGGTGGCATATATTAACTACTTAATCAGCAAGACTATCCAGTTAAAGACGGGTTCTTAGATCAGTTGGTCCAAGCTCGAATGTAATCTAGCTTTAAGTGCTATTATAGGCTTTCTTCATCCTCTACTAGAAAAGGTCTTTCTAGAAGGTTTGCGGGACTTGCTAAGGTTTTAATCTGCTTTCATATACCTTGTAAGCATTAACAGGTTCGTATATTTCAGAGTACCCCTCCTTTTACCTGCATTTGTATTTACATTTTTTTCTATGCTTGTATACCATTATGCATCTTTACTGTATCATTACCAAAGTTAGACCTTGTAAATATCTTAAAATATTTGGTATCAACACCACCTGACTTCACCAGTGTTTCATAAGAACATGGAATGGGAAATATCACTCTAGTCTCATTGAGCTGTGTACTAATCAAGCATACAGTACAAGTCATGTTAGCAAAACCATATGCTGCCTTGTATGTCTACATTGTGTTAACTTCTGTCATCCAAACATACTTCTGAACCAGTTGTATTTCTTGGGCATTTAACTGCTTATTGCTTACCAAAATAAGCATGACCAGGAAAGTAATTGAACATTCATGACAGCTGGTCCAAGACATCTCCAATTACAGATGCCCTTTCCTTGTAGGGCTCTGGGACTGCAATCATCTTGTCTACTGACCCTGATTGGGGAAAGAATTCACTCTTTTCTTTTCCCAGAAATTTTCTGAGTTATAGCCAGTGCTTCTCTCAAAAGCAGTAGGGCTGGAGACTCACTACCTCTCCCTGTCTGGTCTTGATTGTAGCACTGACCATGCTGTGGTGAGTTAAACCTGTCTGGCTGCCAGATGCCCACCAATGCTCTCTCACTGCCTCTCCACAGCAGGGCAGAGGGAAAAAGTTATGTGAAACTCGTGGGAAGATTGTTTACCAATTACTATCTTGGGCAAAACAGTCTAGAATTGGGAAAGATTAGTTTAATTTATTGCCAATTAGAAATAGAGTAGGCTGGTGAGAAGCAAAGATAAAACTAAAACATCTTCCCTCCATGAACCCCGTTCTTCCCAGGTTCAACTTCAGTCCTTCATTCCTGACTGTTCTACCTTCTCCCTTCTTAGGCAGCACAGGTGGGATGGGGAATGCAGTCAGCCCATAACACTTTATCTTTGTTGTTTCTTCTTCCTCAATGGTTTTCCTCTGCTCCAGTGTAGGGTCCCTCCCATGGGATACACTCCTTCATGAACTCCAGTGTGGGTACTTCCTATAGGCTACAGTTCTTGAAGAAAGGATCCTTTTCATGGGGTACAGTCCTTCAGGAATTGATTGCTCCAGTGTGGGTTCCCTGCAGGCCACAGATCCTGCCAGAAAACCTGCATCTGCATGAGCTTCTCTCCACAGGCCACAGTTCCTGCCAGGGACCTGCTCTGGTGTGGGCTCTCCATGGTCTGCAGCTTCCTTCAGGGCATGCTTACTTGCTCCTGCATGGGGTTCTCCAGGGGCTGCAGTTGGGATACCTGCTCCACCATTGTCCTCCATGGGCTGCAGGAGAAACCCTCTTCTGGCACCTGGAGCACCTCCTTCCCCTCCTTCACTGACCTTGTGCCTGCAGAGCTGTTTCTCTCTCATTATTCTCACTCCTCTCATAGCTATTGTGCAGCACTTTTTACCCTTTCTTAAATATTTAATCACAGAGGCACCACTAGCATTGCTGATGGGCTCAGCTGTGTCCTGTGGTGGGTCCATTGAAGCTGGCTGTAACTGTCTGTCCCCAGCACAGGGAAGTCCCTGTTTTATTCTCACAGAGGCAACACCTGCAGCTCCCCCTGCTGCCAAAATCTGACGAGGTGAGCTGTTCAGGAACCATGACATTAGGCAGAAACAGGTTCCCCAGGAACTTTAGTTAATCTGCTCATTATCATAACATATCATGCTCATAATCATGCTCATTATTACAACATCAAGCTTATTCTGAAGAGGAAGAACAGGACCTTCACAACACCAGTGAATAAGCATCCTAACTGGTTGTCTCACTGGAAGTTTTGCTGGGCTGTTACTTGGCAGCATCTTTAGCTCTGGAGAGACAGACTAGCATCTCTTGTGAAGCCAGGTGGGCTAATCCCTGCTTGGGAAACATAGGAAACAGCTCCTACTATGTCTCTAGAAGCTCTGAGGATCTCATCTGTACCCATAAAACTGATGCTGAGAAAGCTGAGTGGGAGCCAGTGCAGACTGAGTATGACTCATGGCTAATGACTGGATGACCAGTCTTGTGCTGTTTTTTCACTGCTCTGGACCCCATGTTTATCAAGACAGTGGTGGAGTTTGGACTTGTTCAGCTCCTTCTCCAGCCCCAGTCCTCTCACCCTCATCTAAAGCTCAAGCTGGTTATTAGTCATATTTTATGTTTTCTCTTTTTTTTTTTTTCCAAATGGAGCAGTTAAAATATGTATTCATCTAATGTCTCCTGGTTTTTCAAAGTTCTTCTGTGGATCTCTTTCTGCTTTTGTTAAAAGATGTCTTGTTGTCCTAGAGTGCTGTAAGGCTCTTCTGGCACGTTCTGCTCTATAGCCCAGGTGTTCTCTTTTGCCTCCCCTGTCTCCTTCTTCCCCATCCCAGTAATATTTCCCCTTTTTTGCCTCTCACACTCACAGACACTGGCAAGATTGTGCACAGTTCAGCTGTGAAGTCTAAAGTTCATTCTTTCCACCGCATATCCAGGGCATTCCTCAATCCATGTGGACACAAGTAGGCTCTGCTGTATTTGTTTTTGCAGCTTTAGGGGCACAGATGTATCTGTTGGGTTAGTTGTGAACTCTGATATATGCTCAGGGAGTTGGGTAGCTTGGAGAGGTCAGTGGTGGTGAGCCAAGCAATTAGTGTGATGCAGGGTGGAATTTGGCCTCAGATTATTCCTAGACTCCCCATATAGAAGTACACAGATTACAACAGACTGTGACTGAGAGCAACTTCATCTTCTGACTGTCCCTGGCAATAGCTTCTCCTTCTGCATTGACAGTAAATATCACCAATGATATACCTTTTCTAACTTAACCATTGCTTTAATAGGGAGTGGGAAGGTGGGAGTCAAATGAGAGTACTGTAGAGCTGGAGACCAGAGTAAGGGTGAGAAAAGAAGAATTGCAGATAGCATATTACTGTTATTATGGAGATATGCATTAGCTGCAGCAAGTCACTAGTAGCACAAAGCAAAAAAAATCTTGTAGACAGATTTTAGTGTATTTCTTCTTCACACATATTTGTAACCCGTTCATTCCTGATCAGAAGAAAACAGTAGAATGGAAAAAAGCCACAGAAAAGCAAAATATCTTTTTGTTAGCTGGGTTGCATTTTTGCCTGAAGCTTTCTATACTCCTTTAGTGTCACTGAACAATGTCTGCTGAACTGCCAGTGAAAGTATTTATTGCTATCCTGTATATGTCACTGCCCTGCTGCCAGTGGCATGTGTTCACATCAGTCAAACAGAACTACCTACCATGTTTGATTTACTGTCACTGAATCAAATCTATTTGTGGGTTTCCATAACATAAAACATTTTGCTAGAGATTAATTCCCTGATTTGCATGTTGCTCTTGGGAGTTATATCATTATTTTCCTTGATGGATTCGTTCTAAAGTCAAGAAATACGCAACTTGATTTTCATTCTGTATTCAAGGTGGGAGTTTGCTCTTTGTTATCTGACCTTTATATTAGCTCTTTCCCTTGTCAATCTCAGAGGCATTACTCATATTTGTGTCTGCTAGTGGAAGATTAAGTGATTTCAGCTTAGTCAGGACAGTATGAATAGACTCTCAGAACACCTGGTGAATGTACTCACATACACCATGTTTTTGTTGTCTTTTCTCAAGCTTGCTGCTGTGAACCTGCTAGAAAATAAAATTGTGTTTGTTCACTGACCTCTGTTTCAGTTTATACTCCAGGATGAATATCCACTTGGACATTCATGCCTACAAAATTAGTTACTTGTAAGGAAGTTTATGTATGGTACAAATGTTGTCAACTTACTGTAATGTTGGTTAAGTCATGTGAAATTAAAAATATTTTGGACTGTGCTAACTGCAATTTTCTACACATAAAGAAAATATATTTTTTTAAATGTTTATAATCTAATCATCTTTTAATACTCATAACCTATTGCTATCTGGGATGGTTGCCAAAGCAATGATTCATAACTTCTCAATTCATGCAGGTAAATACTGGATTAAATTCACATTGGTAAAACCAATGTTCTTTCTTGAGCTATCAAAATCATTTAACTGGGTTTATTTCATTATAGGTGTTACAAGGGCTCCTGATTTTTCTCTTGCTTACAACACTTTGAATCTGATATTCTTCATGGAATCATGGAATTGTCAGAGATCATCTAGTCCAACTCCCCTGATAAAGCAGGGTTGCTCAGAGCACATTACTCAGGACTGCATCCAGGCAGGTCTTGAAGATCTCCGCAGAAAGGGAGTCCACAACCTCCCTGGGCAGCCTGTTCCAGTGCTTTGTCACCCTCACCCTAAAGAAGTTTGCCCTCATATTTAAATGGAACTTCCTATGTTCTAGGTTGTGCATTTTGACCGTCATCCTGTCACTGGGAACCACTGAAAAGAGGCCAGCTCCATCCTCCTTCAACCCACACTTTAGATACTTGTAAGCATGACTAGAGTCTCCCCTCATCCTTCTCTTCTCCAGGGCAAAGAGTCCCAGCTCTCTCAGCCTTTCCTTGTAAGGGAGATGCTCCAATCCCTTAATCATCTTTGTTACCCCATGCTGAACTCTCTCCAGTAGTCCGCTGTCTCTCTTGAACTGGGGAGCCCAAAACTGGATGCAGAATTCCAGTTGTGGCCTCACCAGTGCAGAGTAAAGGGGGAGAATGATCTCCCTCAACCTACTGGCCACACTCTTCCCTGTGCAGCCCAGGATTCCATTGGCCCTCTTGAGACAAGGGCACATTGCTGGGTCACTGGCATCAGTTTTATCACAGACAGTTTTTTAACTGTTTTATCAAAATCTTTATCAATGGATTAAAAGTTGGATTATTGCAGTACTGCACTTGTCAAGGGAAACCTTTATTTCAGTGGGAATGTGACAGTACAGTCATGAAGTGGGTCTCAGTGTCTGATTAATCTGCTCGGTTCATCATTTGCTGCGTCTTATGCTTTCCATGCTATGAGAATTTGCCCCAACAAAATCAGCAGAATAAAATAAAAACACCAGGGTCTCCATTCAGTTGCACACATGAAGTTTCCCGAGGAGTCTACCCTGGCTTCTAATTAGTAGTCTAGAAAGGAAAGATTTTCTATAGGTCTTGTGTTGTATCTATTAGACTCATACAGATGTGTCAGATGTCCCAGAACACCTGAAATGGTTCTAGGAGCATGTGCTTGGACAATTAAGCCCCTGAGTTAAGCTCCTAATCTATGTAGAACATGGAATCTGGAGAATTATCTGGGGAATAGCTGCATCTAGGAAGCTGAAAAGCTTCTCCAAGTCCTTTGCATGTACTGAACAGGGCTTTAATTACCACATTTGAGGAACTGGTAATGTCAAAGATGTCCTCGCACATATGACACAGGGCCTTCTGGGGACCCACTGTACTTCTGGTGGGTGTGCTAAGGAGGCAAGGCAGCTCAGTTGCACCAGGTGCTTCTATGTAGGCAATTGACTCCAGTCCTAGATCTCTGTTGCCCATTAAAGCGGCTAACTTAGTGCAGATGTATGCATCTTGATTTAGACACCTAAACTATACATGCCCAGTTTGTATCTGAATCCAGGCATTAGCAAGAAAAGCTAAATATTGGTTTCAAGGATTTCCATGTATCTATGCCTAGAAATGAGGAATATTTTAAAAAGAGACAGTTTCCTAGATCACTTTTGAGACAGCACTGTCAACTGGTGTCTGTTGACAATATTGCTGAGATGTTATGTTGTGTGATCCTATCACAAAGTTAAAGATTACAATAATTCTTTAGTAGAAAGAGCTGGAGCCCAAGTGTTTTTGGATTTATTTTTTTTTTTATACAGCATTGCTTTTTTCAACAATAATGAAATGAGTTCAGTATCCACAACTACTTCATGATTTAGTGTTTCTCTTAATTAATGCAGTGCATCTAGATTCTGTGTTGACTGGTATGCAGATGTTGCCACTGAAAAGTAGGTATTGGACAGTGTGATTAATGAAGACAGAGTCTCTTTACTGATACAGACTTTGCCTCATTTGCTCTGAGTTCAAAGCAGGTGAATGACAGAGCTTTCATACTGAAAGCTCTTACAGGACCGTGTTTAGTGGTGTGTTTTGAACATGAAGTTGTTAATCAGTTTCATGTTTTCATCAACAAGGTTAATTAGACACCTAGTGAGATTAGATGCAGGCTTGTAGCCCATCTTTCTTTAGAACAGGAAGAGTCATGCTTGGAGTTTATCTCCAGCTGAGGAGAGTTTAAATCAAATTCTATTCAATTAACATGCTTAAAAAAAATTCTCCAAAAAACACCCTAAACCACATGCATTTCTGACTGCAGTTCAGATGTGTGCATGGCATCAAGTCATTAATCTTTTCCCCAGAGTTGTACCTCAGGGTCTTTTTTCAGATGTGTGTTGGAAGACACTTTTGGTATTCTTTAACCAATGCACAAAGATCACTAAAATTTTCCTTGCCTTCCTGCTGTCCTCATTTATTTTCTTTGAAGACTGAAGCTGGGATGGTTCCCTTTTAACACCTTGTCTGCTGTTGAAATTTGCTAGGACGTTAACTGAGTGAGGTAAATTCAGAAGCTGACAGGAAGAGCCACAATTCGTAGCAGTTTAAAACAGGATTGAAACATAGCACTATAAATGCTAAATTTTCAGAGGCACTGCACTATAGTGTATATAGAGAGGGGATGGAAAGAAAACTGGAGTTAATCTAATATTGTGGAAATATCTGAACAAATAACGTATGAATACATCATTTATATATTCTAGAGATTTCTGAGAATGAACTAATTAAAAATAGTAATATTTTGTCTAACAGATGCTATCTTTCTACAGAAATTGTATATTTAGGGCTGTCCATTTTTTTGTTCTGACAAATATTTGGCAGGGCTTCTGATACAACTTTGCAAGAGAATACATTTTTCAATGCAGTGTGTCACTCCAGCTCAAGAGGAACTGACCCTCTAGTGTCAGAACAGCATGACAGAACAGCATATGTGATCCTTTTTGACCTCTCTCTCACATAACTGAGGTGAAATAGAAAGCAACCTTGTGTGAGCTTATATTGCTAAGATAATCATATGCCTGAGCTGGGTTAGGAAGTGTTAAACAGTTTTATGATAGAAGAAAAATTGCTGATGAAATTCAATTAACTTTGTAGAGTACTAAGGAAAACAAGAGCAGTGGACGCCAGGAATATACTCTGGCAAAGTGTTGCTAGCCTATATAAAATAGATGATTATTTACATCACAGATGTAAATAAATCAGATGACAAACTTTTACACATGGATGAGAGTAAAACTTAATGAATCTACCTAATCAGAAGGAATGTGTTTAATGAGAGAGATGTAGATGAATGAAACACAGTTGGAAGGTATACCATTTGCTTGGTGCACCTGGGCATACAGAAATTAAACAGCTTAAAACTCCTCTGAGAACAATAAAGGGAGGTATAAAGAGGAATAAAGCAAGAAAGAAGAAATTATTTATTCTTCCTGTTCCCAGTGAAGAGCAGGCAAGAAAGCTGTCAATGTTCCCTGAAGGAGAGAAAGAAAGTGTGAGAGAATGAACCCAACTTGGGGGACAGGGAGAATGAAGCTGAATGAATTTTGACATTAAAGCCACAATACTGTTTCAACTGTCCCCGAACTGATAATTTCTTCATTGAATTCTCTTTAAAGGAGAATTGGCCCCGTGGAAACCCACTAGAGTTTTGTCAATGACTTAAAACAGGACAGGCTTTCCATCAAGTACATAAAGATTCCAATGTTCTTCCCTAGTGTTCTGTTGTTCCATGTAGCTCAGCTTGTTATCTCAAACTTTGCATCTCAAGCTTTACAGAGCACTCTAAATGTTAACTGGTACTAGTGTCTGGCCAAATGTTTAAAGCCTTATACTACTCTATGAGTACCTGATGTTGTTCAGGTGAAAGAAGTTGTGACATTACCATTAGAGTGGAGCTCAGCCCCAGGTTACTACAGTCACTGACAAACATCTCCTCTCACCACCAGGGGAAAAAAGCTCATTTCCAAAACAACAGCAAAACTAATGAACAAATATTTTCTAAGTTCTCACTGAGCATTGTGGAAACAGAGTCCAGGTTGTGTGAGAGTGAGGGCAGGAGACACATTGAATGACTGAAGTTTACTGGTCTACCATTACCACCCCCTCAATCTGGAGCGGTACAGTTCAGAACCAGGTAACTGTAGCTCTCCCATAACTACATTGTTTTGAATGTGAGGAGGAACTTCTTCAGTTTGAGGGTGACAGAGCACTGGAACAGGCTGCCCAGAGAGGTGGTGGTGTCTCCATCTCTGGAGACATTCAAAATCTGCCAGGACAAGCTCCTGTGCAACCTGCTCTAGGAGGTCCTGCTTTGGCAGTGGGGTCGGACTAGGTGATCTCCAGATGTCCCTTCTAACCCCATATCGTTCTGTGATTCTGTAAACAACAAATGACTGTGGAACATTTGGAAAGAGGCACTATTAGGCCACATGGTTCTGGAGAAGGTAGTAAAACCTGAACTGCTCCTAGTAAAAGATAGGTAGAAGCTGCTAGTGAGGCAAGTGGCTGGAGAAGTTTCAAAATTTCCTTTTCAGAGAAGGTGTCATGATCATGACAATCCAGACTGCTGGTCAAAGCTGAGCCCATCAGCTATGGTGGTAGCACCTCTGTGATAACTTATTTGAGAAGGGGTAAAAAAGATGTGCAACAGCAGCCAGGAGTGAGGAGTGAAAATATGTGACAGAAGCAGCACAGCAGACACCAAGATCAGTGAAGAACGAGGAGGAGGAGGTGCTCCAGGCACCAGAGTGGAGATTCTCCTGTAGCCTGTGGTGAAGACCACAGTGGGGCAAGGTGCCCCGCTGCAGCCCATGGAGGTTCATAGTGGAGCAGATATTCACCCTGCAAGCCCTGGAGGACCCCACACTGGAGCAGGTTAATGTGCCCCAAAAGAGGTTGTAACCCTGTGGAGATGCCACACTGGAGCAGGCTCCTGGCAGAATCTATGGCCCCATGAAGAGGAGCCCATGCTGGAGCAGGTTTTCTGGCAGGATCTGTGGCCCTGTGGAGAAATTGAGCTGGAACATTTTTTTCCTGAAGTACTGTATCTTGTGGAGAGGACTCATGCTGGAGTAGCTTGTGAAGAACTGCAACATGTGGGAAGGACCCACACTGGAGCAGTTAATGAAGGACTGTCTCCCACAGGTGGGAAGTCACAATGGAGCAGGGGAAGAGCATGAGGAGAAAGTAGGGATACAGACAGAGTATTATTAACTGACCACAGCCCTCATTCCCCATCCCCCTGCTTTGTGCAGGAGGAGGAGGTGGAGAAGCCAGAAATTAAGTTGAGCCTGGAAAGAAAGTAGGAGTGAGGGGAAGGTGGTTTTAGATTTGTTCTTATTTCTCATTATACTGCTCTGATTTTATTGGTAATAAATTAAATTAACTTGCCCAAGTCAAGTGTATTTTGCCTGTGATGGTAAGTGGTAAGTGATCCTTACCTTATCTCAGTCCACAAACTTTTTGTTGTATTTTTCTCCCCTGGCCTTATTGAGGAGTGGAGTGAAACAGCAGCTTGGTTGGCACCTGGCAGCCAGCCAAGGTCAAACCACTGCATACCTGTAATTAAAATTTTAACAGCAATTTCTGAGTTGGACACCACTTTTTATTTCAGTTACTGAATAAAGAGAAAAGATCTGGTGACAATCTCTTTGCAGCTTATTACCTGCATGTAACACAGAAGAAGAGAAAGAATTCCTGAAGCCTCGATTTGGATTACAGTAAAGGAGTCCATCTTCATGTCTGGAATCTGAAATGACCAATTCAGTGATTTTCTCTATTGGGAATATACTCTAGAATATGATTTGTGACAAACATTTCTGGAAGTGTGAGTTGTTCAATATGCGTCAGAGTAGGAGATCTAGGTGTTCCCACTCTGGCAGGGGGATTGGACTAGATGATCTTTCAAGGTCCCTTCCAATCCCTGAGAAAAAAATATAAAAAAAATAAAAAAAGAGATGACTGAATTTCGTAGGCCTTATCAACTACACAACATGCTGTGTGGTGGCAATTCAATGAAATTCTATTTAGAAGTCCCTAAACTCACCCTTCCAAGACTTGTGTGCTGACCTGTGTTGTTCTTGCCATAATGACATTAGTTTTTTTGTCTTGGACTTGTTATTACCTGATGGTGCTTCATATTTTCATCTTAGCTTGAGTCATCAAGCTGTCTGTCTATACAAAGACAACAGATAGATAGATGCCATAGGGAACTGATCTCTTTCAAAATGACATTGTGTCTATGATCTCCAATTATATCTCCAGCTGTCGACAAATGTAGCATAAAGATATTCTGAAGAAGAAAAAGGAACTTGCAAGTGTTACCTTTTACAGGAGTCTCACAAAATCATGTCTCTGCAAACCAACCAACAGATGCTTTATTGGCAGGCTGCCATGTTGACAAATTGTCATTGAGTCATGGTAGAAGATACTCCTCTGCAGTCTGCATTGTCTTGTGCACCTGTGCTTGCTCATAGAACCTGTATAGATTGTCATATTAATTATTATGTATCATGCACAAAGAACTCGGAGGAAGAAAAATCTTACAGAAATGTAACTCTTCTGCTTTTAGAATTTCAAAACTTTTATAATGTCATAGCTTTTAAATGTTTCCAAAGTAGTCCGTAATACTGTTGAATAACCAATCTGAAAAACAGTTATCGATATGCGTGTTATGAAGTTTTCAGGGCCTGACAAATATAGGTATGCCCTTAGCTGTTTTTCTGCACCAAATTATAACAAAAAGCTAAAAAAATTTAAGGTAGTGATTTGTGAATATTCCAGACATTTTGCTTCATAACTCCTCACTCTTACAAATCCCCAAGGATGCATACTTGTAAGAACTAGGTAGAGATCTGAGCTCCTAGAGTCTGAGTCTTGTTTTTTATTAAATATTGACCAAGTAAGTTTTCATAATTAATTGATATGAAAAAAGTTCAAACCAAAAATATTTGTTTCTACCCTTGGAAACCTATAGGCTCTTTACACCATTGGTATCGTTATGCAAAAAAATATTTATGCAAGACATATCAAAGGACCTTGAAAGGACAAATGGAAAGATTCCTGAGTGTTGTGTGTCTTTTGTATGATGTTCAAACTCTTCCCTAGAAACAATATGACATCCATAACACTTCAATGAGATGCTGCAGAGAGACCTATGGAGTCTCCTCCATCTGAAGTCTTTGAAGGACTGAGAACTGTTTTCAAAAGAGAGAAATCTGATGTGGCAAAAATTGATTTTAGGAACCAGATTCTGATCTTAGTTTTATTAGTGTGTATGGGTGGGTAGATATTCACAGAGGCAATAAAGCGTTGCTATAATTACTCTACTGTAACTAAGATCAGATTGTATGTAAACTTACTTTCAAGTAGGCTATGGATAACTTCAAAGTAAATTTAAAAAACAACCATTTTTTCCACTACTGAGATTAGGTTTCCCTCTAGTCAGCAATATAGACAAAAGTGATCTTATGGCTGTGGTAGTATTTTTGTGACAATGTCAATGCACACCAACTGATCACGGATATTGGTACATTAAAGCTCTTTCATGCATGCTGTTATTTTTTAGCTAATTAAACTGAATATAAACCATTAATACATTTGAAAATATTACTTTGTTTGTTAATGCTAATTTCTTTCCTAAAACTGGATGTTGCTCAGTGATTCAAGCCTGTAAATCTGTTGGACTAATGTGGAATTGTCAAAATATTCATTGTCAACATAAACATGTTTGCATAGCACACTGAGCAATAGCACAGTGCGGTTGTGTGGATTTCTTTTAGCTTTGCCTAATCAATTTCATAAGAGACTGATGACCTGTTTTGTGCTCTAGGGACAGTTTTTCAAATGAGTTCTGACATAAAATATCACAGATGGGAATACAGAGTTGTCAAAGGGTCTGATCAGGTTAATAAAAAGCAGGAAGGGAAGTACCCACACAGCTTTCATTAGAATCTCTACTTAGCTACTTAATTTAGGACCCCTGAGTTGTGGTCACTGGAGAGAAAAAGGGGTCTGTAGGATGATTCAGGACTCCTGTGTGGTAGTAGCTAGGTCTTACCTGCGTGCCTGAGAAACTCTCTGGAAAGATCTATTTCTCTCCGTAGGTATAGCTCTGGGGAATATAGACTACTAACCGAGGAACCTAAGACATATTGTTTGTTTAGACCCTTTCAAAAATCCCGCTAAATTCCATTTTATATTTCTAGGTCTGAAGCTTGAAATTTATTTATTTTCGTGCTTTTGTCACAAATTAGCAACTGAAACACAAATGAATTTGAGGCAGAGAATGATTTTGACTTCAAAGACCAAATTGATTTACTTGTGAAATCAAAAGCCAGCTCATTCATTTGTTCCTGATATTCCATGAGTGCTTAGATGCTGGCTGGGATCAACCCATCACACTGATCTAAACTGGACTGGAGGTGCAGAGGTAAAGAGTGGTGTGAGACTGAATTCTTCATAAGTGTGCCTTAAAACAGGAACTTTGGAGTGGAAATTGCTAGCCGTGCCACTTAATGAAAAAAATTTTGAATGTTATGTCATTGAGTGACGTGATTCTATCTCTCCAGCTATGTCACCCATCATCAGATTCAGGTAATTAAAGTACTTTACTTGGAAAATACTATAAATCCTTATGAATGAAAGTTACATATTTCACTTTTTATTACAGTTATATGTTTTTTTATATAATTATATCAGAAAATATTGAATGGACAGTGTACTTGTCTGGGAGCATGCAGTCTGGTTTCGTGTACTGCCATTTGGTGGCTTTTCAAAGATGTCACTGGAAGGTGCTATTGTGGTAGAACAAAAGTCTTTGGAATACATAAATAAGTTCTGACTTCTGACTAAAAGATACTGCGATCCATGTTGGAGCTTTGTACCAGGAGTCTGTGTCTGGGATATCAACTCAAGCTTTTGAACAGAGTTTCAACCTGTATGATATCCTAGAAATATTTCTACAGCTGCAAAAAAGGAGATTTTTCCATTTATAAGAATATTGTGTCTGTAAATGTCTTCAAGAATATGGTTTGTTTGCAGGCAAAACACATACTGAGGGATTGACAGCACAAGCCATCTCCCCAGAGTACTTGTGTTTGCCTGCCATTCCTTTATTGCTGACATAATAGAAGATAACTGAGTTCAGTGCAATTTGGAGAGACACAAACTGGCAGAAAGGTGTCTTGCTTCATGGAGCCCAGGGTACTACACGCATTTCAACCAAATGCTTTACATGCCATAACAAAGCAGACGACAAGCAGGTCTGGTTCACCTTCAATTATTTCTCATATATTTGTTACGAGACCTTTGCCCATCAGTAGAAATAATTTAAGATTATTTGTAATCCTATAGACATTAATCTGGTTTCTTCTGATTAGATCAAATATCAAAGCAAAGCAAGTTGTGTCTGCCAGAGTGAGAAAGCAGTGGCAGACATTTTTTATGCAGTCCTGAATGTATAAAAGGCCCTGCTCTTTGGAACAAAGTAGAAAGCAAACATCAGGCAGCAGTATTTTTTCTCATTGAAATTCCAGGTATTGTGCAAGCCTATTATGGCTATAATGGTTCATCATCATAATAAATACATTGAATTAATAAATGAAAAATAAATTCAAAATTTCTATTTATTTTTTCCAGACAGCATACCCCACTCCTTGGACAACATTGCTGATTTATCTGTGTGTCCTTGCTGTGCTGCTGGTGCCTGCTTTCCATGCCCACTGCAGTGCATAAGCAGAGCTCAGTAACTTGTTCTTTATCCACCTCCCAGTACAGCTTTACTGCCCATCGAGTTCAAGACTGCAGGCCCATTTTGCATGTGCCAGAATTTCTGGGTGACATTTTCCACTATTTCATCTTTCTGTTCTCAGAGGGACTGAATGGTTTCTCACAACAATTCTAAATGAGTGACAATTGTTAGATCTGCCATCATCAGTGGGGTTCTGCATAAGCACTCCACGTACCGGCAGCTACAGGAGGGGATGAAGAAAGGACAAAGTTGGAATAGATTCAGATAATTGTCCAAACAATATCATGTCAGGTTGTATAGTCATTTAAGAAGAGCAGTTGTCTGGACTATTTGCTCTTGTAAATACTCTGTATTAGTCAGCAGATGGCATTCATTTTACATTAGCCATTCTACCAGTATTACCACAAGTACTTCAAAACACAAAGCATATGGTTTCCTCAAAGAGACAAATTATTTCCTCATTTGCTGTTCAGTGTTAATTGTGAACTATTTAGTAATAAACAAAGAAGGTAATTTTTAATCCCCATTTACTTTGAGTAACAGATTTGATAGAGTCTACCATTGTGCAAAATGTAAATAAGACCCATGGTGGCAAAAGGGTTTTCAGGGTATACAATCTAGTAAAAGGTCATGCATTGGCTTTTGGCAGGAATCTTGACAGCACTGCTGAAATATTTTGGATAAGACTAATTGAGAGGTTCCAGCGAAGTGCCAAAAGGGAAAAATATCTCTTTACTCCCCTCATGATGAGTTCAGAAATCCAAAAGGTCACTTAAAATGGCTTTGAAATCTTTGTTTTGCTTTTCCATTGTTAATGCAGGGCCAAACTGGAATGGTGATGGCATATCCCAACCTCATAAAAGTGCTGATAATTTGCACAGACTGCTCTCTCAGTACCTCTGGGGAGGAGCCTGGCCCTTCCACATAACCCGATGCACACACTGTTCTCTGGCATGCCTTGCACCTACACTCATACCCATCTGTCTAGATGGCATAATGCCTGTTCATAAGGTGTCATATCAGTTTCAATAGGGTATAACCTACAATTAAAGATTGCTTTGCAGCTAGAGTGTGGAATAAGAAAAGTGTCATTTTCCTTTACAAAGGGAATGCTCTAGTGGAAAATAAAGTTAAAATGAAGACCATGTGATCCAGTCCTTGCGTTCACAGCTACTAATATTATCTGGTGACATGAAGAGCAAAATTTGCACCACAGGCAATTTGCCAAAGGCTCAACTATTTTCACTGTTTTCATATATCAGTTTATGATACTTTAGTTTAATTTTTGAAATATGAATACAAAAATAATTTTGCAGGCAAAATTTAATATAATAATACAGCCCATCAGGCACACACACGTGTATATATATATATTTATATACACACTTTATTTATTACTTTTTTCACATTCCCTGCTATTTCATTATGCAAATTCTAGTTTTAAATAGTCATAAGCAACTTGAGTTTGTCATGATGCAAAGTCTGCAGATTGTGCATGCTTTGTACCCATTCACTAAATTCTGCAGTCATGGAACAAACATTTACAGGAATGTATCCATTTAAAGTAGAAGAGTATGTATTCCAACAGCTTTCCCTCATTTTCATTTTTCTTCTAATTGCTGTTTTTGTGAGTTTTCTGACAGAATTATAAGTACACCTGTAACAGAGAAAAACTCACCACTTTTTCATTTAACAGATTCTGCATGGAAATCTGAAGTGCAACAGGATTTAGTTGTCACATGCTGTAATCCACTATTAGGCAGCTCAATGTAAGAATGAGGAGACAAATAACTGTCCTAAACAGTAGTATGCTACTAAACATGCCAGTAACCTATATCCACAAAGATATCGTTACAACATTTAGTTGCCAAATACCCTGGGTTCTGGCATGATGTTCTTAGTATACACAGGAGCCAATTGGCTGTGTATTTGGGAGTCAAGCTTTACAAGTTTGGATAGAACACAGGTGGATACCTTACTTCCATAACATTTTTTTCTCAGAGCAAAAATATCATGGTATTGCATAGCAGAGCTCCTTCCTGCCTACCCTTCTCCACCCTGGTAAGGGAAGAAACAGGCGAAGGAGCTTGTGTGGGCACCGAGAAGCGCACATAAGGATTGTTATATTAATGAGTTCCTCAGAGGGAAAACTTTTTCTCTGCGGAACTTAATATATGGCATCTGGACAAAAGTATCACCAAATCACTTGCTGTTTTTTCAGAAAGTAGCAGTTCTTTAAGAGATAGTTTGTTAACAGCTATATGCTTATCCTGTATTTCCAAAGAATTTTCTTAATGTCCATAATAAAATTTCAATTCATAAGCACATAAAATATTTCCTACACTGAGGGAAATATAGACAAATTTCAACAGATGCATATCTAAAAAGGGACTTCTTAACCTGTAAGAGGGGGTGTCAGAGCTTTCACCACAACCTATGTTATGTATTTGAATTGAAATGGGAAAATTTTTACCTGCGCATACATAACATCTCGGACATATATATCCCATGGTACTGACATATCCACAGCTTCTCTCCAGGTGAGGAGATATGGAGTATTTCAGGTCAATGATTCAAATTTATTTCAGACCTGTTCAGTGAGCTACGAAAACTCAGTCAGTGTGATCACCGGTTGTTGATGCCCCCCTGTCATAAACAATAATTACAGTGGTGGCTACTGTAACCAGATGGAAAATGCCCCACTTCAGGGGGAAGCATGTCCTCCAGGGCAATGCCACTGTGGGTCTATTTATGCAAGGCACCTTGTTCCAGCCTGAGCTTAAAGACCCAGGCTAGTCCTTTATTGTCATTTTACATTTGAAATTATTATCTCTGTAAGTCAATTCCTCCCACACAGGGCATAAGGTGAGATGTGTCTTTATGGTCTGTAATTACTGGGGATAGGAAATGGAGCAAATAAAGCCAGAAGCATCAATGATTGTCAATTGAGACAGGGGGAATTTTTGTCTCCCAAATTAGTTTTAGGCTCTGCAGGTTCCAAGAACATAAGTTATGACAGAAAGAGAAAAGGGCCATCTGGTCCCATTTGCCTTCATGTTTATGCTGTTCCAAATCCCAGCTCTTCATTTATTCTCCAAATTCCTTATTTTCCTTTCCTTCTACAGACACCATTTTATATGATCAGACTGTACAACCATTCGCTTTCATAATTTTCCTAGCTGTTTTTGAAATTCTATGTGCAATCTCAGTGCCAATTTCTCCTCTGCTGTGTTCCACTTTTTGCTCCTGTTTTTAGTTAACATTCTGCAAAGCTTTCAGCATTTCACTGGTGCAAACTATCTTAATTCCTATTATTGCTCAGTCTGTCCTAAGCTTTTGCAAGCTTCTGTGACATGATCTTTCAGACTGATCTGTTTTCTGTAGCTATAACTCAAAGGCATTTGCTAGAACAGTATGTTTTATTTGGTTATAGTCTTTTAATTCCAGTTGGCTGTTATTATTTTACAGAGACCAGTACTGTGACCTATATTCAGAAATGCCACTGTTGAAATGGAACAGTGAATATCACAATATTACTAGCAAACAATGTGTTTACATGGTCTCCACATCACTCACATTCCTCTCATTAACTTGACACAAAATCCATCATTTCAGAGGCCCCAGATGTAAGCTGGGTGCCGGTACTATGATAGAAATGTCTTAACTTCTGAATTTCTGAACTTTTGAATTTGTGAAGCAGCCAGATTCCATGAATACTTCCTTGAAGGCAATCAGACTGCAATAAGCTGAAAGTTATGAGAACCTTCCCATTAATATTAATAAAAATGATGGACAATTCACATCTTTTGAAATTAATGTTGCCAACATGGGGTTCAGGTGCTCTATATGACAAATCTCACAAGGCCGAAGTTCTGAGGTGAAGGTCTGCCTGTGATAATGCTTTGCTTCTACCTCTTCTTTTCAGGTTCTCATCTTAAAAGGTTACATAAAGGTTTGGCTTTGGTGTAGAAGTCAAGTAGCAAGAATGACAGTAGTGTCATTCTGGAAGATCAGAAAAGCAATCATAATTCAGGTTAGATGTGATTAAGGTTTGAAATGCACCAGGATGAGTGACTATTTTTCTTACTTTTGCTGGTGTTGAGCAAAAGACTGATGACGTGGACAAACATTTAGTGAAGGGGTGAATAAGGAGAAGTTGTTAGTTAGCATCACCAGCATTTCAAATTTATCTGAACTGAGTTATAAATGGGTACCTTTCTTCTATATCATTATGTTTACTAACTTATGTTTACCTTTGGAGAAAAATGAATTAATTAACAGGTGGATGAAACTCTGATCAGCTTGATAGGTAAGACATTATGTGGAAAGCCAGAATACCAGGCTTCCTTCCAGCTCCACCAGCAACCAAGGGATTCAGTGAAGCCCTTCCCTTGTCTATGCCTCAGTTTTCAATCTGTGGAAAGAGGTGGTGTACCATATTTTCTGTTGCTGCCATCTTGTGATTTTTTCTCCCTGATACATGACCATGCTAGGAGTAATCTCCTGATTGAAGGCGCTATTTAAGAGTTGCCAGTATTTTGTCCTGCCTAAGTGAAGACATCCCCAGGTTTTGTTAATAAAATCCTCAAATGAATTACTCTGATTTTAGATTGCCAAGTACAGAGAGTCAGAGCCATGTCACACATGTATAAGGTAATTGACTGACTTTGCAGTGTAGAAAAAGTACCACGGGTGGTCAGCTCAGTTGAAGTTTAGGCAGCCGGGGTGAGCTCTGTGTTCTCTCAGGCTCTGGTGCTTGTTTTGATGGTCTGAAAGAGATTGTTCTGCATCCAGTGTTTTCTACAACAAAGTATAACAAAGCTGGAAATCATTCAGTTTTGTCACAGACATTCAGGACAAAAGAAAAGAAAATAAATTTGCTCTCATTTGATTTGGTTTATTTCTCAAGCAATATCGTCTTTACATGCAAGATTTCTTTTTTAAAAGTAATATAATGCTGTGAAACTTACTGTTTTAAAAAGAGAGCACAGGCAGTTTCATGCCTTGTTGTGGTAATGAGGCTCTCTGCAGTCAACTCACTGAACTTTTCCTGCAAGAAGTGGACAGCAACATCAATATTAGATGAAATACACTGACTTAATTTGTGACAAAAGTGTAGGTAGAGTGTAATTGGTTATGCAGAGACTTCTCCATATAGATGGAGCTGAAGTTATTGCTTCAGTGAAAATTCACTGTAACAATAATCTAATTACTGATGTCTGTGATCTGCTATAAAAGAAAAATGCTCTTGATGGCAGCAGAATTCTAATCATGGGCATGTAACCTGTATCAGCATTCCAATTAAGTGTTTTGTACAACATCCCACATGTGGGAAGTTGAACAAGTTTTTGCAAGCTAAGTCTCAGCTGTGAGAGCTCTTGGACTCTTTTGTTTTTTTATTTATTAGAAACCCCCACTGATAACTAAAAAGTAACTGAGGTGGATGAAGTCACATCAAAATCCTGTTAATTTAGTGATGGTGAAGGGACTTGTATTGAAACTAAATTTTTGTTCTGTCACTTTAACACTCATAATTTCTTCTAAACAACCACAATGAAATGAATTGACTACTTCATTACAAAACATTTATTTTTACTTTTGTTTAGGTGGGCAAAGTAGATAGAAGAAGAGTAAGCTTCATATGAGTGAAGAAGTCAAATCTAGTATGAAACAAAAATATTATTAACAATTTTTAAAGCACTTCTCAGAAAAAAAAAGTCAGTAAGAATAAAAATAAGCTACTGTATGTTGGTTCATTCTAAAGATTTCTCTGGACAGAATGAAACTTTGTTCAGACAGCAGGTGCTAAGGAGTAAACCCAAAGAGCCAAAAGTCAATGGCAATTAAATATGAAATTTTATCAGAAGGACTTTACTCACTTTTCATTTTCAAGCAGCCTGTCTTAGTTTTATTAATTGGTGTCAGAGAAAAATAATTAAAACTCAAGAATGACCTTGCAGAGGAGAAAAATTGATATATTTCAAATAATATTTTCAGTAAACTGGAAAAAGATCTTGGAATAATAATAGAAACTATAATCTGAAAAAATAAAATTGAAGGACTAGTGAAGGCTTGATGTATCCAATATATTCTATACCATTCTTTCTGGACTGTCACAAACATCTTAGAGTAATTGTCAGTCAAAACCTGTCTGTTTGAAGCTAAATTATGCATAGCCTGTGTACAAAGGGAAGAGACAATAGTAGTTTTGGGAAGGCTTGTGCATGAAAAGACAATTAGCGGGACTACAGAAACCAGAAATGGAACTCAAAGACAGGTAGTTTGTGCATAAGTGTCACCTTCACAGGTACTGACATTCACATTCATCTGAATGCCATCTCCATTGATGGCTTTGTGGTTTTTTTTTGAGTCTCCCTATTAATTATGGGCAAGAATTCTCGAGCTGTTCCATTTTAGAAGAATTCAGTGCTAAGCATGCTAAAGATATGTTGTACACAGTTAAGAGTCCCATGGCAGCCCTGTGCTCCTATCTTACCCTCATCTCTGGCAGCCAATGAGAGCAGCTACCGGTATTTCAAATGTGCCCTAATTAATCAACACAGCCTAGCATCCCTGTGACGTTCTTTGGGTAGTGTCTGGTTGTAGTTTTTTTCAATGAGGACTTAAGATCTACATTTATTTTCTTCTTTTGTGCTTCAGAAAATAATTCCCCTTCACCCCCCTTTTTTTACTTTTCTAAAATGCATTTTAGGAAATTCCCTCAGGACTGTGCAAAATATTATGCATAATAGAACCCTGGAATATAGATAGAAAGTAAGCTTTCCTGAAAAGTCCCAAAAGGGAGAAGAACACCACAGGGAAAAAGAAAAGCCTGTGTGGCTGTAGTAAGAGCTCATGTATGAATTAAGAATTCACTAGCTGTGTTACTGACCATGGCGATATGACATTTAGACTATGGGCAGATGTGTTGTCTTAGGTCTATGTTATGTCCCTGGCTCTGACACATTCTATGATGAATTCAACTGAGCTCCTAAATCAAAATGGATTGGATTAGGTTAAACTGCTAACCCTTGCACAACTTGCTTATTTGAAATAAGATAATTTATGGAGAGCTAAAATATCAGTTTGAGATTGCAGGGAAGGGAGTCTTGAGTAGGCCATGCTTTTGCTTCTGCTGCAGCTGCCCCACATGCCATCATCTCTCCCTCCAGCATCAGCACTAAAAATCCAGGTTTTCTGAGAATCCGGTACAGACAACGGTCTATTGTAATACGCCTATTCTGTGCCACCTTTTATGTATCCATGCTACCAGACGTGAGGGCAGCTATTGTCTTTGTCAAAAGGGTGACAATACACATCTGGTTGCGGTGAAATACATATTTCCTTCAGCTAGAACAGCTGTTTAGATAACACATTCCTATACCCTGATATACCTGTCCCTTCTTGAAGCAAAATTAGTTTGTTAAAGTTTTTTGGCGTTTTTTTTTGTTTTTTTTTTTTTTCAGAAACATCACGTCCACTTTCATGGGAAAACAGATTTTGCTTTCATTTGCTCTCTTGGCCAATTGTATTCAAGTAGTTCACTTCCAAAACTGATATATGCAGTTATTCCGCTTCCCCACATAACATGATTCCCTTTCATGCTGAAGCAGGATTAAAAATTACTATGTGCATAGCTTTTGCTGTCCCACATCTATGTGTGAATATTCAAACCAGATTAGCAACCTTTTTCTACTCCCACCTCACCCACAGTTTTCCTTGTCTGAACTGTTGGTGTCATCAAAACGTGTTGTACTTTTTTTTTCTTTTCGTTAGCTACTGATATCACATTTCACATCTTGACTAAGAGTTTATACATTGTCACAGAATAATAAAAGGCCTCAATAATATATTGTAGAAGGAGTCAGGCATTTTATCATTGAAGTGTGTCTAGTCAACCAAATCCTCTGACTTCTATCCATTTTTCTCTAAGGCATCAACAAATAACTTCTTAAACACTCCTGTCTTTCATTTATCTCTCCTAGGTCAGCAGTCTTTACAGTGTTGTGTGTCCTCACAATTAATTGCACTGAATTGCTGAAAATTTAAGATGTCTAGAGGAGTGTTGTTGGGTGAATGTAATTGGTGTCCTTGTGAGCGCTGATTGCTGAACTGTAAGAAGAGAGCAAAGAGAAACTATAGCTCTGTATGTCTCTACCTGACTGAGCCTGTACCGAGCCTTGTGGGAGACCCAACATCAAATGTGCTTTGAGAGCTCACAGAGAGACAAGCTGCAATACCCTGGGTTCTGAAAATTTCTGTGACATCCAGAGGTATTAGCAAGACCAAGGTATGACCTGATTACTCTGCCTGGGACAGAAAGCCTTTTGAATGTCCTGTTGGGTTCTATAACTGAGATCACCCCCTGAATGCAACCCTTATGCCTGAGCAAGTCTAGAGAATTGGAGCTGTCACTTAACTCTGCTTTCTCAGTTACAACACCAAGACAGCCTGACCTCTTATTGCAGTCCTGAAAACTCCTTGTCTTGTCTTTTGCTCCATGACGTACAGCTTCCTGTGTTGGGCTTTATTATTACCAGCATTACTCTACTCCTAATTGCCCACATCAGAGTTGTCCAAAGGCTGACTTTTCTGTCTGTCATAAAACTGTATTTGTCTCACAAGTCTTGCATGAGAAAGCTTTAATTTTTTTCCTGCCTCTAATCTCTACTTCAGATATTTAAGAAGTCCGATTTTTCACCCTGTCTTCTCTTTGAACAGCTGACTGCTGGTTGCAATGTTTCTTTTCTCTTCTTCCTCTCACACCCTAGTCCTTCTGACTCCATTTCTAGCTACACACTGTGCATCCTTCTCTAACAAACTGTAGCTTCTCCTCATGTAAATTCCTCCCAGTAACTCAGTCTTTCCAGGAGGCATGTACTATTTTAAGTACTCTGCAGTGTCACCTTATGAATTCCTCTCATGCCTGTGACATAGCTTTACAGTTTTAACTTTCACTGGGAAAACACAGTGTCTGCTTTGCAGATGGAGTGGAGTGGCAAGAAGTTATAAAGAATGGGGTTGCTACTGACCCTGGATATTATATCAGGTGTGCAATATAGGTACCTGACTGAATCACACATTTAATGGGCACATTCTACCCAGACTATTTTAAAATTCTTTAGAATTTTATATTTAGGATGAAGAAAACAATACCTTGTAAGTCTCACTCCTATCCATTGATAGTGATTGCAACATTAGATGACTACCTCAGGCATAGGTATTGGAGGCTGCTTTCAAATATAATGCACTTTAACATCAAAGGAATCACCTGCCGGGAGTAAAACCTGAAGAAGGAGGTACAATAGGCAATTTCCACTAAGACCTTGATACAAACACAAGAACCCTTTAGAGAGGTGAAAACTCTGAGAGGTATTGCCATAAAATAATTATTTGGTAGCCTTGCAGTAATTTTTGACTAGACATCATAAAAAGGTATGTTTAAGAAATCATCTGTGAACATTTGTTCTACCTGTTGTGTAATTTCCAACGTGTTAAAGGTGGAAACAAGATCAACAATGGTGAGAACCTACGTGATATGGAAATGGCTGGAAAGGCTTTATTAGACTTGGAGACCAAAGCAGTTTATTGTGGAGTCCTTCAGCCCACAGAGGAGAGATCTGATCTTGGGTGAATGGTTATGTACACCACAACTGGGAACTATAAATATACTTTGTTCACAGTTAATCAGTTCAGAAAGATGTGTGTGGTACAAAGGTTGGTCCAATTAACACAGTCTCTTGACTTTCTATATAAAGGATTTAGAAAGGACTGTGATTAAGCTCACAAATTCATGTAACTCGAATGCTTTCTCTGCCTCAGAAGAAAAAAGACACAGGTGAACTTTCTTAATGGAGGAGGACAAATATTTTAAAACAAGGCTTATCATGCCTGTTGAGATGTGTACATGAGAATCAGGAGTGTTAGAGTTAGTTACTGTAATACCCAAATTACATTTTAAATTACTCTGAGTACAGATTTATTCTTTGGTTTGCAACACATTTTGTATATTTCTGTTGCTGTATAGGAATATAGTAAAAATTTGTGTGTTTGCTGCTAAGGGACATATTATGACATCCATACCAGGAAGAGGATGAAGAAGTATATGCATTGCTTTCATTTAGAATACTAGTAAATAATCATATTAATAGTTCTGAAAGAATTTTAACTCTCTGTATCTGAGTCCTTTATTCATAAACAGAAGTAAAATATTATATGGAACCTGCTATATTCCTATCTCTCGTGAAACACTTTTCTGAAAAACTGTCATTTCACAGGATACAGAGAAGCACTTGTACTTTAAACCCATGACATCAAGGATATTATATGTTGATTTCTGTCTCAGAGGGATAGAATGTCATAGGAGTTTAATATCTAAGGCAGTATGTTTTCTTTCTTTCCAGAAGCTTTGGAGAAAAATAGCATTGAGATTGTGGGATTAGTGTTGGTTGAGTGAAAGCTGTAGACTTGTAAAGATTGGAGAAGCTTGGTGGCCTTTTTGAAGTGACTGTATGGAACCTCTCTTCCGGAAGGAGATAAAATGGATAGTCCAAATTTGTAAGCCTATTTCCATGGGGTGAACAGTACTATCCTAATCTTTACTGAAGACTCAGATCTAACAGGAAATTGACCCTGGGGTATCTGGGAAATGACTAAAGGATGTTAGCTTTGGAGAAAGTCAGTTTATGAGACTGATTATTCCTGAAAGGTCATCACAGTGTTGTCTAACCTGAAGTACAGAGTCATGCATTTTTTTCTGAGGAACTAAGATGCAATTTTGTTTTAAGGACAAATACAAATTTGTCCTCAGACCTATAGGTTCATCAGTGGCTGTAGAGACAGGCTTTGTTATTGCTCAGATAGATAAGAAGTGTGCTTTGGTACCTAACAATATTCCTGATATTTCTTAAAGAAATCTATTTGCTAAATGTTCTCAGAATGATAATTAATGCCTGTGAAATATGTCAGCAAAACTTGTTTACTCTATGTACGTTTCTTAATGAATTGTGTATGAATGGAGCACAATCTCAGCATATAAATTTTCATTATTCAGTTTTATTTGTTGGATCATGTTGTTAAGTTGAGAGGGTTTGTTGCTTTTCTGCCATTAATTTGTTATATGAATTTGTTGCTCACCATTTTTAAAATAAGGTGTTCTGTTTAATCACAAAAAGTACAGTGTCTGACTGTTCCTTACA
The DNA here is from genome assembly GCA_013400055.1 of Nycticryphes semicollaris. NCBI lineage: Eukaryota > Metazoa > Chordata > Aves > Charadriiformes > Rostratulidae > Nycticryphes > Nycticryphes semicollaris. The sequence continues at coordinate 217,624 of VXBJ01004674.1, read as the reverse complement.
TTTTTGAACACCATACTTATGTTTAGGATATCCATGGAGACTCTTCAGAAAAGAAACATGAAGTAATTAAAAGAATTAACCTGCAATACCTTTTAAAAATTTTATTATTATTGACATACCTATTTTGCTAAATGTCCTCTGAAAAAATCTTATATGTCATTGCACAGTCATGGTGAGTTTGCTTAAAATTCTGAAAGTAATTTTATGAGGGAATTTTGCAGTGAAAACTCTAAAACTACTCATAAATAGCAAGAGAAGCAGGAATAGTTTGACAGCTTCAGTTGCATGTGATGGTATTCTAAGTGTCAAGTTGCTGCTGTTAAGGAAGAAGGAAGTGTAGATGTGCTACACTGGGAATTTTTCTTTGGGGTTTTATGACTAGAGGAAGAGATCTGGAATGTTATCTGTTAAAGCTGAAAATTGAAATCCTCATGGATTGATCAGCTCACAAGCCAATTTATGAAAAATGACTCAATGTTCATTTTTAACTTTTAGGAATTAGAACATGAAGTGTATAGTTCCCGTTTTTAAATAAAGAAAGAGAATAATTTCTGGTTCCAGTTTTGGTATCAAATTCCAAGGAATTTGTCATTGTTTTCCTCCATCGAACTGTAGCTATAAATAATTCACTCTATCTTTTTCCATCATATACTATGTCAGAGTATATTTTACCTCCTAGCAGAATACTATGTTGGTTTTTTTTTTTGTAAATTTTAAAGAATGTTACATTGTTGGTGTAATGGTAACATAAAATAGATGATAGAAAGATGAGTAATTTAGTTTGAGAAGGAAGCCTAGTCCAACTCCCCACCCAAAACAGGGCCTTAGTTTTGCATATGCCCAAGGTTATAGTTTACATCAGCTCCCTGGGTAGTTATTCCAGTGTTCTACCACCCTAACTATGAAGGCCTTTTTCTTTTTTCTCTCACTGAACTTTCAGTCATTGCAATTTGTGTCCATTGCCTCTTGTCCTTTTGCTGTGCACTTCCAAAAGTGTCTGGCTTTATATTCATTACACCCTCCCTTTAGTTTCTCCCTTACTCCACTCTTTTTCAGAGTGAATAAAACCAGTTTGGTCTTCTCTCCTTGTATGCCATGTACTCCAAAACTCTGACCAGTGGAATGTCACTGGACTCACTCCAGTATGTCCACATTACTCTTATATTGGGCTGGGAAGCACTCTGACTCAGCACTCTAGATGTGTGTCGCCAGGACTGAGAAGAGGGAAATGTCCTTTCACCCACTAGTTACACTTTTGACAGTACAACCCAGGATGTGATTTTCTTTCTTTGCTGCCAGGGCACACTGCTGACTCACGTACAGCTTGATATCCACTGGCACGCCCAAAGCTTTTTCTGCAAATCTGCTTTCCAGCCAGTTACCCATGAATCTCTACCAGTTCTTGGGTTTGTCCTCCAAGGTGCAAGATTTGGCATTTCCTATGGTTGAGCTTGGTAAGTTTCCCGTCAATGCATTTCTTCGGACTGCCAAGATTCTTCTGAACAGAAAACCCTTCTGTTGTTTGATACCAGCCACATTGCCCCAGTTTAATATCATCCACAAACTTTCCTGGGATGCATTGCACCTCATCATTCAGATCATTAATAAAAAATCCCCAGTGTTGGACAGTATGATTTCCCCTCACAAGTATTTCTGCAAAACCAGTAATTTCTTTGTAGAAAACAATGTCATCTTGCACAGATGGAAAATCCATGCTCGCTGTTTTCAGCCACAGACTTGTCATTTGGTATCTGTCCCCATTAAACAATAGCCCCATATTTTGTGTAGTCTTAATTCTGTTGGTGACATATATACAGAAACCCCTGTTGTTGCCCTTCATAGGCTTTGCCAGTTTCAGCTCCAGCTGAGCTATGACTTTCCTAAATCCAACCCTGTAAGCTAGAGCAACCTCTAAGATTACTCTAGGATTCCTGCTACGAATACTGTCCTTGGTCCCTTCTACTGAATATTTCTTTTTTGTATTTGAACTCAGTCATAAGTCCCTTGTTCACTCATGCTGGCCTTTGATAATTCTTCCTTAACTTTCTGCACAGAATAATAAATCACCCTTGCACTTTGAGGAGATTGCCATTCATCATCAGTTTTTCTGCACCACTTTGCCCCTCAGAGCTAGCTCTCATGGGATCCTGCTCGACACGTATCTCAAGCTAACATATACTGTCCTGAAGCCAGGATTGTGGTTCAATGATGATTGTCAGAGCTTTTTAAGAGAAGTTCAGTTCACTCTTCACAGTGTGTTTCTAGGGTTGTACCTGTCCTTACCCCAGTGGTCTGAGCTGAAGATGCATTATCACCCCATCTAACAGAAGATCTAATGACCTTGAAACAATAAAATATATGACTTTGAAGATAATATGGTACCTACATTGTTTTAAATGAAAGTTAGAATATTCCTGCATAGATAGCTGGATATAGCCCTAAAATGTCTTGCTTTTAGACAGTGTGTTATGCTTATCTATACTTGACTTAAAGCTGAATGTCAGCAAAACCTGCACATCATGAACCAAATTCACAGACCTAAGAGTGAGCACATGCAATCATGATGCATGGGTAGGAAGGAATAAACCAATCCATACGCAGCCTGGAAAAGTGAAAACAGAAAATACTGGCAAAATCTACCTCCACATACACTGGGCAAGTGGTATCTACAAGATGAGTGATAGGAATGTCTCAAATTGCCTGTCAGTTTCTTTTGGCTGTACCAAGTCATTCCTGATAGCTATTAATGGATAGCTAAACGAAACAGTTTATGTCATTGGTACATTTGGATGACTACACAACTTAGAAATCTGAGATGAAAAAGGTTAATGTGGATTTTATTACTCTTCCCAAATTCAATTTCCCTAGGAAAGAAGAAAAACAGATTTATATATACTTTTTCTATTCTTTGTCCAAAGCCACTTAGTGCTGCCACACAAGAAGATTCGAGAAACCTGTGGTCTTTATTCTTCAGAAAGGAGAGTTTACTTGTGCTGTGTTAACGAAGTGCACTGTTTTGCAAAACCATAGAAAAGATTAAACTAGATGGTCATCAGAGTAGTGAAGAGCTACTTGACTACCTGTATTGCCACCTGAAGGAACCTCAGCATTTCTAATATGGAATCCAAGAGAGGTCTGTGAAGACAATGAAAGAGATGGAGATCAAGTTCATGTTTACTGTGTGAACAATATGAGATTTATAGTGCCTTTACTATTATTTATAGTTTAATTTGCATGGGTTATGAGGAAAAACATGTTAGGTAAATGAACTGTCCTTTGTGAACAATTTTACCAAGTGAAACTCTGACAGACATGCAACTCTGCACTGATCCCATACTTCAGCTCAGATTTCTCATGCCTTTTTCCTTGATCTTTTGTAATCTTTCTGGGGAGGATAAAAACCATTTTCATTAGATAATAATAATTTGTATTCTTTCCCTTGTCAAGGACTTTGAACTATAACTAGGAAAATGTATTTATCCTTTTTTGTCTTACACTAATTTTACAGTTCTCCTAGACTTTTCTGTTTTTGACTTTTAAGTGTTCTTACTTGAGTGACATAATATATTACTCGCTCAGAATAAGAATAAAGTTTAACACATCCAGATTTCTGCTGATTCCTTATTGAGAATGAGGAATCAGGTTGTATGACCTTTTTTTGGTCAGCTTTCAACATCTACAGAGCAAGCAGCAGGGATGTTAAATTTTTTTCTCACCTAGTTTTATTATGTATTGTTAAGCTACCTTTCTTTCTGATGGCTTCATATGTGTCCCTCTGATCTACCCTGTTGAAAAAGGCACACTCTCATTTTGATTGTATATCTAATATAACTTATACAGCTTTAGACTGATCTTTGTCTCCAATAGAAAAAGTTATTTTTTATTATTTATAATATTTTATTAATTCAGAAGAAGACTGGAAGAATACATTGGGTGACATAAATTAACATGATATAATGTAGTCTGAATTACTTATATATAAGAATCTTACTCTATTAATAAGTGTCCTTAAAATCTGTGTGTTTGAAAACCAAAAAATAAGTCAGAAAGTTATTAAACTTTTCTAGGGAATTTCAAGATCTTATTTGGAACTGTTTAAAACAATTTTTGTGTCCAGAAGATAAGCAAGATGTCAATCAAGACAGTGTGGGAAGGTATTATTCTAACTCTTACTAATAGTTTAGTACCAGTTTATTCCCAAACCATGAAATAATAATCACAGCAAGCACAACACACCGTTAAAATGAGAGCCACTAGTGAGATAGGTGTGATTTTGTGCCTGATTTAATTTGTTTATATATTTTTCTAATGAATTGTAATTAATTTAGTCAGATGGGTAAATATATTGTTAAATTCCATAATTAATTATATAGAAAGAACACTAATGGATATCAAATCACATCTTGTCATTATTTTGACTTTGAAGAGTGAAAATAATTACCTCCACTGACATTATAGTATGGTATACACACAGGTGTGTAGAAAATGGATTTTAAAAGTGTCTGAAAGCTCAAGTCATTAGTTTATAAAGAATACCATAAAATCTCACCTCTCCATCAGGAAAGCCCACTGTAGACTCCCAAAAGTTGAATATCCACAAAGACCTACATTTACAAAGTAAATAAATACTTAAAAACCATTTTATATTTCACCCCATTATCATATAGTTAATGGTTTACCACCTTAATGGATCGCACACCTCCCATCAGCAGTGTGCAAAGACATGGTTTCATCTCACAGCCAGCAGAGGAACTTCAGCCTCTGCAGTCCACCAAGGCCACCCAACCTCAGCAACATGACTCAGCCTCCAAGGCTGAAATGCCACTGACAACTGAGTGAGACAGTTTTATGCTAGCTCAGATGTCTCCTTGCTCTTATGCTGCATCCTCTGTCTGTAGCATGAAGGTGAGCAGCCTGAGAGAACGCACAATTTTGTCAAGGAGGGAGTGCATATAAACATTGAAAGGTGCACAAAAAAGTCTGGATCTCTCCCTTTTTCCATCTCTTTTATACAACCTTATTTTAAATGTAAGAAAACACATAGTTGGTTTTCCTTTTATTTTTCTCTTTGCCATTTAGATTGGTGCACTTCTTTCTATAATAGCTCCTCAAGGTTAATTCCCAGTTATATATGGGAATTAAAGAGACAAAATGTAGAATGAACATCTCACAGATACTCTCTGTTGCTTGAGATTTTTCTCTTAAGGTTGCAAACACTGGGCAGGGAATAGAAATATCATTCTCCTTATACAATTATAATTTCTCCCACTAACAGGTATTTAAAAGAATTTACATTCTATGATGTTGGTAGACCAAAGACAGAACAAATATGCTGTCACTGCTGCTGATGTAGGGTGTATAATGGACTGGAAAGGACTCTCATGGGTGTGTTAGAGGACAGGCACCCATGGATTAGAGAAAGCTGTTTAAAGGCTAAATGCTGCCCAGGTTTTCTTTTCACATAAACCAAAATACATCTGCATATCATACCTGGTAATGTTTTAGTGAACTGAAGACACATTTCCTTTGAGAAAAGCACCAAACATAATTATCAGAACAACACAGTAGGGATTTTTTATTTTACTATTTTACTATTTTAGGCTAGCTCAGTTTTTCCTTAGACTAGTTCTAGCATGGTGCAGGGTGAGCACTTCTGAACCACAGGTAGGTTTTCAGATAAATGAAAAGTTTGGTGCCATTACATGAATGTCTAAATTTAGTGTTCTGATGACCTGACTTTATGTAAATGATCGTGTGAACCAGATATATGTAATTCTTCATTTTATATTAGTCCTGTTTTGGAAAGTGGATCAAATTTCTGCTTCCCTAACATAGTGTGTTTTCTTATAAGGTTGTTTTTTCCCCTAAGGTTGATAGTTTGGTTAGTTTTGTTTACAAGTATATGTAGAGGAAAACCCCTAAACAATACAGCTAAAAGGACCTTTGTTTTATTGTCTTTAATATTTCCTGCACTAATTAGACTAGTTATCTACAGAGACTGCTGTGACAAACCTCTGATTTACAGGTCTTGAGGAAAACTTGAGGAACAAGAATCTGTGGCAGAAAATGATGTGTTAAAGTTATAAAAGTCTGCTTTTTTTTTGAATTCAAGCTTCATTTGTCTGTTGAATTTATATGTGCTTCTTGCATTTCTCATTAGTGAAAAAAGCACAGAAAAGGTTTGCAGTGAAGAAAAGAAATTGCCACATTTCAGAGATATTTATATTAGTTGGTTTAAAACTTCTTTTAAATTATTTTTTTTTTTATTTCTATAAGCAGCCCTGAGATGCACTAAAGCAGGCAGGAAAGCAATGATTCTGATCAGATCTGATCTCTTCCTCCCTTTGTGTGCCCTGTGCATGCTTCCTACGACTCTGTTTTAATAAGATTCTTTGTTGAGAATTTGAGAGAGCAGACCTAGTTTCTCTGGTGCATTACAATCAAGGTTAATAAATGTGGAAAAACAATATAGAAATAAAAGTGTTGGGTTTTATTTATTTATTTATTTTATTTTATGTGTTTCAGCTTTTTCCCTTGTTGAATTATTGATTTCCCAGTCTCAGATTCTATGTGTTGGGAAATGACTTACAAATTTATGATGTTCAGAGAGGCAATACTGAAAACCTTTATAACCCATGTGGCTCTTTCCTGAAATTATTACTCATCAATATGAATTAGTCATCAGAGATGACAAAACAGAATGCTCTTCTAGGAAGATCTGAAAAAGGGTAAGACATTGTTTAAAGATGAAAAATAAGAACATATGGTTCAAATGAAAGGCAGACACTTCTCAGATACTCCTCTTATAAGCTGGATACAGGTGAATATTAAATGCTTCTCAGCTGTCTTTCTTCTCTGACTTCCCTTCACCTGGTTTTCCCCAGCTGCTCGGGCTGCTGATAGGCCAAAGCCATCGCAGACAAACTCCATGAAGGCCATAAACTGGCTTTATCTTCTTCCTGGTTCACACTGCCTCCATGATGCTGGCTTCAGTTCACGATAAGCAACCTGCCTTAGGGTAACCCCATTTCAGCTTTTATACGTTGCATGACTTTACTAGTCTGCACTAGTGAGGCTGAAACTGTATCGGTAAATTAATCACATCACACATCACAAATATCTTCACCTTTTCATTTACTATTTTTTATTTATTCTGATTCTTTTGCTTTTCTGTTTTTCACTGCTCCTGTTTCCTCCTGTATGGCTCCAGTTCAGAAACTATCCATTGGACTGCTAGATGTCTTGGCTACCAACAAGAAAAAAAACAGATTCTTTTCTCTCTCTCTCTTTTTTTTTTTTTAGGTACAGCAACTGGTTATGTTTCAAAGGCATATCAGAAGTTAAACTCTTCTCCTGGATCACAAAGACATGCAGTATATAACATTGTTATTGTGGCTTAAATGACATTACAAGATTATCTTAACTGCTTTGCTGATGGGGTCCCTAGGTTTCCTTTAATTTTTTACAGCTTCATTTACTTTCTAAGCTATCTGTTGATTACTTTTCTATTGCATCTGCAATTAAAATTTGCAAAATGATACTGCTTGCTGACATTTACTGATTTCAGTGTGGGTTTTGGGGAGAACCATCTATAAGGAATGGAACAGGATGAGATTTTGGTCAACAGAGTCACAGCTCTTAAGTCCAATTCATTCATGTTGTTCTGCCTGTATGATCTTTAGAATATCACCTTAAAAGGGGAAATAGAGCAAGGATTGCAGGCATTTGCTGTTATAGAACTGATAAACGATCAAGTTTTTTAGCAGTAATATCTGGCTAATGAGTTTCTGAGATTTCTCAGACTGAAATATCAAGTCACTTCCTTTGTCAGCTTTAGGTACTGTTTCCTTTACTTGATTTACTAATGAACAGCTCCTTCATTTAATGAGGGGTAAGACTGTCTCTCCCCAGCGCTCAACACCCACCTTCCTCAACCCAGTTGGGAGGCTCAATATGCTCTTTTCAGCATGAAAGGTCTCAATGCACTGAGTTGTGCATTCTTTGTCACTTTGCAGATGGCCTGAATAATTGATGCAAACGCCTAAAAAGATTGAAAGCGTGACAGCAACTTGATACTGGACATGAGGTTATCAAATGTATTCAGGTAAATACAAGTTTGGAATGACTGACAGGTGTCAGCTTTTCTTCCAGGGATATCATAAAATAAAAAGCAGAGCATTGTATAATGAGGAAGAAAAAACCCTTTGAATTTATTCGCAATCCTTACCTTTTATTTGTAGTCTAACTGGATTTGCTGAAGTTTTGTCATTCTAAGCTCACTCTAATAGGATGGATAATCAGATCCAACAATCTTCTTTGTATAATCACATATCGTTCTTAGACACTTCACTAAATTTTATTTAGTGTTTCCAAGTGAGCCAGAATTTGTGCTGCAGTACAAAAAGAATGGATGAAAAAAACCCCAACACCACTATTTGAAAATCTGTTAAATCTTATAACTGCCTAGAGAATGGAGTAGAAATTTCCACTCATTTAGTATTAAAATAGTTGAAAAATGTCTAAATAACTGTGGACAGAGACTCTAAAGGCAGCATTAAATTGGAGCTCCACCTCCTGCAGAAAGTGGAGAGAATGAGATCCTGGCTGATAAAAGGGGAAAATCAGTGCACATAGGTTTCCCAGGAGGCATTTGTAAACTAACAATGAAGAAGTAGTTTTAAGATACAGAAAAAGGTGAAGGAATTTTTTTTGAGGAAATCTTGAAAAAAAAAAGTCATTCCTCTAATTTTATTTATATTTTGATGACACCTTTTAAGAAAATTTCCTCTTTTAAACAAAAATTTGAATTAATGTTTTAGCCACCAAGATCAACCACACAGTGGTAAGAAAAATTAGCAAAGTAAGCACAAAACCTACCAAGCCAGTTACTAAGTCTATAACACACTGAGTAATTCCTCTAATGTTTTTGAGAAAATTAGCTCAGCTAAATGCAAGCAGGTCTTATGTAAGAATGTATTTAACAATTTAGACATTTTAAAATACAGTTTCTTCAGAATGAATCTATGAAAAAATCAGTACAAGCATACTTTTGCTTTATATGCTGATGAAAGAGTTTTGGATAAAAGAATCATTTAGTGTATATAGCAACTATTAAGAATGCATACTATGGTTGAATGGAAAACATTCGGTTTGGAGATCACACATGTATTAAACAAAAAGCTGTGTTTACATGAACATATTTCGTGTCCTAAGATGGGTTCATAGTAACAAGATGCGGAGTTTCACTCAGTTGTCAGGTGTGTGATTGCAGTATTTTTGCATCACAAATTATTCTGTTTTTTTGCACTCTACTGAAAGATGAACAATATTGCTTTGTGCTTGTGATGAAAAATAGACTTACTTTTTGAGCCTACTTTGTGTTGTAGTCACATATATTGAAAGAATTCAACTGTAACCTTTTATAATTAAGAATAATGCCTATGCATGAGATCCAGACTGCTTACGGGACTTAAAAATCAATTAATTTCTTATTAGTTGCACTGTACTGATTAAACCTACTCAACAGAAAACAAAATAAACCGCCAAATGGAGCTTTGTGAAATAAGCCAAACCTGAGCTATTAATTTTACTCCTTTCTGTCACTGATTGAATTATATTTGATCCTATAATCTATTCTCTAAGTTGGAAATGGAGAGAAAGTTTTATTTAATATTACTTGATTGTGTAATCAAGNCAAAAAAAAAAAATGCATTGCTAAGTTTAATCTAAGTTACATAAACCAATCATATTCGCTAGAAATAACTTGCCACATAGTCATTTCCAGGAACTTACCAAACTTGGTCTTAAAACTGTTTAGATTTGCTGCCTCCTGAGGTTTTGCTCATGCAGAGTTATCACAGATAGGTGAAAAAGAGAGATGCTTACATGAGCACATGTGGAAGACTAAGAAGCTCTCACAGAAGTGAGCACAATTTCACTTCAGTTAGAAGTTCTGTGCTGCAGAACCTTACTTCTCCAGAGGTAGCAAAACTTGCATTTTTATTTATAGAGTATGTATATAGCCATCTTTATATAGACATATTTTCTGTAAGCCAAAATAACATTTTTTATTTAAATATGTTCTGTAATAGCGTTTCCCGTTTATGAAAAAGTCATGTCTTCTTGAAACCACTAACTTGGACTGAAAAATCTGAACTTTCCAACTCTAGGGCTGCCATTCACTTGGCTATCCTAACAATTCTTTCACCTTTATGTGTTAGTTTCAGTACATTTTTCCTGAGCATAGGTGGCCAGAATACTGTACTATATTTTAGCTATGATTTCATAGTTACCTCGTTCAATACCTCCAGTATTTACATATTTTCATTTTTTCTTCCTTCTATTCTCACTATTTCTTCCCTCTTTATGTTTCCTAATGGAAAACTCTTTCTGCTTATAGCCTAGTATCACAGACACCATTCACTAGTTTGCTTTCATGTGGAAGCTTGATGATACACGGAACTCTCTATACTCTTCCAGCCTCCTCAGATTATTGCAAAAGTTCTGAAATTCTTAAACAGTCTTGCATTTTTTCTATTGAGCTGCACCCTTCTTCCTCTTGTTTAAGTCCAAACATCAACAAAGTCTGTCAGTATGGTACCCCGATCTTCCCTTGTATTGACATTAACTTTCAGTTTCATGTCACCATGAAATGTCCTAGGCATACTCCTATGTTTTACTTCAAGTCTGTGAGTAAAACACTAAGCAACAATGTTTACATTAATGCTCCTGAAAAAAACCTTATGTATACTTTTTGACTAGGACATCTTGTCTCTCACTTTTGTTGGATTTGGTTTTTTGGTAAATCCTTTACCAAAACCCATAGATTTCCTTTAGGAACTTCCATCATTTGCAGGTTTTTCAAGAGCTTTCTACAAAACGCACCATCAAATGTTTCACTGGAAATCCTCACAGTGCATACCTATCACATTTCCTTTGCTTTGAGAAATCACTTTTTTCATAACCTTACCTGCTCACTCACTTTCAAGTACATGTATTACAATGCAGAGGCAATGAGTTAATAAAACAGCTTGAGAATGCATTTAATTTTGACTACAGGAGCTATTCCATTCAAGTAATTGATTCTATGGTAGTACTGATATTGTTGCCATGTGCCATTACATTTTGCATTTTTTTACTTTTATATGCTGAAATGATCCAGTTCATTATTATATGGGCAGCATTAACCTAAATATTTTCAAATTTGCACTGATACCATTCTCTTAATTTAAACATTTGTAGGCAGGCAGGTACATAGTGCAGTGTACTTTTGAGCTCAATTAAAAGACCACACCGAAGTGGTTTGCTGGCACAGGAATGTGTCATAGTTCCAGAAGGATTAAGAGCACTTGTTCAAATAATTAAAACCTTCTTATAATGCATGTTCTCCCTTTCTACCAAGTTGGAAAATTGAGTATTTGATGTGCAATTTCAACATTGCGATTTCATGCGCACTGGATTTTTTGTTTTATATTATTGCTTGTTTTGTTGGTGACTGAGTTTGGAATCTCCTATGGTTATTTTGGAAAGAGCATCAAAACATATCTAAGAAAGGTATCTAAGAGTTATTTTATGGAGTTATTTAGGGTTTTCATCCTTACAGTTTGGCATTCAGAATGGTGGACCAGAAGTAGTGCAATAAAATGGAAAGTGAGGGTGCTATTCCATCATGTTAGAGGTACCATGTGTCTTGATAACCTCATCTTGTTCCAGTCCTAGATAAAACACATTTAAATATGGAATGGAGATGCCAAAAATTACTACCTTAGCTCCTCTAAAGTACAACTACCCCGTTATGGGCCAAGAGTTTTGCATATCCAGAAATCTTTCCTACTGCACGATATTAACATGTTCTGTGCATATGTCTCCTTCATTTTTTTATACAAATTTAGGGTGGCTTTTATTTATGTACACACCTAAGTATATATGCATAAAGGCAAATAAATATTCATATACAAAGGGTGATACTCTTACCTGTTTCAAATTGCTATTAATATACTTTTACTTAAGTGCAGTCATAGCGCCACATTTAGTTTATGTTGCAGTTAAATTGTGAAAACAGTCACTTCACTAAATGATTAATATTTTCTGTCACAGCAAAATGACTTTTTCATACAGTCACCTTTTGGAATGACACAAATTTGTAGGCATTTAGTGAAATGACTGGAATAACAAGCACTTTGTTACTCGATTGGACTCTGCCACTCAGTCATTGCATGAAATGCTTAAATGTTTTGAGTATTTCATAAAATTGTTCACATTAGTGAAATCTAGCATATTACAAAATGTACCATGTAGGATGTTCTGCAGCAATACTGCTAAAGAAAGTAAAATCTTTCACCAAAGAGGGTACTCTCAGAAGATTCTTACACTTGGGATATTATTTAACAAATACAACTGTTGCACAAGAAACCCTTTTTCACTTTGCTTCTCAGTTCTGTTCAGCTCCCTTAGACTCAGAAAGCTGCTTCTTTTACAGAACGTTCTTTAAATTTTTAGTCTTGCTTGGTAATTTCTTTTAGTTTTTTTATAAACATATAAGGAAAATCTTCAGTCAGTTTGGTGGGAATCTCATCAGTTTGAAAGAACTTCGGTCTCTGTGACACACAGGTCTCAATGTCCAAGTGGAAACCGGTGACAAGTGATGATCCCCAGGCGATGGTACTGGGATCTATGCTGTTTAATATCTTTGTCGGCGACATGGACAGTGGGACTGAATGCATCCTCAGCGAGTTTGCCAAAGACACCTAGATGTGTGGTGTAATTGACACACTGGGGGGAAGGGATGCCATCCAGAGGGACTTCGATTGGCTTGATAGGTAGGCTCATGCCAAGTTTGTGAGATTCAACCAGGCCAAGTGCAAGGTCCTGTACTTGGGACACAGCAATCACAAGCACAAATACAAATTGGGCAGAGAATGGATTGAGAGCAGCCCTGACCAGAATAACTTGGGGCTGTTAGTGGGTGAGAAGCTCAACATGAGCTGGCAATGTTTGCTTGCAGCCCAGAAGGCCAATCATATTCTGGGCTGCATCAAAAGAAGTATAGCCAGCAGGTTGAGGGAACTGATTCTCCTCCTCTGCTCTGGTGAGACCCCATCTGGAGTGCTGCAACCAGCCATGAAGTCCTCAGCACAAGAAAGATTTGACCTGTTGGAGCAGGTCCAGAGGAGGGTCATGAAAGATGGTCAAAGTGCTGGAGCAGCCTTCCTATGAGGAAAGGCTGAGAGAGTTGGCGTTGTTCAGCCTGGAGAAGAGAAGGCTTATAGCAGCCTTCCAGTATCTGAAGATGGCCTACAAGGAAGAGGGAGAAGAACTTTTAACAAGGGTATGTAGTGACAGAACGAGGAGTAATGGCCTCAAACTGGAAGATCAGGTACCAGGAAGAAATTTTTCACTATAGGGTGAAAAATAGCAGTGAGATACTGGAACAGGATGTCCAGAGAAGTCATGAATGTCTCATCCCTGGGGCTGATTGGGGCTTTGAGCAACCTGATCTAGTGGGAGGTGTCCCTGCCCATGGCCAAGGGGTTGGAACTAGAGGATCTTTAAAGTCACTTCCAAACTCAACAATTCTATGATTCTATAATCTAAAGCATGGTTCTATTACTCTGGATATTTCCATCAATATTTTATCTTTAGAAACACAGTAATGTGAAAGTATGTACACACATGCCCATAGAAGGGGCATGCCATAAGAACTCTAAGCAGATTTTCTTAGGCTTTCAGTGGTAAAATGATTCATCAGTAATGTTTCAAAATTTGGATTCGTAGCAAACTGACAGGTCCAAGAAAGTTAAAATAGTTAGATACACAAGCCTTAGCAATTAACTTAAGAAAGTTAGATACACATTGAGCCGTGGCTGCTCGCCAAATTCTCGTTATAGCACTCTGTCATCAGTTCTTTGGGAGTATTTGTCTTTTGTAAGCTACCAACTGCAACTGAATTTAAAAAGGAAATGAAATATTTCAGCTATTTGATTTTAAAACACTCCTGAGTAATGAAACAATTGGTATTATCCTAGATGAATAACAATATATCATATCACACCACTGATGTGATTTCTGTTTTAAAGAAGGGTTTCTTTCACCAGTTTTAGCTCGATACTACCTTTCTGCCTTGGTTCATTTGCAACTAATTTCAAAATTACATTTGAAATTGTATTCAATGCATGCATTGTGGGAGAGAAGTCACTGACAGTAGACAGAGGAAGCTGGGATTTTGGTTTAGAAGGGAGACTCATGACATCCACTGTTACTTTTAAAAACCAAACATAGGTCCATTGGTTCATTTATGGACTTTGTATTTTAGGAAAAAGTCAAGAAACTGTACAGTGCCCTTCCTTCTAAAATTAAATCTCATTCATTGAACAAGCTTGTTTTCTTACAGAAGCATTTAGGATAATATCCTTAACTGGACATACTATACTCTATTTTGGCCATCTTGCAAAACACCTAAAAAAGGATTGCAAGTTTGGGTTTGGTTTTCTTGTAAAATGTACATTTCTCTATAATAACCCACATCAATATTTATATATACTATACAATTCTTTCACAATTCTGTTTCTTTGCAAGATCTACCCAATTACATTGAATGAACTTCTGCAAAGAAAAACGCTTTGTCTTTTTTATGAGGTCAAAACCCTTGGTATAAATATCAGTTCTTTGGAAACAAAACCCAACTATTTCCTAATGGTCATTAGGAACATAGGGTTTTTTCAGCCAGTAAATCAAACAAGAAATTTACTTCACATTAAGAGTAATGTATATGGGATTGAATGCACCCTCAGTAAGTTTGCAGATGACACCAAACTAGGTGGGAGCGTTGATCTGCTTGAGGGTCAGAAGGCTTTACAGAGGGATCTGGACAGGTTGGATCAATGGGCCAAGGCCAATGGGATGAGGTTTAATAAGGCCAAGTGCCGGGTCCTGCATTTTGGTCACAACAACCCCAGGCAGCGCTACAGGCTTGGGGCAGAGTGGCTGGAAAGTTGCTGGGCAGAAAAGGACCTGGGAGTGTTAGTGGACAGCCGGCTAAACATGAGCCAGCAGTGTGCCCAGGTGGCCAAGAAGGCCAACAGCATCCTGGCTTGTATCAGGAACAGTGTGGCCAGCAGGAGTAGGGAAGTCATCGTGCCTCTGTACTCGGCACTGGTGAGGCCTCACCTCGAGTACTGTGTTCAGTTCTGGGCCCCTCACTACAGGAAGGAGATTGAAGTGCTGGAG
>VXBJ01004674.1:82847-202315 GCA_013400055.1 Nycticryphes semicollaris | reverse complement strand
TTTTTTTTTTGTTTTTTTTTTTGGGGTTTTTTTTTTTTTTTTTTTTTTTTTCATGTGGTTGGACTCGATGATCTCAAAGGTCCCTTCCAACCACTAAGATTCTGTGATTCTGTGATTCTGTATACTAGGCAGAGTGGCAATGTGTTGTGTCTAGGTGCTACTAGGTACTACCTGGAACACTACTACTTTAGAGTGAGTAAAGAAATATTATATATATAATATTCTAAAACATATATATATGTTCCAATGATTGGTCAATAGTTGAAAATCAGCTGCTATAGGGAACAGCAGTGAAATAGGTTGCCAATTATCATAGTTTGTAAACAAAGGGAATGTTATTTTCTGCTGTGTTTATAACTGAGAGCATCATATACTGCTAAAGTTTAAAATATATTTCAAGCAGCTATTCAGAATTCAGAACTGTAATAGAAAGTAACCATAAAATTCCTCCCCAAACTCTAGCTAATAAGTTAATTTTCTTATCTCATTATGCTTGCATCAATAAGATCATAAAATTGCCATTAAAAACATATTTTTGACTCCAGGGAAGTACGCTTACAGAAACTGCTTGAGACTGGAAACAGGAATTTTGAATACCAAATCTTTTTGAGGAATATATATTTGCTCATTTGTGGTTTTTTTTTTTTTTTTGCATAGGCTAAGCATACCACATACAGGGGAAGAAAACAAAGTCCTTTCACCCTGTGGAGAGCTTAAGAAAGGGAAAAGGATATTTTCTGAGTTTATCTTCAGTATAGTTTCTCTTTATCTCTTTCCTGTAAACAGAACAGCTTTAGTAGATACCGTGACTGGTTTTTTTTTGTTGTTTTGTTTCAGCTTTAAAAATCACCTTACAATGTCCATTTTGACAGAAAAGGGGCTTTTTCCTATATCTACGAGGGAAGAAATTACAGATCTGCACACAACCCTGTTTTAAAGCAACACTTTACGCTTTCTCATTTTGATTGAACTTCCTTAAGGTTTGATACTAGTCCAGGAATGAATCCCAGTACAGCATACATGTCACTTCATTTTGAAGGGTAAGTACACCTTGCAGGTGTTGTTTGATTTAATTAAATGACTAAAGAAATCTTTGTCTTTCATTTAATACAAATGGAGGAGCAGATCTCTAGCATCCATTTTTCCCTTGATTAATTTTTCTAGAAAATTTACTCTAAATTGTCCAATATTCATAATAAAACAAATCACAACAGAAATGAAATAAACTGGCAAAACTTCAGAGTTTCTATGGAAACGTACCATACAGAGCAAAAGGTTTACAGGGATTTGGTTTTGTTTCAATTAATGTTGCAAAGCCTGACAGCAAGTCAGAACTTTCCTGAAAACATACTCTGTCTCTTGTGGAGCACGTGAGCAAATAAAGACCTTTAGCAAAGATCCCTCAAGCTGATTTCTAAAAAACATGCTTACTGCTCTCTTCAAAAAACCAAAAGTGACTGTTGCTGATGTAGTCTTCCTCACTTCGGCTATCTCAAGCCAGGTGAGATAAATCCCACATTTAATACCTGCATTGCAAATGCACAACACTTGATCGAACATATACTCAAGGTCTTAAAAAAACCTGCTGTTTTAAATAAATGTTTTACCATGTTTAAATAGGTGTTTTATGATAGTATCTCACATTTCATAAATGCAAAGCTGTTTCATTGAACCAGTAAGTGTTTAACTACTCATAAATTCACCAGGAAATAGACAATTAAAGTTAGAATAACTCAATTGCAAGGGGTGCATTTTAGAGGGATATCAGGGAAAAACAATAATTTGTATACTTTGCTGGGGTTTATCATCTAAAGGGTCTTTCTAGAATACTTTGAGAGTCCACAGGAAACCCCTTGAGATATATGTCAATTTTACAGACCCATAGATTTCACGAACTGCTGCCATAACATGCTAATTTCTGTGGTTTTTTTTTTTTTTTTTTTTTTTTTTTTTGTAATGTTTAGTGGCAACACTAGGTTACTTTGCATCAGACGTTGTCTCTTAAACTAAGGATCTACAAGGTGACTGCTAATTGCTCACAGTTGTGTCATCCTCTATTATTACCTTGGGGAAATTGTTTCTCTGTTTATATTTCTGTTCAAGCACGGATAGCTCCTTGTTAGAATATATTCAAAGGTATGCAATAAAAAAAATCTGTAGACATCGGACTATTAACTCACTTTGTGATGTATATTGAACTATGAGGTTTAGTGAATATCTTCTTGTCTATTCACCAAAGCTGAGATTAAATCCCAAAGTCACACCAGCAAAATGTGTGATGGTTGTGATGGTTGGAGGCAATCTTGGGCATGGTGACCATGAATTAATAGAGGTCTCAGTTCTCAGAGAAGCAAGGAGGGGAGCCAGCTTGACTGCCATCATGGACTTCCAGAGGGCAGATTTTTATCTCTTCAAGAGTCTGCTTGACAGAGTCCCTTGGAAGGCAGCCCAGATGGGCAAAGGAGTTCAGGAAGGCTGGATGTTTTTCAAGCAGGAAGTCTTAAAAGTGCAGGAGCAGGCCGTCCCTGTGTGTTGTAAACCAAGTCGTGGGGAGAAAGGCTGGCCTGGCTGAACAAAGAGATACGGTCACAATTCAGGACAAAAAGAAGAGTTCATGGCCTTTGTAAAAAAAGGCAAGTCACTCAGGAAGATTACAAAGGTGTTGTAAGGCTATGTAGGGAAAAGATCAGAAAGGCCAAAGCTCAACTAGAACTTAACCTGGCCTTGGATGTTAAAAAAAATAAGAAGAATTTCTATATATATATTAGTAAAAAGAGCAGGACTCAGGAGAATCTCCATCCTCTATGGAATGCAGGAGGTAAGGTAGTGACAAAGGATGAGGAGAAGGCTGAGGTACTTAATGCCTTCTTTGCCTCAGTCTTTAGTAGTAGAGTTAGTTGGTCCCTGAGTAGCCAGCCCCTGAGCTAGCAAATAGGGGTGGGGAGCAGAATGAAGCCCCCATAATCCAAGGGGAGGTGGTGATGGACCTGCTCCAACACCTAGATACAAACAAGTCTACGGGGCCATCATGGGATCCACCCAAGGGTACTGAAGGACCTGGCAGAAGTGNAAGGCCTTTGATACAGTCTCCCACAGTATCTTCCTGGAGAAACCGGCTGCCCATGGCTTGGATGGGAGTATTCTCTGCTGGGTTAAAAGCTTGCTGGAGGGCTGGGCCCAGAAAGTTGTGGTGAATTAAGTTAAATCCAGTTGGTGGCCAGTCACGAGTGGTGTTCCCCATGGCACAGTACTGGGGCTGGTTTTCTTTAACATCTTTATCAATGATCTGGACAAGGGGATTGAGTGCAACCTCAGTAAGGTTGCAGATAACACTAAACTAGGTGTGAGTGTTGATCTGCTTGAGGGTAGAAAGGCTTTGCAGAGGGATCTGGACAGGCTGGATCAATGGGCGAAGGCCAATGGGACAAGGTTCAATAAGACCAAGTGCTGGGTCCTGCACTTGGGTCACAACAACCTCAGGTGACACTACAGGCCTGGGGAAGAGTGGCTGGAGAGCTCCCCAGCAGAAAAGGACCTGGGGGTGCTGGTCGACAACTGGTTGAACAAGAGTCATCAGTGCGCCCAGGTGGCCAAGAAGGTCAACAGCATCCTAGCCTGTATCAAGAATAATGTGCTGAGCAGGACTCCGGAGGTGATTGTCCCCCTCTACTCTGCAGTGGTGAGGCCCCAGCTCAAGTACTGTGTCCAGTTTTGGGTCTCTTACCACAGAAAAGACATTGAAGTGCTGGAGTGGGTCCAGAGAAGGGAAACAAAACTCGTGAGAGGTCTGGAGTATAAGCCTTATGAGAAGAGGCTGAGAGAGCTGGGGTTGTTCAGCCTGGAGAACAGGAGGCTGAGGGGAAACCTCATTGCCCACTAAAACTACCTGAAAGGAGGCTGTAGAGAGGTGGGTGCTGGCCTATTCTCCCAAGTGAATAATGACAAGACCAGAGAAAATGGTCAGGGAGGTTCAGATTAGATATTAGGAAGAATTACTTTACTGGAAGAGTGGTCAGGCACTGGAACAGCCTGCCCAGGGAGGTAGTTGGGTCACCATCCCTGGAGGTATTCAAGAAACATGTAGATGTGCAATTCAGGGCATGCTGTAGTGGCCAAGGTTGTAGGGTTTTTTTTTTTGTGTGTATGGTTGGACTTGGTGATCTCAAAGGTTCCTTCCAACCATGACGATTCTGTGATTCTGTGAATTAATTTTCACTCCAGATTTAGAGCCATAGTAATGATTCTGGAAGACTTCTTCTTCCTTGTCAATACTATAAAGTAATTTCACACTTTCCTGACTCTCTACGACATGTAATACTTGAAAGTGTTAATTGACCAAATCATCACTAAGAAGGAGAGAAAAAAGGGAATGTGAAATATAATTCTGTTCATGAGTTTGACTTAGAAATGTAGGAATGGTCATTACACAACAGGTACTCAGAGTGAACAAAACTTAAGCTCTTTTCCATTTCAGTAAACCACTTTAAACTCTCAAATGGACTGCTTAGAATAAACAATAAATGCACCAGTGTTCCACTGAAGATTACACGTACACCAGGGAAGCTGGTTGGGCTAGACACTGGCCTTAATTTGAAGATAAGCCTTTCTTCTCTCATCCAAATGCATGGTGAAGGAAAGTCAGGCATGGCTGTGAATACTGAAGAGAAGGTTTTTTCAGGTGTCAGGAAACTGCTACAGTTACTTGGCTTGTAAAAGTCCCAGACCCCTTCCTGTATTTGTCAAACATTGGCTTCTGACTTTGTTCCTGATGCTCCTGATGCTAGAAGAAGCTGAAGATGCCCAGCCTTAAGCAGATATATATGCTGGTTCACAGAAGTAAGATCTTACTGATGCATGTATTTTAAAAAAATAAATTAAAAAAAAAAAAAGAGAATTTACTGTCTTAGATTTGAAGCAGGCTGCAAAAGTAAAAGGCCAAATTCTTAGCTGTTATCATCTGATGGTCAGTCCAGAAGTGTACTGGAATACTTTGTGGTGTATACTGCTAAATTAATGGGAATTATTAGCTCTACTTAAAGGGGTTATCATTGGTCCAGGTCATTCTTTGATTAATTTTCATTTGTAAAACTCATCAAGAGGCAGGGAAATATGCCTGTCTTCTTAGTTGAGACAGATTGTCAAAATTATTGGTGTATTAACTTCATAACACTACCTTCAGTGTGGGTTTCATTGTTCAAGGGAGTGGAAGAAATAAATATCTTAATCATGACTTCCTTTTTTTTTTCAGGATGCCAGAAGGTCTCATTCCCTGTCACAGACAGATGAAGTAAATTCTTTTCAGTGAAGTCTGTGTGGATCTCAGAAGACAAGGGAATGGGCCAGCAAAAGGGACAACTTGTAATAGTTTCATTTTAAATAGACAGCTTGGTACTACCCCTGTTGAATCTGATGGGTCCCTTTCTCATCACTACTGTAAAAAAGAGAAATAGTTATTTCCACTCTGTTTAAAAGCAAACATAAGTCCTGATTCTTGTCCTTTTCGCAATAATTGTCATGTTTCTTATTCGAAGAAGACAATAAAAACAAAGAAACCAACAGTGCTGTTAATTTTTTCCTAGCAACTGTGGTGGTGTGCTTTCCTTGTTTTTTTCCCCTTTTCCCCTCCCTGGCTCCTGCTGCAGCCATAACCATCAATGGGAGTTGTGTTGATTTGCACCTGAACTCTGGGAGATGGCTGGCAACACAGTCAAAACACTGTCTGCAGTGGGGACTTACGTATTTAGTTCCCATGAGAATATGACTATGGGTCAATTGTCTTACTCTATAAACAGTGGACAGCCCAAGAGCTCCTTGAGCTATCCAGTACGGCAGTGGGCTGCCCACCAGGACCTCCCCTTTTGTGAGGATGCTTACTTACGGTTTTACTCCTCGAGGCTGAGAGATTTCTTGCTGCAACAGAGTCATGCTAAACTGAAATCTTAGCTAAGTAATACAAGGGATTGATTGTATATATATAATCCTTTAGACATAAACCATTGACCAAGTCTGGGACTAGGATTGGATCCAGCCACACCTAGATTCCTCTCTGAGAAGGAGTTTAGAAAGTAAGGGGGTCCTTTCTGAAACTCGCGGCTCTACAGGAGAGTCTCCCTGACAAGCTTGTCTCACCCTGTCCTCTCTGCAGTAAATAATCAAGTGTACCTTGCCATTGAATCTCATAAAACATTGTTGCATTTACTACTAATTTTGTTAAATCACCGCTACATCTCTCTTATGAGTGAAGTTAATCACTCCCCCCGTGACAGCAACAGGCTTGGAAATATAAATTATCTTTCAATTTACATGTAGTATCAGAACTTTAGGTGCATAAAGATGGGCAGAAAGGAAACAAACACAAAAGCTGGCAAAAATTACCCCGTGATTCTTCTCTTAAAACAAGTCTTTGAATACTTCTTTCTTCTGATTATTGCTGAATTGTTCGGAACTACAAAGGGCAACAAATATCTGGGCATAAATGGTCTTAGTAACATTAGTTTTTACTGTAAGCAAGACCCTTTCATATTGTCTTAATGGGTGATCTACAGTGTTTTTCACTCTAAAGAGGTCTAAAGCTATCTAGTCCTTGGAAAAAAAAGACGAAGTGGAACAATTAATATCACAGTACTAAGCTTGAATAAAATTTGCGTTTTACCTTTGGCTCATGAGCTGAATCACAGCGATTTGATTTGCATTCTTCCCTGCCCTCCTCCCCCAGAAGTGTAAAATAATACTTCACCTGCCACCTGTAACTTTAAATGACATTTAATGCCACCTCCTTTTGTCATAACAAACCAGGCTCATATTCCAGTGGGGGCTACATAGTAACTTTGACTAGAACAGATGAATTATGATGGATTATTTTTAGCTTTGGTTCCAACTCCTTGAGTTTCATTTTGACTCATTTGATTGAATTGATGGAAGAGTAAATGAAAAATTGTCTGAAGCAATGGGTTTTAAGGGAAAATTAACCAAGGAAGCTGATAAAACACTTTAACAGGCCCTGTTAAAGGTATAAAGGGCTCTGTCAATGCACGTTTTGACCCAGCTCAGGTTCCTTGTGAGGAAAAACGGGAGAACTGAGGTCAGGTATATTAAGATGTACTTGGAAAGTTTCTGAAGTTTTTGATTTGGTTGGAGGTAGGGGAGCAGAGTTGAGCTTAAAATCAGTTATGTAGCTCATTCTTTTCTTGATGGAAAGTCCTAGCCACAAAAATACATTTAATTTAATAAAATATTTGGCACCTTTTCATGTCTAGTGGTAGTGTGGTAGATGTACAAGATGAAAGAGTGTAAAAAAAAGAAAATAAATAGTTGTAAGACTATACATAAGGAAAAGAAAGAGATGATCAATATAGACTGGATGATGAACAGAGGAAGGATAATACTGAGACAGGAATACATTCTTAGGGAGTATCGATTATTTTATCTCTACCCTGTAAACTGACTGTCACTCATTTCATACCTAAACATGCTTAATTTGGGGCAGAAAAAAAATTCTAATTCCAAGATTATGACAGAAATGATCACAAGTGACAAAATAATAATTCTTCTTTCAATCTCTTTTACATGGATGATTTACTTTAAAACACAATGAGGACCTTTAGTTGTACATATAATGAATATATATAATCTTTCTAATGAGATTAGATATATGAGATTAATGCCCACCACTGCATCATGGGCACACCTTTATTTAAGACTCTCTTTAGAAAATCTAAACGTTTCAGACAGGAATAGCCCTGTGTTTCCCCGTTGGAGAATCTTGGAATACTACGGTGTTAAAACTGACTGTCTCTTTCCTCCTACTGTGATAGAAACATTATAATAAATGCAACAAATGGGAAAACTAAAACATTTGAAAAAGAATTAGAAGAAGAAAAGAAGCAAAATAAATAATATTAGCCATTTTTTTTTAAATTAAATATTGATTGAGCAGAGTATTTGAACAGAAACTGGTTTGATGATCATTCTTTCTTCTGCTTCTTACATTTTCTTCCTTCCTTCCTTCCTACCCTGTTTTAGCTCTTTTAGTTCCTTTTTTTGGCAGTTGTACCTTCAACTGCTGCTATCATAATTGTGTCTGCTGGTGTCAAAATACTTAACCAGTTCTGCTCTTCAGGGTTGGGTTAAGAAGTAAAATGCATCCATGCATTGCTAGTCATTTAAAGCACTCCATTTGAAGCTTAATATATTCAGGCAAATAAAATTGTCTATGGTTAACTGTTCTGTTTTTATTGGTTTCTCTGGCTGAACATTAGCAAGAGAAAAACATTTCAGAGTTGGTTTAATATAATTACTTGATGGAACAGGGTTTCAGGGTCTAAAGACTAGAAGATTAACACAAGTAATTTTACTCTTATAATTATTTTTGGGTTACGGTCTGTCTCTAATACAAAGAAATTGAAGTGGTTTTGCTTCATATCCTAGATTAGTTTAATGTGAATTTGAGTAGCTTTTTTGAAAAGGGTGACTATGAGGTTCAAATGTACCTATGACCTTACATAGCTGTCAATGTTTTTAGCATCTCTTTAATTAGTAGATTACATCTTCTGCCGTGTCAACATGACATCCCTCATTTCCAGGTAAGAGTAATATAGTGTTAACAAATAATACACAGAAGGATTTTTTGAAATAGTAGTTCAGTGCATGAAAATTCAGTGCTGTGTAGGTAGATTATATATTAACAGTGCACCAAGGCATAACTTATAACTGTTTGACAGCCCAATGAAAGTAAATGTTTTAAACTGGCAGTCAGGAACATGTCTATGTTTCTGGATAAAATAAAAGAAGACTTAAAATAGACAATACATTTCAATTTTAGCTTTCATCAAAATGAGTAAAATATTTTTTTTCAGAATATTTAAAATCTTGATCTTATAACTCTGCCAGACACCCAAAGCTTTCCCTGTCCTGTCACTGGGCACCACTGAGGAGTGTCTGGCTCTGCTTTCTTTACTTCCCCTCATCAGGAATTTATACACATGGAAAAGATCCCCCTGAGACTTCTCCATGCTGAGTAGTCCCGACTCCTTCAGCCTCTCCTCATGCAACAGATCCAGTTCCCTAATAATTTTCATGGCTCTGCACTGGATGTCCTCTAGTATGTCCATGTCTCTGCTCATACTCAGGAGTACAGAGGTGGACCTAGCATTCAAAATATGCCTCACCAGTGCTGAGCAGAGGGGCAGGACCATCTAACTTGACCTACTGGCAACACTTCGTCTAATGCAACCCAGAGTACTGTTGACCTTCTTTGTTACAAAGGGACATTGGTAGCTGTTGTCAAACTTGGTGTCCACTAGAATCTCCAGTCCTTTTCTATCAAGGCTATACTGATCCTGGGTTTATTTCTTCACATGGGCAGGACTTGACATTTCCTTTTGTTGAACTTCATAAGATTCCTGCCACCATGTTTCTCCAGCCTGTTGACATCCCTCTATACAGCCTACGTGCTCATCTACTGTATTAGTCATTCTTCCCTGTTTTGTATTCTCAGTCCGACTCACTTTCCACTTATCTTGACTGCACTTCATCAGCTTGTCTGTGGGGATGATACAGGAAAAAATGTCAAAAGCCTTACCAAAAAGACAAACAACAGTCTGTCTTCACCCACCAATCATTTACTTGTAGAATACTATCAAGTTGGTCAAGCATGATTTCCCCTTCATAAATCCACACTGACTGCTCCAAATCTCCTTATTGTCCTTCAGGTATTTGGAAAGATTTTACAGGAGGATTTTCTCCATCACCTTCATAGGGAATGAAGTGTGGTTGTCCAGCCTGTAGTCCTCCAGGTATTCTTTCATCATGAAAACAGGAGTTAGCTTTTTTTGAGTCCTGACAAACCTTTCACAATCACCATGACATTTCAAAGATAACAAAAAGTGATCTTGTGATATTAGCTAGCTCCCTCTGCACTTGTGGATGCATCCTATCAGGTCCCACGGACTTAAGTCTGGCTATCCTCTTTAAATGTTCTCTAACCTGACCCTGCTCTACTGAGGGCAAATAATTACCTTCAGTGTCACAGCCTTGAGACCACTAAAGGCAAAGAACATGTTCAGTACTTGGTCTTCTCTGTGTCTTTTGTCACCAGGTCTCCTGAACTCACATTGTCCCTGGTATGCTTTTTGCTGCTGATGTATCTGCTAAAGTCCTTTTAGTTGCTCTTCACATCCCTCACTAGATTCAATTCCGCAGTCAGCCTATGCTCCTCAAACAGTGCCTCTGTAATCATCCTGGGTCACCTGTACCAGATTTTGACTCCTGCACACTTCCCCTTGAGGTCTGAGCTTTGCCAGAAACTCCTTGTTCATCAATGCAGGGCTCCTGCCACTCTTGCTTGATTTCCTGCTCACTGGGATAGACTCTTCTTGGAAAGCGACACTTTTCAGTGTCAATTTCACAATTCAGCATACCTACACTTTGTTCTTTTTTGTGACCTTAATTTTACAAGTGCATTGTTCCGTCCCTAATTAGCTAAATAAAATTGTAATACTTTAGCTTGGTAATTATCCTTCTTAAATGAATATTTGTTTGCTCATGTATTTTCATAAAACCAGTGAAGGTTATACAGATTTGGGTTGCTGTAACAAATTATACTTGGTTCAAGAACTACAGAGGCATGGCAAACCTCAAAAATGTTATTTCTAAACTGCTCAGATCAACTTCCAAATTAATATTTAAATAATTTTTGACTATTATCCTTAGACCAGGCTAAGTGAGTTAAGAATATTTTCCTTGACTTCAGTAACATGCAGCAATAATGACTCAAGCCCAAAGCTGCCAAGAGCTGTAATTAAGGTGATCTATGAGTTGGCAGAATACCTTCCTCTCTGCTCTTTCTGTACGTTAAACAGAATCACCTCTGCTCTGTATGGCAATGGGGATTGCACTCAGCACTGCAACTCACCAGATGATCACTGTAGTCATAAACCATTCTTCTTCACCATGCCAATTAGACTTTTTGGAAAGTATGGATGAGAAAACTTTGCAATATACACATTTGTATTGGTCAGACTAAATTTGTCAGGAACTCTTCTCTTGGACCTCTATCTTCTAGTGTATCAGATGTAAGTTAATTATTTGGAATTGTGTAAGTGTACACCTAGATAGCCTACTGGAAAGCTTATCACAGTGGCTGCTGTTCACAAAACATTACCAGAGTGATTTTCAAAAGAATTTAGCACTCCCAGAACTCATGAACTATCAGAATCAATGGACAAACTTGAAGTTAGGCCAGTATACAATACTTTTGGGAATCCTTATCCACATGCTATGGTGCAACTGATCAGGATATGTTATCTACATTTTTTCTCAAAATCTCAGAAAATAAATGCATCAGGCTTGCTTAATCAAATAATAAGTGCTCAGAATATATTCTGAGAGCAGATAAGCAGATAAAAATCCAGGTAACAAATCACCTTCATTTACAAGCATCTCACTACTTCCATAAAGTAGTAAAATACCTAAACTACTTCAACTCTGGTTAGGACATTAATCTGGCATAAAGCCTGAGTTCTGGAATGTGACGTTTCTCTGAAGAGCTTACTGCAGATCTGATCATGCACAATTTTAATAGATACAGCTTTGGTATAGAAACATATATTGAATATAGAAACACAATTTAAGTCAAAACTACTGAACCTTTTAATCATAAATGAGCTATAACAAGCTGCTTGTGCAGCTGCATTGAATGGTTCTGAGAGCCGTTTTCTGAAACTGAACTGATGGGTGACATTTAGTTTACTTAGTGGGTAATATAAAAGGTAAAGTAATTTTGAAATACAATTGTTACTAACGAGAATAGTGTCTTATAAATGAGCTAACAAGCAATTCTGGTGATATTTAATATAGACACACTTAAAAGCAGTTAATAATCAGATATTCACATGTAACGATGTTACTGGTGTTTCACTGTTAGATCCCTGAAATTATCTCTCTAAATAATGCTACCAACTGTAATAACTACTGTGCTATCAATTCATATTTGAAATTGTCCATGATGACAATAAAAAGGCACACATAAAATACTTGCATAATCAAAATCTATATTAATGGGAAGCTACCATATGAGGGAGATAATTTTTGCATATAGATGATTTGGGTGTTGGTGTTCAGCTACGTAACTTTGTAGCTTTCAGCAGGGTATTAAAAAATTTTCTTAGAACGATTAATTTTAAAGCTAGTCATATAATGTCAGAATTTTCTGAGAGGAATGTCAAAGGAAAAGGATTTATATAATCAGTTATCTTGCTGAAAACGCCTTCAATCTCTGAAACTGCTCAGTGAATAAGAATGAACCAAAAGCCAATACATATATTTATTCATCATGTGTGTGGAGTAATTTTTATTAAGAAAATGGCTAAAGATAAATAAGGTTTTTTAAAACTTTTATTTTTTTTTCCAAATAATTGTAAAGATTTCATATGACTAGAAAAAATATTCATGAGTACCTCTGTTCTGTGAGCAAAATTTCCTCAAAATAAGGCTTTGGACAGATCCCCTCTTTTTCATATTACTGTGACAGTGGAAGAGGTACAGGTAGTGCTGTGGGACTCCTTGCCTTGACATCCTGTCAGCTTAGTCATTTCAACAATAGCTTCTGCATCTTTATCAGTCAAAATGCACCAGATAGATCAGCTTAAAACAGTTTAAACAGCAGATCTTTGCTGCTTAGCCCTCTCTGAAGAGGAAAAGATGTCGTGTCAGATGAGCAGCTCTGAAGAACCATGTAACAGGAATGGACCAGAAGTGAGTCAGGGGGTCCCTGAGGAGGATTTTTCTTTTCCATCATCATCATCGAGACCAGAAATGAACATCTGTCTGCAGTCCAGTTGTGTGATATGGCCTTTGAGAAGTGGGGCAGGCCTTCTTCAGGTATAATGGAACTCCAACCCTGGGAAAATACTAGTCCGCCACTTGCACCTGAGGTGCAGACTGTGAAACAAAAAAGATTATTTAAGGAGTGGAATATAGACAGTGAAGCAGCTTTGTAGCAGTGGTGCCAAGTAGTCTAAATAGTGGAAAGGTCAGGTAGTTTTCATGTATGCCTGTTTCCCTCTCCCTACATCCTTTTGTTCTCCTTCTCTTTCAGAGACTACTGGAGCTGAAGGTCAGAAATTCCTATTACAGGAACCTGTAGTATTTTGGGATTTTAAATTTTCATAAAGTTATAGAATCATAGAACGATTCAAGTTGAAAGGGATCTTAAAGATCATTGAGTTCCAAACCCCTGCCATGTTCCAAATCTTCCACTTAACTGGATTCCTTAAAGCCCCATCCAACCTGACCGTGAGCACTTCCAGGGATGAGGCATCCACAACTTCCCTGGGCAACCAATGCCTCACCACCCTTATAGTGAAGAACATTTTCCTTTGTCCTTATGGTCCTGGTTTGCCTGCTTTATTTTGTAGTTGCCTTTTCCTTGAATTCAGAGTTCATTAGTCATTTACTTTTGAGAATTTAGATCCTGCATGTGACCTTCTGGCTTTTGAGCAGAGCTCTTTCATTGTGGAGTGCTTTTAATTCAGCCGGCATGGAATAAATGCACAGTGTATCCAGAGCGGTGAAACGCATTATGTGAGAAAGCTTAGAAATATGAATTATATTTAAAACAAGAAGGTTACCTCACCTGCATCCCTAAGAAACATTTAGCCCAGTGAGAAGCATAATGGGCATCATTTATTGCTATTTAATGTCAACAAGAAAATTCCCAAGTAATAACAAAATTTGCTCTGACAGGTGAAGCATGAATGTGAATCTTCCTCTGCAATTTGTATGGCTTTTCTGACATATAAGCCAAGTGAAACTACAGTCTGTCAATATCATTGAAATTGTTTTTGTATTTGTTAACCTGGTATCAGCAGAATGATGGAGAAAGGCAGGCAAAGACTAATTCCTGAACAATACTGTGATATCTTATTGTAAGTGTATATCAAGCACTTAGTATAAAAGAGCCTCTAACTGTGCATATGCATTAAAAACCCATTGAAATCACTGGGAAGTTACTCAATAATTTTGAGCTTCCTGAAAGAGACATGGTGTCTACAGAAGTCCTTAAATCCCACTTCTACCAAAGAATGGACAGTGCTGTTGAAGATTTTATACAGTTCTTAAAGATTCCTTTTCTTCTCTTGATTTCAGTTACACTTTGATTTCAGAAGTTTTAATCTCATTTAAAAATAAGATTTTCTTATATTACTTGCTTTTAACTCTGTAGTTCATGTTTCAGCACTGATTATTTTCTCTCTCACAGCCTTATGTCTCCCTTTCTATATAAATGCTTACATTTTAACGTGTTTTAACTAAAAATGATTGCAATAACACGGTAGCCTCATATACCTCACTTCAGGTAACATAACTTTTTTAAGGCTGATTTGACATTCTAGAATCCAGGAATCACAAAAGTGTTGTGTTGGGAAAGGACCTTAGAAGGTCCCCAGTTCAACTGACTTCTTGACACTGAAGCCAGCTCAGGGTTTTCTACCATCAGTTGTTGGAAACCTCCCAGGAAAAAGATCCCACCACATTTATAGGCATAATTTCTAGTGCTTAATTACTCTCTTAGGAAAAGTTTTCCCTTTATGTCCTTTTCTTATATATGTGTCACATAATATTTTGTAAGAAAAGAATGAGAGGTTACACAAATAAGATGATGGAATTAATGCAACTAAGATATCAAGTGGGTGTCCCACAAGTATTTGCAACAGTAGGAAGAGAACTTAAGTAAACTGAGTTAAAGAAGAAAAAAATTATGGCCATAAGTTTGTGTGCCAGTGCCGGTCTGCATTGATTCCCCATTTTCTATTGCATCTGGAACCTTTGTACTTTATTTCTCTTCTAACACTAATTTTCACATGCCATGGTTTTTTTACCAGCAAAGCTTTTATTGATTCTTTATATTTTATTGCATGTGCTCTCAAGCTTTCTTCCCACTCACATTTAAATTTAGCTGTGCCAGGATATTTTTAGACAACTGGACAGATACTGGGTTAATCAGTCTTTGTGCTGTGATTTCTGATTTCACATGAATCTCTTTCTGGTTGTTCTCATCTTTGTTTCCATCCATTATCTTTTGTCTTATTTTTTAGGTAGAAGCTTCTTGAAATGCTGAGGGTGTTCTTCTCTTTAAATGCCTAGGCATTATATAAAATAAGTCTCTGGTCCAAGAAATAGTACAAAAACATTTGGGAGAGTTAGTTGGATATATTAGTATAGAAACTAAATTTTTAAACCCAAATGAGAGGTTTTGTAAATCTAATAAATGACAATGTCAATGCATAAAGTTTATTATTTTTTAAAAATATTTTGCAATCATAATAATAAAGCCAAGGTTTGGCATTAGATTAATGCAAAAGATTAATTTTTTTTTCTACTACCAATACGCTTACAGTGTGAAACTATATCTTATTGACTGTAAGAATTCCTTAAGATTACCTTTGGAGTTCTAAGGAAATATTATTTGGAAGAAGCAGAGGATGGCACTGTTGGGCTGCAATTATGAGGCAATACAGCCTGCAAATCTTGAATTGCAACATTGTACAATGTTATAGAAGTTATATCAGATGTCTTAAAAGAAATGCAAGCAGGAAGAAGGTTTACACTGAGTTTTTGATCATCAAAATTTTGCTTGAAATCTAGCGATCAGGAAAAATGGTTCTTTTTTAATACAATGTGTCTGTAAAGCAGAGTAATGGAAAAAAAGAAGTAGGAGAAGAAAACCAAAACCATTAATTCATAGATTTTGGGACATAAATTAGTAGAATAACTGTGAGGACCTTTCTAGCGCTGAGTCCTTAGCTGTGGAGGTACTGAGTATTTGCAATGGCATTGTGTTTCTGATGTAAACATTATGGTTTCCACAGGCTGTTAAGATGTATTCTCCCATAAAGGCCGTAATTCAGATAGCAATAGAGTATGCATTTGCAAACAGGTAAACCTCTTTAGAAAAAATGGACCATTTAGAAAAAATGTCTCCATTCTGTATTTTTATAGGATGTCACTAGCCTATTCCTTCAAATTTCAAAGGAAAACATTTATCTTAAAAAAATATGTAATACAAAGAGAGGGGGGAGAATCGCATTCCAGGAATGTTAATAAAAGTGTTTTAAAATGATGTGCAGTTAAATAATTAATTTTTTTAATGCAGGATGCAGTCAGCTCTGTAAGCCTCCAAATTTTGCTGGCCATGGGTCATCAATGAACCAGTGTTCACTGTTTCTCTGTTGTCCTAATTAAAGCTTCTGAAAGCAAAACACAGTGGCACCATTTGTTTAAAGAAATGAATATTCATCTCTGTTATGACTGCTGCAGTGTGCTTACCCGTTGGTCTAGGGAACTTTGGGAGACCAGTCCTTTTTGTATGAGCGGTGTGAGCTACACAGCACTGTAGAATCTACCAGATACGTATGAGCCATCTTGCAGTTCAACAAGATTTGTTTTTCCACGATTGCTTATGCTGCCAAGTATATTGAGATAAACTTGGAGCAACATGCTAGACTGCCAGTATAATTTGCAAGTAATCATCTGTTAAAAAGTGCAATAATGAAAAACAAAGTTAAAATAGAAGCAGAATTTAGTTGAGACAGTGACTTTAGTTCTGAGAAGTTGGCATGATCACTTTATTAGAATTGGCTTGGTGCTTAGAACCCAAACCCATCCAAACTCCTCTTATAATTTTGCATTATAACTACAAATATCAATGACATTCCATGTTTACTTGGAAACTTTTCACATCCACATGTACTGTTCAATAAATCTCAGTTCAATTTAAATGCAATGAAAACTCAGATCAAGTGAATTCTAGGTGGTGTTCATAAGAGTTCAAATTACAGACCTCTGAAAATAACATGTTTTCTGCATGTCAATACTGTGTCATTACTACCTTACTTATTTTTCTCTTATGGCAGAATTATTTTATCTTTTTTTCCCCTAGTCCCCCTTTTTTTAGTATTTTTCTTTTCTAATTCAATCATGAGAAGGAAAGTTGATAGGATTTTTATATTCTGAAAGCAATCTCTTTCATAGTACTCATCTCAGTCATTCCCATTTTTGTTAACTCCTGTCATAAGGATTTAATTTTTAGAAAACCTTTTAAAATTCTCCTCAGCAAGTGTGCCTTAATGTTCCAAAAGTTAACTGATGCTGGTCTAAGTTCTCTATAGTCACATGGTTTATTGCCTGAAGGTATTTCAGGGATGCCTTGTGACTAAATATTTGTACCAATTTTATAGTCGTATTACCTGGTGACATTTCTGATTTCTCATGATTTTCACTTTTCTAAAGTATGTATAGCATAAGAACTGTCAAACCACCAACATTCAAACATAAAAACAACCATAGCAGCAAACACAAAATTATTGAGGAAAATACAAAGTGTTTGAGCAGCCGAGCCACAGCAGTAAGAATGTTCAGGCTTTTCCACACTCAGTTCCAATTTCTAGACTTTCTGAATATGTCATCTTTCCAGAAGAACCCTAGCAGATAAAATCAGTGTAACAAAAATAGTTTCTGGGGTTATGGCATCTGGCAATTGTTGCCCACAGAAGGTTGTGACAGCAGATAAGTAATTTGATAGAGGAACAATTTCTTGGACTATTTATCCATAAATGGATACAAAAAAAGACTAAGCAAGGATTTGTCTTTAGCACTGCTAGTACAGGAGTTGCTGTGGAGAAGGGACTCAAGGAACTGGTCAAGCTTGAGGGCTTTCTTTAACCAGAGTCTCCTCTGCCACAGTCCTAGGCAGAAACTGAATTTAGATGGATCCTTGGTCAGACAAAGGTCATTTATTATGTTCTTACAAATTAACAAGCTGGGAAAAGTAGGATTTTCATTCCATTAATTATTTCAGTGAACTATTGGACGAGTTGATTTTAACATTTAGCATTTGTGTAGCTTTTAACAAATGTAAAAATAGCTATGATTGCTCTCAAATTTAAGAATATTCAACAACCTGTTAGATAAAATTTTTAAAATAACAAAATACATCAGACATTTTTGTTTGAAAAATGAAGGTTTTCCTTGGTTTATTTTAAATTTTAAATTGAGTGACACGAAGCATTTGTCTTCATAAATGTAGAAACACCAAAACAACTTTGTGAAGATGCTTATTTATATAGGTCCTAAGTTTGCTTCTTTGGGTTAAATGGGTGAGCCCAAGATTTCAAACATTTTTAAAGTGTATCAAGGAAAGAATTCTTTTTCAGACTGTAGCAATTTCAAAATCATTCCATTTGTTACTCTTCTAGATTGCTAAATTAAAGATCAGAAGTGTTATGTCAGAAATGTAAAATTAGGTTCTTGAAATAACATCCTACAGTCAACATACTTTTTGATAATATTAAAAGAAATTTTTGATAATATTAAAATAAACTTCTGTGAACTGCTGTAGTCTAAAAGATATGGAGTATTTTAATTTGTGGGATTAACTGAGTTCAATCATATCTTGCATTTGAAATTTTAAAGCATAAAAGGTAAGGAGTTCAATACCAGAATGAAATGCTCAGGATCAAATTCCAATTTTATGCTGGCCAGTGACAAAACTTTCATTAACTTCTGTGGAATTGTCCCACTAAATGCATTCTCTGTACAGTATGCATACTTGCTTTACTATAAGCATATATTATGTATGCATACTATATATGAAGCAATGGCTGAAATGAAAACTTCAGAAAAAATCCCTAAAATAATTTAAAAAGTTTGAAGCATCTTTAATTGAAACTTAACAAGTTAAAACCTTTCTCTTGCTTTATGATCTTTCTGCAAAAGCAGGGACAAAGTTGTTAGTACTTGTGCAGAAGCATGAGTGATACTGAGCTTCCTATGCACACACAGAGAGCAGTTACAGTCCAGTTTTTCTTATGGTTGGAGATAGCCACAAATACTGCTAAATTAAATCAGCTGAGAGTTTTGTCAGGTTTGGGTTTTTTTTTCCTTTCCCATTTTCCACCCATTTCTACTCTAACTATCACAAGGTTACCTTGTACCTGCTCCTTGCATCTTTCTATAATAACTTTTGTACCCTGACTTTTGAAAATATGTACAGGCACTCACAGTAGTTCTCCAGGGTAATTGGTCAGTGTGAAAGGCTATCACGGTTTATGGGGCAGCAAATTCATTTTAGAGATAATTAAAGACTATTTTTATCCCATACCATTACTTTTCTTGTTCAAATGCTTCAGAGGAATAGAGTGGTTGAGGCACTGTTAATGATTTGTCACCAAAGCAAAAGGAGAAGTGTTTATCCTAAACTGGTGTTATTTATATAGTACCATAAGAATCAATTACTGTATATTAAAGAGTTCATGGGAGAATTCTAAGACCAAAAATCATATGACAGGCAGTTCTGAATGCTTGCAGAGATTAACATTTTAAATCTTATTTTAAATGCTGTATTTTTTCATGTACAGGCTGCACCTCACATAACTTTAGTTCCTGTAAAAGTCTTGTCCTCATCATAGGTCCTCAGAGTTTTCTGAGGACATGAGGTCATGTCAGCAGTGAGACATGGGGGGTTTGACAGAAAAAGTCACAAGGGATAGAGAAGGGAAGCCATTTGAAACAAGAAAGATCTAAGTTAATTTTCTTCTCCAGATTTATGCACATGTATAGTCTGTCCTGTTATCGAGTCCCAAATTAGGTTTTCTTGATAACATTCCAGATTGTGTGTTTGTTTGTTTTGTTATGATACATAACCCCAAAATTATACACAGGAATTCCTAGAAAAACATCAAAGATAATCCTCATAAGACATTCAGAAGACCATGAAATACTTTTTGAAATTAACCCAACCCCTCCGATCAAGTGAGCAAAATAGTCATAGCTTCTGAAAGAAGCTGTAAAAAGCACACCAAGAACTTTGGAATTTTGATCACTGTTTCCTTTTCTTTCAGCTGGGCAAAATTTATACTGTGACTTTGGAATTCAGTACTTTATTAATAGAGATGAGTAGGATTTTTCAATAAATTTTACTACTTTAAAGATAAATTCAGATTTTTTTTTAATGTAAAATGTTAGATACCTACTTTTATAAAGCTGCTTGAAAATTATCATTGAAAATCGAAAATAAAATGGTTTGTTTCTGGACAAATTAAATCCAAATCAAAACAATCTTCATCAAGGGTAATGTTACAGTGATTGTTCTTGTTTTACATTTGCTCAATCTATTCCTTCCAATCCATCATTCATATAATTTCTCTTTTTAATACCTTAAGAATGTTTATCTGGTTATATGATTAATAGTAGTAAAATTGTATTTAACAAAGAAAAAAAACAAAAAAAAAGGTACAATATGATTTTAACTCATTGTTATTATCAACTAGAGAGGCTGTAAAATAAGAATGAAATTTGTCTTGAGTTAGAGACAAAGGTGTGTATACACTTATATATATACACACATATATATATGTAAACACACATATTAGGTCTGGCAATTCTTTAGGTCTGTACCTTCATATAATGATGAGAAAGAAGCAAAAAAGATGGTCCTGGCTGCTTGGCAATTCTTCCAACTAAGAATTTCTCAGAAATAAAATTTTAAAGAAACATGTCTCCTACTTCCCTACAAATAGGTATTTTTAGTAGCTTTCTTAAAAATTATTTTTCCTAGTGGTCTGCTGTGTCTTTCCTCATCATAATGACATTTAATGGACAAACAGTAGATGCTACTTGTTTGAAATGTTGATCATCAGAATTTTCTGTCCATGTGGACATTTCACTGCAGCTTTAATAAATTACCTGGTTACAGCAGTATTAAATCTGTATTCTGTTGGCATGACTTTGCATTCTTTGCCAAGGGCACTTCAGCTCATTTGTATGAAGATAAAATAGGTAGGCAATTCTGTGTTCACCAAGTTGCCTTTGATCCGCTGGCAAGAATGTGGAGTTTATATATACAGAATCTCTGTTTAATGACTGACTGTGCAGGATAGATTTTTGCAGCCTTGGATAACAATACATTTTTTACTATATTGCATTCTGTCTCCATGCCATTTACTCAAGATACAAAGTATACACCTAATTTTCCCTTTAAAGCTTGCATTTACAGATCAGAAATTCTGTTTCTTTGTAAGCTGTCCAACTTTCTCTTATTCTTCTATTTATTAGATGCACATGGTTGAATATCTTTAAACCTTGCTGGCACTAAATAAACTGGGGAATGCTGAAAGCATAAAAAGAGAAATTGTTCACCCTTACAGAATGGGTAAAATTTCCAATCAGCTAACCAAATTTATTTTGCAATCTGAAATATTATTAATTTAACAAAAAGAAAATTCCATTATATTGTTCTTGATAAACCAGGCATGTAATAAATTGAGTAGAACAAATTTATTTGGGCATCTTTTATGGACTTCACTAATTAAATACTTTGGAATTGTTCTTGGCACGATAACTTGCCTGAATAAATGATACCATATCCGCTCATTTTCTTTTTCCCTCTTTTATTATTATTGTTACTCTGCTCCACTGTGATAATTGACATTTATATCTTATCACATCCATCTA
This sequence comes from Nycticryphes semicollaris, assembly GCA_013400055.1. NCBI lineage: Eukaryota > Metazoa > Chordata > Aves > Charadriiformes > Rostratulidae > Nycticryphes > Nycticryphes semicollaris. The sequence continues at coordinate 180,808 of VXBJ01004674.1, read as the reverse complement.
AATTTCATATGAGATTTATTAAAATGACTGTAATAATATCTGTATAGATCAGGAATTTCCTAACAGGTCATAGCACATTCAGCTGCCTAACAGATTAAATCAATTATTAAAAGGATTCAGGTGTTGTATCATTCCATCTTGTGACTGTGTGTGTATTTTAAGAATTACACTCTTACATATTTACATATACATATGTACAGTTATACGGCTACAGTTCTACGTAGGGTGTAATGTGTAATACTCTATATATTTGGTCATTACTGATGGGAAGTCTCTCATCAAATCATAGAACTGTTTAGGTCAGAAAAGACTTTTAAGATCACTGAGTCCAACCTAACTTGTCCTCAGCACAATTTGTAGATAAAGCCCTGAAAAACATTATAGCTATTTTTAATGTCTGTCTTCAGTATTACTGACACCTAAGATAAATTCCTGGTTGAAGAGATTGGACAGAAAACTAAATTTTTGGCTGCAAATCCTGAAAACAATGGTTGTTTGTGGGACAACAGGGGAAGTCTTTATGGTGATGATGACAGATATCAAATAAACAGCATTCAGTTCAGCTTCAAACTCCAAAGTGCCCCAGCTGTCAGAGGAAGGATGGAAATCCTGAAAACCAATCACACTTGTATGCATTACTGGAAAGTCAGTCAGACTTTCAGCTTTCCCATATAACTATTAGTTTTAAAGTCATGGTGAGCTGTTGGTGACTTGCAAGGTGTGAAGCTTATCACAGATGGATTTATGGTGCACCGGTTCCTGTGGAAACCTGCTTTCACAGAAAGGAAACAGAGGAGTTCGACAAGATAAAAGGACTGTATCTGCTGCTCCATTGACTCTGCTGTCCCCTAAAGAGTGAGGTTCCTCTCTTGGACCCAAAAGTGACATGAACCAGAACTGGGGTCATGAAATATTCCATACTTAGACTGCAAATAAGGTTTTCCTTGTAGGACGATAGGGCCACATCAAACACTGTGTTTAGGTAACCCTCAGTGCTGCTAACACTTCAGTACACGCCAGTACATGCTCAAAGGTTTGCTTAAATAAGCAGAAATGAGATTTTAAGCAGAGACAAGGTGGACAGGAAGTGTAATTTATGTCTCAGACATAATGAAATAGCTTTGATAGGTAACTAGGTGAGAGGTTTTCTTGGGTTGTGGTTTAGGTTCGATATGGCCCTGAACTCAGAATTACAACCTATAAACAGTTATGATCAAGAAAATATTGCTGATAAAATAATGAATTTGAAAGAGTTAAGCGGTGGGATTTCATGGTGCATAGTGATTTAGAAACTAAATGTTATGTGGAGTCAGAAGCCAGCTGAATGCTTTGAAAGGATTGGAAAAAAAACAGTCTACCCAGAAAAAAAAAAACATGATAAATTCTCTGAAATCTTCAAGTGAGATTACCGTGGTTGAATAAATACATGCAGTTAATTTTGTAACCATTTGCTGAAATAGTATGATAAGAAATGGAGAACTCTTGTGTAAACTGAAACCTGCATCATGGTAACAGCCACTGTTGTGAGGAATCCTTTGTGATATTTCTTGTATTTTACATAGGAGATGACTAGAGCCTGAAGAGAGATTAAAAGAGGAAATGAATGAGATACCCATGGATACTTTGAGATGCCTGTAGCACTGAGGCAAAGAAAAACCATGAAGATTATTGAAACCTGAAGGAGTGAGTTTCAATGGAGTGCAGCTTCCCTGCACCTTGAGACAGAAGATGACAGCAGACTCTTCCTTGTACTGGAAATCTGGCATGTCACCGAACACATTTTTTTGCAGGAAAAGCAGTCACGGTGGTGGTGCTGCCTCAGCAATGTGGATGAATATGCAATGCTTTAGGCTTGAGCATGGGAAACATACTGAGATAAGTTGTCTTCCCAGAAGAAAACAGGACAACATGTATGGAAAACCATTTCTCTATACCTGCTATTTCTAAAGTTTCTTTCCAGTTTCTGGTACCATGGCTAAAATCAACTCTGTAAATATCAGCAGAATCCAGCTGGATTTCCAGTAGTGTAACTAAGATTAGAATTAAGAAATTTTGTCTACATCCATAGCTATCTATACCTATACATATGAAGTTTGCTGGCATTTCCTAGATAAATCTGTCTCTAAGCTTATCTATAGTGGGACTAGATACCTAGAATCCTAACTTCTTAAGGAATCCAATGAATTGTGGTGAGTCCTAGCTGCAGTTTATTTGGCTTATTCCATTCAGTAGTGGTGGTGTTTAGTCAATGGCCGAGAAAGGCTGCTTCCTCAGGTGGTGTAAATCAGCTCAGCATCACTGACATTAATAGATCTTTTCCAATTTACATCAGATAGGAGGCTCTCTTGCTCTTTCTTCACAAAATTTATGAGGGTTATGGAGATGAGCTGTAACCCTAGTGGCAAATGTATCATTTATATATGCCAGGTCTCATGCATAGTATGATTGCTGTGCTCTCCAAATCTTTATAGACATTCTGTAATATATGTGGTGACTAAGTAGTGGAAGTCAACAGAAAAAGGAGTAGGCATGCTGTACTTTTCCCTTATCTTTCTTTCAGTTTAGGGAAGAGGGTAAACATTATACTTAATACATTATTTCATTGAGTTATTTGTATTTTAACTCATTTTTATACCTGGGTTTCCTTCTGTTCTGCTAATATTTACATTGTCAAACTGCTTGTATAATTTTCAAGGTCTGAACATTCTCTCCTCCCAGCTTATTCATATGCTGCCTACTGAGGACTGAGGAACTAAAGGCAATTGAAGAGCCTACATTTTACACAGAGCTGCTGACCCTGTTCTGTGAAAGTTTTATGTCTGTGAACTAGGGTAAAAATAAAATTAAAATGAAAAGTAAGAAAATCAGAGCCCTGTAAATCTAGAAAGCACCACCTATGGTGGGTCCCCAAGTTGATTTTTCAAAATAAATTCAGTATTTCTTATTTAGATATCAGAGAAAACAAATTCATGAAACAGACAAGAAATATAAATAACATATAAACACATATTTCATTTAAAAGGCCATGCTATTACATATACCTAATTTTCTCCCTTTCCTCCTCTGTGTTATAAAATCAGATAAATGATGTTGGAAAAAAATAATGAAAACCATGGGATTTTTGTCTCTTTTAGTTCCTTCCTCTTAGTTTGCTATAGAGATTGAAATTTATAACAGTTATACTTCCCTGTTTTTACATTATCACTGTGGTTGTCATCTATTAAAGCAGCTCCTGCCAGTGAACTGATAACGCAGAAAATTCAAATTGTACTGTACAAATTTCTACGAGGCTGATGGCTCAGTGACTGCTGATCAGAAGGATCTCACTTTTTAGAAGGATATGAAGGTCTTGAGGCTTTATGATGCTGGTACTCTTCCTAAGAACAGCAACATGCCGTGCTTTTCTCCTCCAGAAGCCTTTGGCAGCTCCCCCTAGCACACCTCTGATGGCCGTGGCAGGGGTGTGAAGTGGGCACAAACATCCTAAATATCAGTCTGGGGTGGGTGCCAAGTGCAGGTAAACATGATGAGTGTGAGTGTGTTTAATTAGCCAGTTATGACAAAGCAATGTCAGACAACGACATGGGAGGACATGAGCAGTTGCAGCAGTGCTGAAGTCAGTGCTGCTGTCCAGGGACGGCAAGACTGTCTTTGTACTCAAGCCCTGATATAGCTGTACACTGGCCCACAGCTCTCCATGGGTCAAACAGATGTTAGAAAAGGAGAACTTTAATATTACAGCAAAGAACATTTATCTTTTGGCAGCATTTAGCCCCAGCTAAAATCAGGTACCTCGATGCTTTAGAGTTTACCAATGCATAAGGAAAGCCAAAGCCAGTCTCCTCCTGAAGCCCCTGTAAAACAAGTAGACAGTCTAGCCAGAGTAGGAGGTATACACACCAGATTATATTACTTGTTAATGACATTAAATTCTGTTCTGTGTTTGGCAATGGAAAACATCTTGCTTTGTTTTGCCCAACATTCACCACTCCTTCTGGAAAGAAATTCCTCCCAAAATGGCACTTTAATATGTTAAGCTGCTGAGCAACAGATGTCAATGTTAACATTGTAGGAGGGGAACAGGACTCTATTTTGTTAATCATTAATAACAGAGACACGTCTGACTTTTTAATGGCCTCAACCTTATTGTCTACTCCTGTCTATATACATGCCTCCTATCTAATTTTCACTGCTATTAGTTTCAGTTAGAACCTACGGTCAAGATAATTCCTAATTACATGACTGCATTTTTCTATGCAATCTTTAGCTCAGTTTCCTACATGATTCCTGTATGACCATGTCTGTCTCTCTGTTTACCACAAGTTTGAAACCCAGTCAACAATTTCAAGAAAATTATTCAGAAGAAAAAAGGTTTTGAAAGAAAAGACTGTTATATTCATGAAAATAGGTGATGAAACAGAAATTCAGTCCACACCTGTCCTGAATGAAGGGAAAGCTAGTCTTACTAGACAGAGAAAATTTGCATAAGAAGCCGGTATAAGGAATGCTTGAGAAAAGCTCTAGGAACAGATGACTTAGACGCCAAGTACAACAAAAAGTGAGGCAGACATATGAAGTTAAATTTTATTTTTGTGCTCACAGAACTGTTTTTTCTAACTCTAGAAAACCTGGAAAAGCAGAGTGGGAAAGGTTCATTTAAATGCAGGGCATGTTCTCTTGCTAATCTCTAGTTTATTAACTAGGCTATTTGCTGATGTATCATTATTACTCCCTCTGTGAACGCATTTATGGCTCAAGATGTGCTTTCCCAAACCCAAGATTTTATTGGAAAATTGAACAGGTAGACTGCTAGTGTAAGCAAAGCCCTTCCAAAATTTCCTCTGTACAAAGCAAACACAATATAATGTCAAGCATGGATTTATTCTTTGGGCCAATGCTCTCCACTGAGGTGCAGCAAAGAAGGCTGGCACAAGATGGGTGATGTTCCCATCAGAGTCTCGGGGTTTTACAGTCTATAGGATCAGATGAGACCACAAAACCTGTGCATAATATAGGCCAGTAAATGCATTCAATTTTGATACGTATGTATTAAAAACACAAAGTAGTTGATGTCTTTTGTGGCAGTAGTAACCAGAAACAATGGAGTGCCATATGCCAACCTAATTTAAGAAATTATATTATGGTTTATCCCCAGCCTAGGGAGAGGTAATTGACATAGAAATCAAAATGTCAAAAAGAGTTTTGGCAGATGCTTCAAAGTCCTAAAGAACTGCTTTGTAAAATACTTTAAAAAGAGAATGTACTGGAAGGTACATGATTTTGACAGAATGGGGATGAGCGCTTGTTCCTCTCCTGCTGAACTTACTGTCCTTACTTCCAGCTGTTCCTGAGTATGTCTCTATATGACACATATATACGAATGTTGACACACACAGAGACACAAACATATATACAAATATTATAGAACTGCTGACACCAGTTGTAAATGTTGACGGGAATTTCTAAAGTTGAACTCTAACATGGTGTTTCTTAATTTACAGGTAAATATTTCTGATGTTCAAAATAATTCTAAGCCCCACCTGATGACACTTCAGATCCACAAAATGCTCTACAACCTCTGTCATTAAAAAGGTACAGAGTGGTTGCAAACCATTTTGGCTGTTGTTGCTACTTATTCAAACAGTAATAGAAGCTAGGATCCTACTGCAACAGACACCATTGTGCAAGGGCAGAAAGACAATTTATGCCCTAGTAATGTGAAATATTCTGTTTTATACATATCTGGTACACTTGATATACATTTTTCTTTCATCTTTACAGCTTAAGTCCAGATGAAAGTGGGTCTGCCTTGTGTCTTCTATATCCTGAGGCCTGAGACTTAATAAAAAAGCAGGTAGCCTCATGGATCTGGAAGACACTATCACACAAACATAAATATATATTTATCAGTCTGCTAATTAAACTTCATAGCAACAGTGATGCTCTCAGTGCAGATAAAAGTTCTTATCCTACATATACATGTGTTTCTCAAAGGGCATAAATGATCTAGCAAGGTTTTTCTCAGAAAATAATACGGTTTGTGACTGCCTTCCTCACATAGCACATATTTTTCTGGTTTTTTTTTCTTCTTTTATTATTGAATTTATTTCCCCCCATATTATTAGATACTGTTAAAGAATCAGAATTTGTTCCACCTGTACATGTATTTTAACAGTTGATTTATTTCTCTGTTTTATGATGTCCTGGCATATTTCTGTGGCAATGTTGTAATAACACATCTATAATAAGCACTTACAATAAACTTGAAACAGGTGAGTACTGCTGAGCACTAACTAGGGCAAATAAAACAACGTTTTTGTGTATATATCCACAATAATGTGCATGCAATAAGATGGACAAAATTTAGGAGTGCTGCCAGCTGCCTCTGTGGCTAGGCATTTTTCTCTAATGCTGTATTTCTCAGATTGTCACACTCTTAAGAATTATTTAGGGGGATAAAACCTTCCACTCCTACAATGATATACTGGTGAACTTGCAGGGAAAGCTGCAGTGTTACACTGGTCAGAGATGCTGAAACACAAAACCATCAAGAATGTTTTTCCCCCTTTGCAACAGAACTGCTGTGGCTGACCTTTCTTTGACCAGCCCCAGAGTGGTAAAAGATTAAGCCTGAAATGTGAAATTTAGCATGAAAATACTGTGGACCTCACTGAGGGGTAAATGGATGGCCTAATCATAATGGAAAGTAGCTTGGATATGACTGTGTTAAGGGTATCTGAAAAATCATCTTTAAAAACAAAGATTGTTTTTAAATCTCTGGACTACGTATCTACAGATGACTGTACATACTGGTGTAATATTTTAGTTTTCCAGTAAATTGATCAGATTCCAGAATGGAAGTTTGATTTGGGCATGGATCCAACAGGCCTGTGTTGGATTTTCGGTTCAGTTCCTCCAGTCATGTTATGCTTCATCTGGAATGCCAGCTCTCATTTTTGAGCAACATATTTTCTCCTAGTCATCCCTCCTCAGTTAGCCCTCTGAAGCCACAGATTGCCTGAGAGTAACAGAGGCATCTGCATCAGCAGCAGAGAGCCTTGGATGAAGAGCTGCCCTGTGCCTGCCTGGCAGTGGGGTGGTTTAGAGGGGGTGCCACTCGTTCTGTCAGAACCTAGCACAGCATGGAACTAAGCAGAAGGAGGAGGAGAAGGGTGCCATTCTTCGGTTTTGAGGGAGCAGAGAAGGTGGGTTTTTTTCCACACTGTTGCCCTGGTGGAGGGAGAAGGCCTTGCAACCACTTGTTGAGATAAAAACTGTGTCACTTCATTCTCTTTCTACCAGTCCAACTAATGGATTGAAGGAAGGGTGAGGAGAGCTGTGCATCCATGTATAAATATAATTTTTTCTTTGAGATCTTGGTGCAACCTCATCAGAATTTCCCAGATGCACCCTGCATGTAGTTCACAGAAATAAGACATATCAGTCATTATCGTTGATTGGAGAGTTAAGATACTTATCTTGTATCATTTTAGAAACAGAATAATTTGGCATCAAGATAAAGTAATGAAATCATAATACATTTTTTTTCTATAAACACCACGTACCATTTTCAAGACTCTAAAAGTTACATGCTGAACCTTAAACTCTAAAGATCTTAAAATCTTAACTTCCTGAAATTTCAGAGTAAAATATTCCTTTAAGATAGATATGCTTATATAGATAGAACAGAATAAGATAAATAAAAGACTTTTGTATCTGTTATACGTGTGCCTACCTACAATGTTCTATTAAAATAGTTTTGCATCAAATATGATGTGTAAGCAGAACTGTTTTGAATACAAAGCTTTAAAAAGTTTTTCATAGAGAAACAGGAACAACTTTTTTTTTTTTTTTTTAAAAAAAGAGATAACAAACTGCAGTGCTACAGAGTAAACATTTTTTAAAATGCATTCATGGCACCAAAGGAATATCTACTGTACTGAATTTGTGACTTTCCTCATATTCAGCAGCCCTATAATCACTCCAGTTAAACAGTTCCTTTGACTTGTGCAATTAGTTTTTCCTGGAGGACTGCCTCTTGTCTTTGTGGTTTCCTAATTAAATAGAAAAAGCTTTTGCTTGCAATTGTCTAAAGGGTCTATTCTTGCAAACTAACAAGGACATCATGCATACAGAGTTTACAGAATTGGGGCCATCATTTGCTTAGGAAACAAACTAAGTTCAGCTAACAGCTCTGGTTATCTCCAAAACAATCCTCAGGGGATATCACAAAATCTGAAGTTTTCAATAGAAAATATTCTTTACTTTTCTCTCCTGCTTATGTAAATAGATAACACAAGGAGCAGCAAAAAAAAATTCACAGGGGCTGAGCAATGAGAACCAGCCCATAGTTGTCATCGTGGTACAAGATGAGCTGGTCCAGAAATACATACATATAATTATTTATTTATATTGAATGTCTTCTTAGTGAAATAATAAGAACATTTTTCACTGTGAGTGCATGGGTAAAAAAGAAATGAAAAATTATTCCCATACTGGGTTGAAACTTCATTTTTCCTGCACTGTCTTGGGAATTCTTGTAGTGCTCTGTCAGTAGTTTCATAGGTTTTCATTTTCTGATGTACAAAGACTGATGGTGTACCTGGAGGGGGAAAAGGAATAGAGACAGCTAATTTCATCTGTTTCTATGGTGAACTTTGGAAATCTTTGCACCACTCATCTTGTTTGTGTAAACTGTACACATCCAGAACAAGGTATTAGTTCACAGCCCAAGCTGAAATAGTTACTCCCAACGAAAATGAGATTTTCTGGTAAGCTTCTGCACTATACCTTCTCCACTGAGAAGACCCAGTTTGAGGGTATACACACAATTATGTCTTCACTGTATGTGGCATTTTTTTCCATATCAGCATACACTGAAATCTTATTGAATGAGGTTCTACAAGGGTGTTGTGATCTCTTCTCCACAGCTAATCACAGCAAAATTTCACATCCAATTTCAAGTCAGGTTTTTTGGTTCATGACTTATGTTCCTTGTTTTCTCCAGCTGTACCTGGTAGCTATAACCTGCTAGAAGTAAATGGATATAACAAAGGAAAATCTGCTTGTGCTCCCCACTCTTCATGCTCCAGTGCTAACACCTAGAGCCAAATGCACTGTTTCCATCAGCCTGGTTCATAGGCTGTGAAAAACAAAACTAGATAATCCTGAAAATGTGCATGAGTGAGTGAAAAGCATATTTCTAACAGAACATAAATTTATTTCAGGCAGATTCAGGATATTTAAATGCCTATCATCTGAACTTTTAATAAGTATTTGGAACTTGCTAATCCAAACTTGTTGTCTGTACAACCCCTGAGAAGTTTTTGGCCAACAGCCTATATGAAATATGAGTGGAAGTCTTGTAGGAAACAAAATACTCATAAGAACTTTGCTTAGACATTAAGATTGAATTATGTTCTCTAGTGGCATAATAAAAAATATCTCCTTTAAGTTCTCCTGAGCAGAAGTGGAGGCAGTTTGGATCAAGTCAGATTAGATTCCCCTTTTCCTATTAATTTATGCAAAGCCGCCTGTACCTTCACTTCAAATCAGAGCTGCAATTACCTCTGATCAAAATGTGTCTTTTCATTTTAATAAGGAGTTGCTCACCCATTAAGAAAAAAAAAATCACTTCATAGTCTCACTTGTAATCCTAAGAAAAAATGGAAGTTTGTTTTCTGACTTTATTTATGGAACACTCAATTGGATACATAGATTTATTGCAATGGTGACCAGGTAGAGCAATGTGATCCTTTATAAAATTTTTGGAAGATATATAACACTGAAAATGAGCCTGAATTTTATGTTTATTCTAAGTAATTTCTATGATGACATTAACATTGATGTTCCCTATATAAAGCCCCAACTTAAACAAGTGTATTTTTTTTTCTAATTCTGAACAGAAAAAAAGATGCCACTTTGTAAGAGTTCCATTATTAGAGAGAATACTGTTTACTGTTGTTCAACTAATGTGAGTAGAACACACCGTGGCTAGTAGAAAATGACATTGAGTTATTAAAAAAACCATCAAACAAACAACAAAAGAAACCTGAGTCAACCGGAACCCACAAGAAAGCATATATGGAAGCCCTGCACTCTCCAAAATTTGAAGAACCACAAGACAAAGGTAATACAAAAATAAGGAGCTAAGTTGTATGAACTGGAATGACAGAGGCCAGCGTGACACATACAAGGATAGGAGAAGGAAGATTATGGAAGTGTGGAAGTGACTTAGTTGACAACTATATAATGAAGTGGTAAGGATAAAAACACAGGTGAAGACATGGAGTTCTACCCATATTTTTATTGTCTAGAAAATTTATAGAAGCTTCATGCAAGTTAGCAAGAAAATCTCCCAACTTGACACACAGTTATTGTTTATCATGATCCAAAGTGACCAATAAAGGAGTTCATATAGGTTTTTTTGTGGTTTCTATCAAGTAACAGGTCCAAAACACCACAGAAGCGAGACACCTGGTACATTTGTAAAGTAAGCTGCTCAGGCCATGGAGGCAAATGAGCTGAAGTAGGATGGAATTATAATGATGTCTACATTAGCAAGTAGTGATACAACAGGACTGTATCTGCAGAGAAACAGATGGCACTAGGGTGCTGACATTCACACCATAAGCATTTAGAAGGATTATTACTTCAGGTGGTCCCTAGACTGACAGTGGATTCAGTGCCTGGGAGTGGTTAGAAAGCATTAGAGGTACACCTGGAGTGCATATTCCATTTTAGCTTCATCCAAAAGACTCCAGTTTGCATCCCAGAGACTGCTCTGAAATATGAATCAAAGCACATTTGGAGGGTTGGTCAGATTTGCTTCAAAAGCTGAGTTAGAACTGAAATAAAATGCTAATGCAGATGTACCAAATACATACGTATCTCCTCTGAGAAAAAGAGCAGAAAATAGTTTGCACTGACATCTGTGCTGGTTTTGCTAGCAATCAGCAGTCACCTGCCATAGGAGAACTCCTATTGATATAGGACCGTAGTTTTTGTCAATGTACAATATGTATTTTACTTAACAGCAGAATGTCTACCAGCAGTACAGCAATCCATCATCTTTTATCATTGTATATAAACCATATAGTCCAAAGGACCGTGCTTTATACAGGAAAATAAGAAGTTAAAAACAATGGGAAGATGAGACATAACTTCCGTCTAGTAAAAGCCATCTTGGAAGCAACTACTGCACTGTCAAGTGCTCAGCAGTGAGAAAACACCTTCTTAATTCTAACTGTAGTTCAACATCTGATCTTTACCACTCTAGGTTCATCTTGATAATAGAGGCACTATTAACATTACCAATAAGATATTTTGCAGTATGTATTTATTATTGTAGCTCAGGTGTCTGTGATGTCTGAGGACACTACTACACAAATAAGTATACTGACTTTTTAGTGAACAAATTAAAAAGAAGTTCTTAAATTATTTTTTCTTCAAGTTACTTTAACTTAAAATATTTCTGTGCAAAGTAAACTACTAAAATTAGGGTATACCTCAACTTGAATGATGTAGATGGAAAACTCTACATTAGAGGAAATAAATGTTGGAGGATTGTTACATAAACATACTTATGAAGTATCTTTTCTGCAATTAAATCTAAAATGCTTACCTTAACTCTGAGTAGCTATTAGATAGTAGCTGAAAAATGCAGAGTCAAAGCGCATAGATTAAAAGTTTTTGGCATGTCTTTTTCTACTCTTCATTTTCTGCTGTCCATGCCATATGCATTGCAGGCAGAATTTAATATCATGTTCTCCTAAAGAAGGTAGGAATTTGAGAGTTACTTCCTTGCAAACATGAGGATAAAAAATGCCTAAAGACAAAATTACAGAAAGTAGAAGATAGAAAACATTTGTTCTTCTCAAAAGATTCTAGCAGGAGCAAACTTCAGTCTTTGACAGAACAGAGGTTTCCTAAAACAAAACAAACACGTAAATACTAGTATCATATAATGCAATGATTAGCAATATTAGATTGTCTAGAAAGATACTGACATTATGGAACCACCACTAGAACAACTCTGTTAATAAGATACAAATCTAGTCTGGGTTTGTCTTGATCTCTACTATCTTACAAAGCCCATGACCTAAAAAATTGAAAAGAAGAAAGACAATGAATTAAAAGAAAGCTGCTCTGCATATACTTAGAATTCACATTAAGAAATGCTTTTGCATACATACACTATCCTTGTACCAGGTCAGTATAAAACTCTTAGAAGTCCCTTCTCTCCCTTTGCCAGTCTTACAGTTTCACACAAGTGGGTTCTCTCATTAGATATGCTCCAAGCTTCAGGCCTACCGCAGAGCTGGTCCATTAACAAACAGTTTGTTGTTAAATATTTCATTGTTATGAGCTCATACTTAAACCTAAAGAGCAATCTGTGAAAGAATGGAGTGTTAAAGATTTTATTGCCCATAAAACAACATGAGAGTAACTTTTAGAAAACTGAAGAAGGATTCTGGAAAAGGACAGCTTTCTTTATGTTTTATTGCTTCTTGGGAGTATTTTCAGTTTACTGTCTCTCTACAGTAATGTACAGGATCACTGTTAAGTCTATTGTGCAAATAAATTGATTGGAAACTCTGAAGCTTGTTAGCCAACTGCCTCCATTCCTTTTGGGCTGATGCTTCTATAAATGTGAGCATATCATCACTGAAAGGATCTGGTGTGTGAACCTTGACTCTCCCTTAGATTATTTATTAAGGAATGGAATTTTACACAGGTAAAATAACCCACAATTGCTGTTTTTTATCCTGGCACTTTTATCCAGGAATCTACACAGCTCTACACAACGATGGATTGTCCAGGGAGCAGAAGCTAAAAAAGAGATCATGTATTTTATTAATTTCACATTAGTCTTCAGCCTGGAGTGCTGGTTTCAAGATGGTCTTGGAGGAAGTAGTTGCACTTCCATCACTTAAACACCCATCCCTTTTGGCAAAACATGGGACATGGCCTACCTACCTTTAGCAGACTGATTGGAATATATGAATTGTTGCAGTTAATAATTTAGGATGGCTTTATTCTGTGCTATATCTGATTGCTATTCAGCGTTTGTAAAGCTGAAACCTCTTTTTATGTTCATCCACTTCAACTTCTTATGTTGGACTCACAAATCTATCAAACTACTAAATCATAGGTATTAAGAGATATATTATCTGCAATAAGAAACAAACCTCTCTCAGATAGATACAACATTCCAAGAAAAAGAGAATAATGTTGTACCTTATTTTGGACTGTATACTGTAATTTTTGAGATTTTTGTCTTTGGAGATAGGCTTTTTCTGACCTTGCAAATACACAAAGTGGTCTGGAAAAGATTCCTCTTTTTCACTTGAGTGGATACTGTAGAAGTACATTGAAACAATTCTATTTCAAATGGCAGTATAATTTCACAAGAACTGAAGGCCTTGACAGAATCAAGAGTTGCAACTCAGTCAGGGCTTACATACACTTCACAGTCACTCTGTTGTAGTTAAAATCACCAGGTACACCAGGTAGTGATGCAGATAGTGTTTTCTCTCAGTGACATGAAAATTGAATTTATTGGTGAGCCACATGCACTCAATTTTCCTGGCCATTTACACATTAGATTCAGAGTTGCAGTCACAGGAGCATGATACGGTCTGTCCTTCTAGCAATTACTACACTCCATCAGCACTCATTATTTCTGAAATGAGGACACAGAAATAATACTTCCTGCTGATTTTATGAACTGCGAGCTCACCTGAGGAAAATGCTGAAAAGATGTAAACAATAGTTAAAGATGAAGAATGTTGGCAAAAGGTTCCAAAAGGAGTAGGGACAACAGCAGTACTTCAGAGGTCTATTGATGTCATTTAAGACCTGTAGCAAAATGAAACTGATTAAAAAAAATCCCATTTGTAAAATGGGAAATAAATGGGTCAAAGCTTACCTATCATAAAACAGGTCTAATTGTTCAATGAAATAATGTGAAGAATGTTAGTTCTCTTTCTTTTCTTTTTCAAAAAAGTGAGCTCATAAATAATGTGGAAAATTCTGTTTCATTTGAAAAGTGATTCTTTTTGCTTTCCTGTCTCCATTCTCTATTTTTGACTGATAGTGAAACCAATTGTTTTGTACAACATCAATACGACAGGATGAAATTGCCTACCCAACTCTGTCCAGTTTGAAATTACACCTCAGCTATAAGTACTGCCAAAAAGCTACAAAAATGCCAAATCCTTGACAGAAGTTACTTGAACTAACACAGGCCTATGCATTAGCACGGACTGGTGCACAGACCTTCTCATCACTTGCCTGTGTGCATCATAAACTCTTAAATTGCTTGTTTTGATGATAACTACAGCTGTGGGGAATCTTTGCTGATATATAGGATTTTAGAAGATTTTATTTGCTTGTTGAAATGAAACTGCAGTTGATTCAAATAGCTTTGATATGAAACCATGGATCTGAAAGTAGAAGAACTTCACTTTCTTGCTGGACTTGTATATTCTGATCAGGCTGCTCAGGTGGTGACCATACAAATGAAGAATATAAGGAAGGTTAATGTCTAGGTAGGATGGTGCCAACACTAGAAAGATGGCAGTCCCTTTAAGAAAACTTAAAGGGACAAAAGGCTTAAAAATAAAACTACCCAGCAAGATTCTGTCACATTAAAGAAGAGTGTGCCTGGCTTATGACTTGTTTGATCTGGGAAGTCAAGGAGTGGTTGTTTTAATCACTGATGCGAAATATAAAAATGCTCACAGCTTGTTATGTTCTGCTGCAGTATGCAACGTATGCTCACTAGCAAAGACTTCTTAAATCTTTGTGTTTGTTTCTATGGTCACCTTGATTCCTTAAAACAACAGTTCTTGTAATAGAAAGGAGGGACTCTGACTGCCTTGCAGCATACAAATTTCAGACTTGGGAAGATGGTCAGGATCCAGAGAAAATCTGTTGCTACAGATTTCTCAGCTCAGAGCATCTTCTTGACTGAATATTTTCCTGTCTTCTGCCTGTGAACTGTGAGAAAGGGCTGCAATTTTTTCAACTTATATTTTCTGATGTCTTAAAATTTGTGTCAAAATCAGGAACATTCTTCTTGCTACTTTCTTACAGATCACTTCAGATTTCAACAGGTCCAACTTTCTTTATGATGAAGCAAGCTCTTTACAGAGTAAGAGACTCAAACTGACTGTAATGATTCTGAAAAATTTTATTTATGTCTGTCCTGAAAATCTATTCTATTTTAATTTCATCATCTTTGATTACTTTTTTTCTTGATCCATATATTTCCAATTTTTGGTATGGATTCTCTAATCTTGCAATTAAAGCCATGAAACATAGTTAACTTTGTTGTACATGACAAGTTCTTGCTAATATTTTGGAACTTCTGCTCCCAATATTTCCATTGAAACTAATGCAATGTATTCTCTCTAAAACCCCCCCCACAAATGTGCTAACCCCACCAAAATTTATCTGGATGAAGAGATTATGTGACTTGTATTGTACAGCTCAAATTCTAACTTTCACAGTAAATACTAAAATATATCTTAACAAGTACACTTTTAAAATTATTTCTTTTCTAGAAAAAATATTTATCTCAAGCTTAGCTACTGCAGTGAAGGAACAGACACATTGATACACTGACAACACTGAGTACTAAACTGCCCCCAAACAACCACTGCAAACCTCTGGGAGGTTGACAATGACAGCAATATGTCTTTGATCATTGGGAGGCTGATGAAATGGCACTAGCACACCAGTCAATATGTGTAAGTAGAGCTACCGAGGTATAACACTAAAGACCTGTTGGCATTCTGCAACCAGACAGCGAAGAACTCTATTATTCTGCATGTAAGTGCAAGCACAGTGGAGTTTTTCTAAGTTACACAGAGGTATCTGACATATATCATTTGTTCTTATACATGAATAAGAACAAGCTGCAGAAAAGATGACTTAAAATTTTGGCCACTAACTGTAAAAGCTCATAGCTACATTAACCTGCTAGGAATTCCAGTGGCTTCTGTTTGTCATCTTTTTGTGTTGTCACAAAGACTGACTGGTGAGAGCACTACATGAGTGCCTCGGATCATAATTCCTCTTCAAGGCTGAAGACCCCTGAGAACTCAATAGATAGTTGAGACCATGGCAGTATCCCCAAGGTCTCTTATGTGCAGCTGGCCTCTTCCCGGTGAATAGCAGAGAAAGGAGGAAGATGACTTATTCTTTCCTGTCCAGGGAACCACATAATCCTCATTCCAGAGTGACCTTAAATGATGGTGTAGCATTACAGAACTCAGAAATTTGTGTCTATACAATCTCTCAGAGAAAAGAAGCTCCAGAATGACATCTAAATAGGCTCTCCTGGTCTGATTTTATGTACTAAACATTTCTTATATCTGAATGATCAATTTTAGTTATTTACTAAATAATTTTATGAATTGCTTTTTCTTTTGATACTGAATTACATACTGGGATCCCTATAAACAAATAGAAATCTCATCCTTCTCCCCTCTCTTGGTGCTTTCACATCATTGGACTGTGTCAGTTAGCAGAGAACTAACTAGAGAGGGATCTTTTGACAAATAATATAAAAATAGAGAAGAAAACAAAAAGAGACCATGAACTGAGAGCAATCCCATTGAATTGAACCTACATGACTTCACAATTAAAAGCAACAATAGCTTGGCATCATGGGGGGCCTATTTGATAATTTTAAATATAAAAATAAAGAGCTATCATTCACAGGATAGATGGGCAAGCAAAACAAGAGAAGAGGTCTAAATGTGAGCTGTGAATTTGACTGCATAGAAATGACCATCACTGAAGACATGATATTATCACTAACAGAGAGCAGAAAGAATATTTCTAGTAGAACCAAGTAACTCTTTTGGCTGTCTGAAACACACAGAAAAGTCTGAGCTGAAGTGTCTTGGCTTTTTGTTAACATTTAGAAATCATAGGATTTAATGAATGTCTAATAAGAGTCATTTAGATGTGGTGTTGGGAGATATGGTGTAGGGGAAGAATTTGTAGAGTAGGGCAGATGGTTGGACTCGATGATCCCAAGGGTCTCTTCCAACCTGAATGATTCTATGATTCTATGAATATAGTTTCATTTAATATTCTTTAAAAACACAAAATTTCCATTGAAATACCATATCCTAACTTTATGATGTGAGTCTGTGGAGTCTAAAGAAAAATCAGTAGAGATGTTTCTTTTGTGAAAGATCCACAAAGCTAAGGTCCACTGTGCTGGCATATTAGTGTCTTGAATGTGATCATGGAAAAGGATCTAAGGAAGAAAAGTCCTGCACATGTCCTCCCTTTTCAGTGTAAAGAAATAAATAGAACAGAACAGAACTGAGGACAACAAAACAATGTTTTATTCTAAATGAATTGTGGAAGAGGAGGATAAGATGTGCCAGAAACAATAGTATACACTCTAATACTTGCAGTGTTACTGCCTGGAAACCTCTAGGAAATAATTTTCAAAACCTCAGAAATGCACTTTGCAAGAACTGAAGGGCTACAAAGGGCTATAACATTAATGAAAATTAAAATATGGATGCTCCTGTGTTTTCAACTGACTATACCTAAGTAACTCAGCCTGTAACTTCCTACTTGTAAAAGATTATGAAAATAATTGGTGGTTGGTCCTAAAAAATGAGGAATAAAAAAACCCAAAAAGGGGCTGAGATAGAAAAGTAACAGTAAATAGTAAAGCAGAACATAGATGAAGAAAGGCAAAGAACATTATAACAATAATGGATAAAAAGAACACTTCAGTGAAAATAAATATAAAAGATTGATCAGTCAGCCAAA
Organism: Nycticryphes semicollaris; assembly: GCA_013400055.1. Taxonomy (NCBI): domain Eukaryota; kingdom Metazoa; phylum Chordata; class Aves; order Charadriiformes; family Rostratulidae; genus Nycticryphes; species Nycticryphes semicollaris. The sequence goes on along the minus strand of VXBJ01004674.1, from coordinate 163,000 downwards.
TCTTTGTCATATGTCTAAGAGCATATAAAATATGGAATGCAAAAATAATGTAGAGAAAGTAACTGCTTGTTCTATTGATGAATGATGAGAAACTGAAAGATAAAAATAAAAAATCTTACTGTCTCTGCAGACTAGTAATGAATCAGAAGCCTTATGATATAATCTTTTCACAAAATAGCACAAAATAAGAATAATACAGTCCTGCAGTTGTCATACATAAAATCCTGCAGTACTACGCAGGTAAAAGTGAAGGAGCAGAGGAATAATGGAACCAACAACAGAGTTGTGTCAATTATGAAAGAAGAATATATAAAGGGATGTGAAAGCATCCCAGACAAAACCAGACAGCTTGCAAAGTCTCCAATTTACCAGAATGTTGGTATGGGGAAATCACCAGAGAAAACACAATGGTACTGGCATTAGAAGTCTCTTCTGATAAGAAAAAGCAGGGTAAGCTGGGTTAGGAACATAAGAGCTGCCATAGCAAATTAAATCAGTAATTCATTTGTTCTGTAATCCTGTCTTTGACAGGGAGCAGTTACTAGTGCTTTAGAGAAAAGAAAAAATTATTAAAATGCATATGACTCTGGAATGACCATCTCATTGGTGAAGTGTTTCATCTGTCTCTATTGATTAGAGGTTGGCTTGTCATCTAGAGATTTAATCTTATGACAGCATTCAAGGAAGCACTTAAAATATAACAGCAAATACTGAGCTTTATTCACATCCATATTTTTACTTATAAGTGTATACAAAAGTGCCTTCCAAAACAAAAACAGCTGCAGAGCTGTAAGGAAGAGATTGTACCCCAGGCATCAGAGTATTTTATTATGCTTTTAAGGCTGGCTGAGAAGCTGTGGTAACACTCTCAATTCTTCAGCCTATTGATTTATATGTGGAAGTTCTATGTTGGACCAGCAACATCCACAGTTTAATTAAAGTCATGTAAAATAAACAAATTTTCCTCTTTGATGCTCAGTTGCTGAAGAAGAAACAATTTCAGAAGTGGAATTCTAAAAAACACTCCAAACCCTTAAGCGAGTCTTAACAATTTGCTATGATGATTGCCAGAATTAAGTACACACTGACTTTTTGCGTGGCCGTCCTGCCATTGCCTCTCCAGTTTGTTTGCTCTTGGCCTTACAGATTTTACACTTACTTACTTCCCCAAAAGCTTTAAGCAGGCATTTTCAGGTTCTGGTGACCGCCTCCAATCTGTCAGTCATTTGAAATTTACTTGCTTGCCCTTCCAAGTCCTCTTCCACCCTGTACGCAAGATTGTTTTATATTTGCTATATTCTCAGCCAGACAAACAGAACATTATCTTTCTCCAGACCCATATGCCTTGGCATCTCAACACAGAATGATTCAGAGATCCCAAATGGGTGCTGAAGGAACTGCTGAAGTCATCAATATACCTGGGTCAGCACAATAGTGTCCTTGCCTAATCAGCTACCCTGAGATGAAGGGCTAAGTAGTGTTGGAGCAGCACTTCAGTAAAGCAGCCTTATTTATTCCAGGACGTGTGTAGAATCAAAGAAGCCCCTTGTCTGGGCTGAGGAGTCATCTCCTTGGTTGTTGAGAAAAAATGGGTCTTCAGATACTCTGAAAATGTAATAAGCATCAAACCAGCGTACTCTGGCACAAAATATGACTGTAAAGTGCAAATCCACTAACGTGTATCTTCCTATTGATCTGGAATTACTTAAATATACACATTCATCCTGCATTAGAACTCAGTTTGTTTATTAGACACAAATGCAAACATCTAGTCTGTGTGAACTACAAGAAGGCAAGAAGGAAAATGACAACGTACCAGGGATTTTCCTTCTAGGCTACCTGAATGATGGTAGGCTCAAGATGGTTTTTTTTGCCAAATGTAGGTGATTATTTCTTGGAAAGGTCTTCACATATACTCTGTAGAGAAGCCACAGTGGATTTAAGAAAATTTGCTAGAAGAGGTCTTGCTATGGATGTTGGTGCAGGAGAATTTCTTAAAAATGTCTTCATGCTTTCACTAAAACAATAAAAGTTCATGAAAATCATGCAAAGAAGAAGGAAAGGTCTGAACAGCATGGTTGGTTTTTTTTCTATAAATCATGTAACAGACCATGGAAATGTGCAAAAAGAAACAGAAAATGTAGGAAAAAGACCCTTCTTACGCTGCCTGTCTATTCCAGTATCCATCTGCTAATAGCAGAGGCCAAGTGAAGATTATAAAACCCAAAGAAGTATATGGAGTTATACCCTCAGTACTTCCCTAAACACAAAATCATGAGTATAGAAACCTTCTGAACCAAAGGTGTATTTAAAACACCATGCTTAATGACCATTATTGTAATTGAGAATATATACATTTTATCTATTCTATTTTTTGTCTTCTACTCTCTTATATGTTGAATGAAAACCTACTTGGCGTGTTAGGTTTAAACTTGCTTACTATTCCTTTTATTAGATGCTTTTATTAGGAAGAACAGTGGTTACTTTACCTTCTGTATGTTTCCAAGCTGGAGAATTTGAGTTTTAGCAGCTTCTTCTTAAGCAGAAGCTGTTTAATACCTCTGCTTTACCATTTTCTAATGCTTCTTTTCCTTTTTTACTACATTGTTTTGGGAAAGACATTAAGGCTTACCTACAATTACAAAAAAAATATTATTTAGTAATATGGAAAAGTTTTCATGGTGGTTTGGTTTGCCGTGTTTGCTGGGGAGTCTTAAGATTGATATTTTTTGCAAGATCTTGACAATGAGTTTCTAGATTCTCTTTCCAAAGAATAACAAATATATTAGGGCTTATTGCAGTGAAGTGATACTTAAGCTTTCTTTTCTCTTGTGTGTATAGTGAAATCCCCCAGCACGAAACAAGGTATTCCTCTATTTTTTGGAATTCCTTTTTGCGTTCCTTACAGGCCCTGGCTGTGGTGTGACCCATGAGTGGTCCATGTAGTGCTGCAGCAGCTCTTGAGGGCTGTGAAACCCACAGGGTCACTGTGACAGACTGCATAAGCCCCTGAAGGAGAGCTACTTTAATGCTGAAGACTGCTGTAGCCCTCAACAGTCTCTAAACACAACACAGAAAGTGCAAAAATGGCTCCCTTTCTCTTTGCAATTAATTTAATTGTGACAAAACAATGGACATAGACTTTTCGGGCAAATGAAAAAAATTAAAAGAAAGTATCCTCCGCTCCAATTGTAGACCCAATTGATTAGATCTCTCTAAGTAATTTTTTTTTTCAGTCTGTTGATGATATTCTTTTTTACTTGTCTGAATTGCCTATTCTTTGGTTTAGATTTTCCAAAATTTTATTGGACGAAGAGATATCAGGCTAAGGAAAGCTCAGATACTACTTATGTTGGTGCATTTTAAACAGTGAAAATATTAAGATGCAGGAGTCATGGCATCTGTCCATTATGGAAATTACATTAGTGTAAAAAAAAATAAATAAATCCACTGAAAGCAATTATACCCAGCAGAGAGAACATAAATAGCTCCCCCTACTTTTATTCACTTTTTATCTCCCGTCACTGAATACAGTTCAGGGAAGACTTGTCATGCNTTGTTTGTTTGTTTGTTTATGTTACATTTTAGGCAGAAAGTCCATTAGTTTAGTCTCATAGTTCAGGTTATTCCCTTTTTTTCTATTAGGCATGTATTACAACAAGAATGTATGTTACAGTTCAGAGCTCTCGCATATCCCAACAAATTGTGAAAGCTGTGCATTGAAGTTGGTTATTCTGCAGGAGAAACCTATGAAGCAAGACATTCGTTCACTCTTTCATGGCAATCTTTGATGAGGAAGAATATATGTATATGTTAGGATATCTTGCATCACAATCAACCTTTCTTTCCCTTTTCCAGCTCACCATTTTTTTTTTTTAACCTTTTCATTATACACAATTTAATCTATATGTTAATTTTTAGAGACACTGACAGAAACATGCTTGAAAATGTTTCATCTACAATTATGGAGGAATTTGCATCCTAGTTTTTTTATCAATTATATAGCTGATTAATAAACATTCACTTTTAAAATTCCAATTACGTATAACAAATTCTCCCCCAAAATCTAGGAAAAAAGTAAGCAAAGTCCCAATCCCTTTTCTCTCCCACCATTCTTCTCCTTCCACTATCCCACCCATCCTCTGCAAAATTGCTCAGTGGTACATCATTTGCATAAACCCATCTGCTGGACAAAGCCCTCATAGAAGAAGCTGTGGGCTGTGAGAAAATGATAGACAGAAGATATTTCATCTCAGAAGATCCAGCTATGGGAGAAAAAATGGTCATTCTGTCAAAAAAAAAAAAAAAGAAAATGTATTTTACATTCATGTTCTGTTTTCAAGTTGGAAAAGACATTGGAAAACCAAATATAACTTTTTCAAAAGCAAAATAATTTAGAAATACATTCTAAGAATGTATTAGCTTTCTCCTTTCATTCTCTTTTCCTGAAGTAAATTGAAAAAAAGAAGAATGGAAGGAGTTAAAAAAGGAAGAATATAATTAATGACAGCTTCCCAAACAAATACGAAGTTTTTTAATGAATTATTGTTTTGGTTCTATGAGTCTTCTCAGAGAATTAGAAAATACTGGTAAAACATTCAGATTTTGTTGAGACATAACTTTTTAATGTTTTTACTCTTGACAGCCAAATGTTTTGCCCCATACCAACAGGCTAATTGGTTAATCAGCTAAACTATTATTGAATTCCTCCACCTCGGTTTTCAACAGTTACCTCTCCAGAGAAATAGCACTGACACAAGGAAGTGACTTCATCAGTATTACTAGTGTGTAGTTGCCCAAAGAAGCTGTGGATACCTCATCCCTGGAAGTGTACAGGGCCAAGCTGGATGGGGCTTTGAGCAACATGGTCCAGTGGAAGGTGTCTCTGACCATGGCAGAGGGGTCAGATTAGATGATCTTTAAAAGTCCCTTTCAACCCAAACAGTTGTCTGATTCTATGATTGTTCCAGCTTCCACTGCAGCTGCATTACCAGTCCCTAGAATGCTACGTCTATATGAACAATATTGTTTTACATTTTCACTGGCAACAAAAACAAAGCCGTGGTCTTCTGTGAATGCAGTGTATATAGCGTGCATATACTTTCTATTATAATCTTGTTTTCTTATAATACTTTTTACGTTTCTGTCTTATGTGCTTCCTCTAATGTTTTCACCTTTTTCCAAGTATTTGATTTGGTACTTCTTTATCTTCTTTCTTCTTTTAACTCTACTCAGTAAAACCTTAGTATCAGTCTCATTCAAATCAGGTTTTCAAACACATTCTAGCTGCATAAAGAAAGAATTAATAAGAATAACTATTTATCTGGGAACAACCAATCAGACAAGAATTTGTATTAGAATTTAGATTGGGGACAGACTATGACAGGAAAGGGGAAAATCCTTAGAATACTGTCTTAGCTGGGGGGAAAACATTGCAGAAGCTTGTTAACCTTTGTCCATAGTTTTCAAACTAAGTACAGGGAAATTCAGAAGCAGCTGAAGCACTGTCACTGTTTCATGGGGAAAGAGTTAATTTTCATTCTGGGGATTGCTGTGAAAGGAATGTTAATAATGCATATTGTTTTGGTTGATCTTAGGCAATGTTTATATTTTTCAAGGACTTTTCCCACAGAAGCTGAGAAGGAGCATAGGTAGAACAACAGAACAGCCAATGAATATTCTGTACCTCGGGCATCATGCTCAGTATATAAATAGATTGGCTGGTGGGGTGGGAATTCACAATCACTGCTTGGGAAGGTACCAAATCACTGGGTAGTGGGAGTGAATTGTGCCATTATTATCGTTATTGCTACCTTCCTTTTCTGTTATTGTTATATTAAAGTGACTTTTTCTCATCCCATGAGGTTTTTTCCTTTTCCTTTCCCCTCTTTTTCTCCCTTTTGTCCCTTCTAGGGGGAACAGTGTGAGTGGCTTCATGGTCCTGGCTGGCAGCTGGGGTTAAGCCATGACAAGCACCCACCATGAAGGACCTTGGAAAGATATCAGGAGGTGCTGTATGAATGGAGAGAGGACAGCTAACTGGAGTAACTGTTCAGGGAACTACAGACATGATTAAAGTCCTGCTATTGCCAACAAATTTCATTTTCACCATATCTGAGGTTATAGTAATACTAGAAGTTATGTAGGTTTTCAGATGTATTAGAAACAACTTTGAAGAACTGAAATATCAAATAAGCAAAGAATATTTAATTTTTTTTTTTTATTTTGCTCAAATCTGCTAATGGAAGGATCAATATCCTTGTTAGTGATCATGCTGCAAAGACTTTGAAGGGTATGCAGCAAAATAAATTTAAATGTGTGTACCTTGTAACGAACAACAGTGTGTCAATCCCAATGTCTCATCAGAGATTAAAATGATGGGGATATGAAGGTTTGAAATGCAGACATAGAAGAGGAAAAACATCTCCCACTAGATGGTGAACTCCTCTACTGCAGTCAGAAGCTAAGAATCTTTTTCTTCTAAAAGTTCTTGAAAGTTTATCTATTTTCTCAGGGCTTATGTAAAATTTGGATTTCAGTCTCTCATTTCTATATGAAGAAAGACCTTCACCTTCTCTCACCAAGAGACAGAAGTTAGCTCAGTCTATTCATGGAATGAGTGAAAACATGTTCTTGTTTACGAAGGCCAAAGGTTCTGTGGTATTTTCCTCTGCACAAGATTTTATAGAAACAGCTAGGTTCTTCTAGTTTCAGAACAATTCTTGAAGTTATACACATATAATATGAACCACTGGTAGGTTGAAAAAACCACATTAGGTGATTCTTTTAAGTCTGATGGATAGACTATCTCTTTCAAGAGCAATATAATACATACAGTGGCTACTTGTCAGCCGTTTAAATGTTTCTATGATAATACTCTTCTCTTTGTAGAGAGGTTGTTTACAGATATACCAGAATTAAGTTTCTTTAATGATTCTGTTAAGATAGAATAAAAAAATACATGAAACTTGCGACCCAGTTTTCATTCTATTCAGACTGCTTACACTGTTCTCATCATAACTGGGGATGTAGAAGCCTTATGTACTCCTTCACAAATCTCATTTTGTTTTTGTAGAAGAGTCTAAGAATTCATATTCAACATTATAGCTATAGCATATCAACCTCTAACTTGTTGCATATGTTTAATTTAAAACTTGGGTGTTTAAGAAAAAGGAAATCCTTGGGGGAAATTAGGCATTAAATAGGAAAATCTGATTGTCCATGACATTTGACAACAATGAGCATAAAAGAATCTGTGCCGCTTCTCACCAATTGTCGATTTTTGGTTCAGCTGTTAATTATGGGGGTGTGCTATTTTCAGTAGAGGGAAAAATGTCTTGGCTCTATAGGAAAAGTGACTAAACAGAGTTCAATGCACAAGTGAAAAAAGTTTAAAAGTGGGGTTAAATGGTGTGTTTCTACTGCCTGTTGTCAGTAGCAGTTTCTACTTTTAATGATACTGAGTGCAACATGGATGGAATTGCAATTTTGAAGTTGAAGATAATTGCTAAACATCATTCAAACTTTAGATGGCCTTGTAGCCTCTTAGGCTTGCTGACAAACACAGCCACTCCAGAAACAGTGGAAAGTGTCATGTCAGGAGGCAGCAAGCATGACTTAAACCTGCAATTGAAAATTTACATCATTAGAGGAACACACAAAAAGTCCAAAGCCATTTCAGTAAAGTCACGGAATCACAGTATGGTAGGGGTTGGAAGGGACCTTTGGAGATCATCTAGTCCAACCCCCCTGGCAAAGCCAGTTCACCCAGAGCAGGTTGAACATGAATTTATCCAGGTGGGTTTTGAGTGTCTCCAGAGAAGGAGACTCCACAACCTCTCTGGACAGATTGTTCCAGTGCTCTGTCACCCTCAAAGTAAAAAAGCTTTTCCTCATGTTGATATATGTCACTAACTTCACAGTTAACTAAGCTGTCTCACTAGTATGTAGATGGAAGTAATCTTCTAGCTATGGCTGTTCCAGTGGAAAATGTGCTTTGTACTAGAAAAAGGCTCACCATTTTATATGTACATGTCCAGCAGAGTAGTTTGGAAGATGACTCCTGAGCTATGTCAACTTCAATCAGTTTGGATTAGATTAAATAGATCAAACATTTGGATTATGTTTCTGGATTTTTCTTGAAATGAATAAAGCAGGATCCACAGAAACAACCCCTCCAGCAGATCAAATCTAAATTCTGTGGATTGGTGGAGAACTGGTAGCTGTGACCACTTCTACAAGCATGGCTAGACCATGGATGGAGAGGACTTTCTTCCCTTAGCAGCTTTACAGGCTGCCTTACTAAGTAGACAGTAGTTTATGTTTTCTTGTTAAGATCTTAAAATAGCTGAAAAAGGAAAGGTCAGTGTGAATGAAAGGTGTGATGACTCATCTCCAATCTCTCTGGTTTGTAATTAACAACAGATAAAAATAAGGATAAAAATAAAGATACCTCTTTACACGGTGTAGGCTGCCCTTGCTCTCCACAAGTCTAGAAAATGATTGTAAAAGGGAAAGCGCATAGTACTTGTGCAGCAAGCACTTATTTGGATGCATAGAGAGAGCTCATCTTCCTTTCAAGATTTTCCACTGTGTGTACTGTATTCTTTCCTCCTTTACTAAGCAATTGCATGTAATCCTTCCTCTCCATTATTCAGGGAAATCCACACTCTTCACCCAGCTTTGAATTCAAAACTCATTGCCCTGAAGATGCTGCCTTCCATGCTTGGAGACTGGGATTTAAGAATATCATAAGAGTGTTCATGAGAGAAGAAAATAAAATGGACATCAGGGGATGAATAAAGTGTCCTACATCTCTGACAGCCTCCTTCTCCCCCTTAGTTGCTACTTCTTTTTATCTTCAGAGGGCTTTTGAGCCTCTGTTGGGAGCCCTTCCCTTCTGTCCTGCACACTTGAATGAATTTCTGTTAATCTACCTAGTTCATTTGAGACTGATAATATTTTGCTAACTCAGTAACTGGAAGACCCTCATGGAAGAGTCCTTATTTGGTGATAAGCAGCTTGACCCCTCAATGAGTTGTATGTATAATATTTGCAAAACATTAGGGCAAACTAGAAAAGATAGCACAAGTTAATTTCTTAACAGAATAGCTAATAATGACAGGATATATGTATTGCAATTCATTGTAATATGTGTTATGTAAAAATAGTAATATTATATGGATCTTGGTAAAACCTACACTAGCCCCGAATATGTTGACATTTCTCCCTAGATTTTTTTCAATGTATGAGGCAATAGCACCTACCAGTTTACAGTTACTACGAAGGGAAGACGTATAATATACAACCATATGCAGTTTATGTAGATTTTATGAGAAGTGAAACTGTAAACTCAGCATAAAATGCTAAACAGTTCAGTAGAAGTCTCTGGATGGGTCAACAAGGTATACTTTGTAAACCTGTTTTCATCTATTAACTTCAGCTCATGGAGAATTTCCTGCTGTTTATGTCACTGCCAAAGCTCACTTCATAACTATTATGAAAGCAATTTTCCTAATTGTTCTCAGTCCTTCAACATATTCACATTAATGGGTCTATGTGGGAGATATTGGTGTGATATGTGAAACATAACTATGTTTTTTGTTAATGGTGCTTTGTGTTGAAAATTTGTGCTGAAATTAGTGGTAGCTATGATAATTTTACATAAAAGCAAAAAAGAAGACTGATACTGGGTAATAGGATATTATTTTGTTCCCTTTTAGGGGGAATTAAATGAAAATCTAAATAAAATTTAAAAATTTTAAAACTGAAGCATAATGCCACTTAATAAGAATGATTTGTCTTAATATTAAGAAACACATAGGAAAAAAATGCAGTGCCATTTTCAGATATTTTTATTTTATAATAGTGCATTGCAATACTAGAGTAGAGCCGTAACAGTGATTTTACAGGAATTATCAAAGAAAAGTGGAAAAATTGCATGTTCAACTTTCAAACCAAACATATTTATGCACTTGTTCAAGCTTCAGTGGGTTTACAGGTGAGCTCTATTACCTTTGACATTTCCTTTGAATAGAGGATTTCATGTGGTTTTTGGGCCTGTGTTTGTTTAATTCTTATTTCAAGAGTATGGCTAACCATACTGCTGAATCAGGCCCAAAGTTTTCAGCAGATTGCAGGAAAGCCCCCTTGCTAAAAACGGAACTCATTCCCAACACCAGCTGCAGAGATGGCAAGGAAATTTCTGATGTGAAGGGTGGCTTTTGCAACTTGTTATTTGCACCTGAAAGACAAATAAAACCACAGAAATTAGAAGAAGCGGTTTGCGCTGAATGACCTTACCCTTAATTCAGCATAATTCCTGAACTTCGACAAGCATTAAGAGCTTTACCTTGATAATCAGGTTTGGCATATTGACATCCAATACGTCTTTTTCCTTTGCTTTACTGACACCCTCTGCCTTCATAGCAGACCACTGTTAATCCAGTTCTTGATCATCTGTAGCGCATAGTATACATGCAAAAGTGGGGAAAAAACTGAAATATGGGACTATATGTAGAAGGGTTTGAGAACCAGCACATCTTAGATGACATGAGCCATTTATAAACTCTCTTAAGAGAACAATTGATAATTCTTCTCTGGAGCATATGTGCTTCTGAAACAAAGGTAGAATGAAATAGCTGCCAGTACCTGCCTTTTTGTAAGAACTGGCAAGTCATAGGTGTGTTGTGGCAGTTATGTGCTTATGCCTTTGTGACAAGGGTATGGAGTTTTACAATGTAAATTAGTCCATTGAGTTCAGACAAAGACACACTGCCCACATGTGCAGATGAGGTTCTCCTAGAGCCATGTGAAGACAAGCATATGCCAAGTGAGGTCCAGAAAAAATGTATTAATTGACATGAACATGGAGAAAAAGAAAAACAGCACATGAAACTCTTTAATTAAAAAGGAGGTACACTTATGCACTTTATGGTCCAGCTTCTGTAATTCAAAAATACTGGAAAAAATATTTTTCTTTCCTTTTTGAAATTCAACGAGCTCTGCTCACAAGCAGAAACATTTAAATCTAATGCGATACTTCTTAGTTGCAAAATACTGGAAACCTACATAACTATGAATGTTTGTCAAATAAGAAAGGGCAGTTTGATACAGAGAAGCAAAGAGTATTCCTCTGAGCTCTCTGTAGCAAATTTGAGAGCTGAGAAAACCGGATAGCTCAGATGAGATTCAAACAGTCATCAAAACATGAAGTTTCTCCTTTGAACTGAACCCTACTACCTCAGTTTCAGAAGTGCTTATGACATCTACAAGACTGTAGTGAAAGACTGAATGACAAGGAAGAAGAGGTACAGCTGAAATACTGTTTTTTTTTAAGCAAGGGAGAGCTGCAAAATACAGTTCCTGAGAGCAACAACAACAAAAACCCCAGAGTTCTTGTTCATGTTATAAATAAAAACTAGAAATGTTCTATGTCTGCTTTTCAGGGAGTTGTCACAAGATAAACTTCTCTCACTGATGTAATCTGAAAAGTCATTTATCTCTTTCTCTTTTGGTAAACTTTGTGTTTTGGTTGAGCCAGAATGAGTGTTAGATCAGGCAGGCTTATCTGTTCATTTAAGAAAGGGGAGTGTACGCTAATGTCTACGACCACCATTGTTTTTCAAGTTGTCTCAATTTACTAAAATCAAACTCTAGATGAATATCAGGCAGAAGTACATGCCGTTTAAGCTCAGAGCTAGAACTACTGAATTCCATGGTTTATAAAGTGAATTACATTAATTTTTACTTTTGCCTGGGAGAAATTTTTCTCAGGAAAATTCTTACCTTGAAAAAAACCCCTAAACTTCTATTGCAAAAAAATTTATGTAACCATTCTGCTTTGACAATTCAGAAAATTAAATGTCTCCTGTGGAAGGACTTTCAAAACATAAAAGTCTTTAAAAATCCACAAAGTGAAATACTCAATGACTGAAACAAGGTGCTTTGAATTATTTTAATATTGGTATTTTTACATATTCTTACTTTATGAAAATATGAGATTTTTTATTTTTATATTGTGCTAACGATGTGAGAAGTACAAAACAGGAGATGGGCAAATAAAGGAAATATTGAAAATTATAAGATGGACGATGAGATATCTGTTCAGCTTTACAGGAAGAATTAAATTATTATAAAAATCAGGTCAGATTATGTGTGAGAATAAAAGGATGATAAAGTGTTTCAGTGCACCTAGTGAATTGTTTGCCATTCAGAAGTTGAACCCAGTGCGTAAAATAATGCAGACATCCAGGCTCTGTGGTGTGCTTTTCTGCTCACTTGATCTATGAACAGATCTTTCTGTTAATAGATCATGTTCATGGAACATACCTTGAAAAGAGGACAGTGTCATTTTTGTCCCATGGTAGAAGTTGAAGAAGGTAAAAAGACATTCATAGAGTCACAGAATCGCAGAAGAGCTGAGGTTGTAAGGGACCTTTGGAAGTCATCTCTTCCAACTCCCCTGCTCAAGCAGAGACACCAAGAGCCAGTTGCCCAGGACCAGTGTCTAGGTGTTTTTTAATATTCTCAAGGATGGAGACTCCATAACCACCCTGTGCCAGAATTCAGTTAACCTCACAGTTAAAAAGTGTTTCCTGATGTTCAGAGGGATCCTTCTGTGTTTCACTTTATGCCTTTTCTCTTCTCTCCTGTCACTGGGCACTGCTGAAAAGAACCTGGTTCCACTCCTTCCACCTTCCCTTTAGGTATTTATATTGTATGAATAAGATCTGCTCCAGGCTGAACAGTCCTAGACCGCTCAGCCTGTCCTCATAGGAGACTTTCTCCAGTCTCTTAATCAGCTTTGTGGCCCTTCTTTGGACTCCCTCCGGTAGATATATTTTTCTCTTGTACTACTGAGCCCAGACTTGGATACAGAACTCCAGGTGTGGCCTCATCAGTGCCGAGGGCAAGGATCTCCTCCGTCCACTAGCTGGCAATACTTTGCATAATGCAGCCCAAGACAACATTTGCCTTGTTTTCTCCAGAGCACATTGCTCATGTTCAGCTTTGTGCCCACCAGGATCCCCAAGTATGACAAAGAAATTCTTCACTCCTGTTAAAAGCTACTCCTTTCTTTCGGGTTGAAGATTACGCTTGTGTCTATGCTGAATATTGTACTATTCTGCATTGCTTCCAAAGGGGCTGCAGGTGGAGACACTTGGCTGGACTGCTGTGTATGTTGTTAGGACACCCACTGGCATATGGATTAGCCAAGGTGATGAAGGGCTAATCCTAGTTTTCTAACATATGAGCACAAACTGAGATTAAGTTTGATTATGGAAAATAGATTTACTAACAAAATGTGAGAGTTTGGGCAAATCTGGGAATTGATCCATATTGCTAAGGTAACCACTTTTTTTTTTCTTCTCAGTTTTAATGTTGCTTTACTATTACAGTTGCAAATGTTGTTATGTCCTTATGCTCATCTTCCTCTTTTCATTTTAGGGTTTATTTTGTTGTATTTTACTTTCCTTACATTGATATTTGTGTGTTAAGAAAATGAAATCACAACACAATTAAAATAATGTAAAAATCCAAAGGTAAATGTGGATGAAATCTCTTTGTAACAATTCTTCATTCCAAAAAAATTTTATTTACAATTGTTTTTTCACTGCTGTTTTATTTTTCAAAAGGAAATAATGTAACTGCTTAATTCTGAGATAATTTTTCTTCATTTTCACTGTTTTGAGGAGCTGAAACAGAAAAAATGAAAGGAGTTCTTATACTGTTTAGAGAAATAAAATTAATATCAGAGGAAGGGCTATGCACAGCTCAAAATGTTATCCTACAGAATAAGACATCTACAAGTTAAGCAACAGCCATAGTAAAAATCACACAGCCATAAAAGTGATAAATTGATGACTGCTAGAACAAAACTCTGCTACATGCTTCACACGTCTGATTAATGAAAACTTCGGAAACCTGAATTGGACTGTCAGAAACCACTTAGCACATCGGTGTGTTTTGATACAAAATGCCATCAATGAACATTTTATATCATCTCAGCTTATTAATTTTCAGGGCATGATTTTACCTCACCTTTCTAATATTAGCTGTAAGTATAGCCTATATTTCACTTAGATCTAGGGACCAAGAAAATAAATGAAAGCCACTTCCTTGAATCAAATTTCCTTATGTTTTTCCATAATGGTAACATGATTATTTGCACTTCCTACAAAATGGGTGCAAAATGCTGTCACATCTGAATTCTCCACCCTCCATGCCTCAGCATCCTTTTTCTCCGATTTTGTGTTTGTGTGTCAAACTCAAGTAGCACCCTTCCTGACAGAGCTTTTTTACCCAATGATCCAGCCTGTGGAGAGTTGTGGGGCAGCAAAGATCCTGTACTGACAGCGTGGATTAAGGAAGAGGTTGAAAGAGTTGCTAAGGACAGGCATGAATTGCACATACAACGCGAGGACAGGGAAAAATCATGCTTGGCTATCAAATGGGAAATGGATTACATTCTTTGCCCCAAATATAGTATCAGTACTAAGGTAGTACATCCCTGCCTAAGTGGCTGAAAACATGGGAATTCACCTTTTAGTTTGTCATTTGTTCCTCAGATATTCATTGCCACTTCTCACAGCTGCAAACCTGCAGCCAGTACTGCTGTCTATCAAAGTCATGACACATTATGACTTGACTCAAGACCATATTGACAGCTGCCACAGAATGAGATTAGGAAAAATCATTAGGTTGTGATGAAAAGAACATGTGAACATGTTAACTAGGATAAAATTATCTTCTTAAAGTGCAAAAACCCGAGTGAAAGCAGAAACGTTTGGGCTGACATATGTGATCTTACAATTAACTATATTCACCTCTTGTGAAAACAGCATGCTCTTCTCGGCACAAAATGACAGGGTTTGTCTATACAAACAAGCCATATATCATTGCCAATGCTGAGGACTAGAGACATGCAGCTAAATATCCATTTCTCCAACATGTTGGAAGCTTGTTTCAAAGATCTACAGAAAGATGAAAAATTGTAGATAAGGTTGGAAGCGAGAGGACAGTGGAAGTTCAGTTTCTGCTATTCTATGCCTGGGGTTCATTCTCTGCAAGAGCTAGGACTGCTTATTCTTGATTAATAGGGGTCAGGGAATAGGTGATAAATGGAGGCTGTATTCTTGCAGTGTTATTCATTCAGCTTTTGTAGAAGGTATAGGCAGTCATAAAAAATGAGTATAGGAAATTTGTGAATTATTCTATTGCTTGCAGAAAAAATTAGATGTGCACACCAAGCCATTGCTTACTTGTTGGCAGAAGTCTCTCCTGAAACGGGTGGCTCTCTGTGGATCCTCATGGGTTTCTTGTGACTATGTGTCAGCAGCCATTGATTAGTGTTTTTCACCCCACTTCATCATGGAAATATTTCCTTCCTTCCCCTGGTGACTCCAATTGGAAGGATCTGCAGTGGTATTTGCAGAGTGGTCAGGCACAAGAGAGGGTACAGCCACAGCCACAGGAGCGCTGCTGCATAGATCTGTCAGGGGCCAGCATGAGACCTTCTGCTTGCCAGCAGCTCCCCAGGGAAGAAGGGGCAGGTCCTGATCATGGATTGCTTTGGAGCAGTTTGTGTCGGCGCAGGAACCATCCTTCGACTCAGTCAGCTAAACTAGAAGCTGGCAGGCACTGGGGGCTGTGACACATACTTACAGCCTACATTTATTCATACACAATAACACTTGTGGGTTCTGAAGTCAGCACTGTTTTTCAGCTTACTCAGCCCTTCTTTTTTTCCTGGTGTTTAGCTGCCTCATCAACTATATTTGTAAAGAGTAAAAATATTCCCTTTGCCTTATTTTTACTAGACTGCACCGTACAGATTTTTTCAGTCTCCTTTCATACAAAAGGCTGCCCATTTCTTGAATTTTCCTAGCAGCTGCTCTGTGTAGCTGTTACAGTATGGGGTCATTCTTGACTGAACACAGTACTCCATCCTCAATATTGTCATCAGTACAATGGAAATACATGCTGGAATTTTAGGGTTTGGAAGTAAATAGCTGTATTTACTGACTGCAAATCACACTAAACAGTCCAGTATAACTCAGACTCAAAATATGTTTATAGAAGAAGAAAATCAGTTGGTACGGACTAATATGAAAGGCTTATCAACTTGCTCTGCTTGTAGGATGTTTATATCCTTCAGTTATATAGACAGCAGCAATTATTAAGAAAGATTTTCTTAATTTGTGGTAGGTAAGTAAGTTTCACCTGTTTTTCCTCCAACCACCTCAGAGATATAGGTATGTATGCTTTTATTGACACAGTATTGTGTTTGCTGCACTCTGTTTAGCTTTAGTCATTCTGATGGAAACATCTGGAAATTGGTTTGGAAGGAGCTACCCATAAAGATGTGTTATCCAAATATCCAGTGGGACAGATAATATTATATATAGAATCATAGAATATTCGGGTTTGAAGAGACCCTTGGGATCATCGTGTCCAACCATATATTATATATATATATATATATTCTATGTAAGTTTTCATTTTCTCTTATTATTTAAGTGACCCAGTGAATGAAATAAATATTTTTTTTCTCCAAGGCGTTTCAGCTATTTTTCATGTTGTCCATTTTTTTTTTTTGGCTTTTAATTATTATTTTCAGTACCTGTATCCCAAACATTTTCTAGTAAAGTACAAACATCAGTGTAGTAGTGCATAGTGATATGTGCTAAGACACTACCATTCTTGTATGAGTGCTATAAAATATATACAAAATAGCCATTTGTGAAAAAGTGGAGCAAGCCAAACAAACATTTCATGGTAAGTACGACACTGAAAGAAGAAAATAGAGAACTAAAACATCAGCACAAGTTAATATGTTGTTGATATTAGAGAGAAACCAGAAATTCAGATCAAGGCTCAAGCATGTTTCAAAGGGAAAAGTAAGTAAAACTGAGTGTAAAGGAAAGTCAGAAATGTCTTGTACTGTTTCATCTCTGGGAGCAACACAGAGATGGAAAAGGGAAAAAAAAAAGAAAAACAAAAGAGCCTGAGCAAGTTTGAAATAGCAAGAAAAATTAAACTAGGCAGAAGCAAGTGTGGAGGAGTTGCAGCGTAATGAAAGAAAATGATGACACTTTATCAAAAGAAAATGAAAGTATAATCTGAAGTAAGTTTTCCTTCAGAATGAAAGAATTGACTGCTACTCTCGGCAGATAATCTACATTTCAGTTACTCCAGACCAGTAGAGAAGTTTTATTTGAGTCCTCTCAGTTGTGTGCAGTCTTGTGCTACCCTCCTGGAAAAGAATGTGTGTATTGATGATTTGTGGTTCAGCTAAACAACATTGAAAAAGAGAGACGAATGGATTAGAAAATTTTAAATTGATTTAAAATTATTTCATACAGTGCAATGTTTCTCTTTTTTCATCCTGTTTGTACCATCTTTATCACTGAGCTGTGAATGACATTCTGGGATACTCCAGAACAGCAGCGGTTACACTTGCAGAGCTAAGTCCCTGGGAGATATCTTTTTTCCTCTTTTATGTCTTTCTTGGTTATTTGTAGTAGATTTTTCTGTGGAGACTTCTGAAGATTTGGGTTATGTTAAGTCATTTCTGGAAAGTAAAGTAGGAATAGGTGAAGGAAGTATATATGTAATAATTTTAAATAAGTGTCCAAGAGGAGTTCCTTTACATAACATATGATTTTGCTCCTAGTCTCTGACACTGAGCATTGCCAACCTATGAATTCATTTGATGTATAGAACGGTTAGAGAAGGATGTCTTTATAAAACTGAGACTTACCACTGCTCTTGAGAAATAAAGTGTACCACAAGGACCACTTGCATATTAGACAACTAGCTTTTAGCAAGACAGGGACTTTGGAGGAATTTGTTAATCATAACTACTGCAGGAGCATGCTGCTTATCACCATGGCAAATAACACGAAGAAGGAATAAGCTCCCTCCAAATACCATGCCTTTTAAAAAGTTGGCTTTGTGCTTAAAGGTGACATTCCCTCACCTTTATTCTCATCCTCCTTCTGATATCTGACACCTGATATACTTCTGATATTATTGAAAAAGTGGGGGACAGTTATGAGAAAGATTTGTTAGTTTTCAGTTCTTCCCCTAGACAGAAATATGTAGTCAGGATAACAATCTGAAAATTGTAAGATAGAAGGGATCAGTTTGGGCAACAGAAATAGCAAAATCCTTGAATTTGATGGAGAGAGTGAAGAAATAGAAGCATAATGCACTGATCCATATTTGTTTAATGTATACCATTGCATTTTCATGTATTTTATTTTATTCTCTGTTAGTTCATTTCTTTTGAGCTCAGAAGACTGAGATGCATAATCATCTTTAATTATGGAGTCCTTAAAATCATATTTAAAAGGCAACTACCAGCAGAGATAGACTAAAGTCTGTTGACATCTCAAATGCTTTCAATGTATATATACCTACAAGTCTAATTCTAAATATAGAGTTATTAATCCTTGGTACTGAATGAATACCTTTGTTCTACGGCTAAAATAATGGCATAGCAGTGCTCCAGGTTTAGACTTTCACAAAACTGAGGTTGGGAATGACCATTATGACCATCAGACTTTCTCTGTAACTTTTTTAACATTTTATGCAGTACTTCCTAATTCTGAATAAATTGGTTGAAGCAGAAGTTGAAGAGAGTTTGGTTGAAGTTAGAAGAAAATCCACCATGTAGTTTGTCCTAACATTTCATCACTCCACTGATAAATATTTCCTTTTTGTTTCTGGTTTTAGACACCATGTCTTATTTAGATGAATTACTTAGCAAAATCTAGCCCTAAAAACTGCAACAACTATTAAAGATCAAGGGAAAAAAAGAGCAAGTTATACACTGTATGAAGAAACTACAGGGCTTTAAACATGGTTTTCTGTCATGAACCCAAGCTGAACTTGTGGTGTTTGGTCTTCATGACATTTGACAATTTTCTTAGAGCAGTATGTCTGTTGCAGGAAATCCTGAGGTCATCATCATATCTGGTAGGTATTTTAAATATGCTGCTAACTTTTTATCTATGATTAATGGGTCTGTTACTCCAAATTCAATGTGTAGTTCACATAACGAACAAGTGAGTGACTTCAGCATGAACCAGAATATGTTTAATAAAACTTAAAAGTGGCTTCAGCTTTGCAGTTCTAACTATGCTTAGCAATTTTCCTCTTATTTATTTGAACTCTCCATAGCTTTAAAATTTTCTTTTTCTATTTTATTTTTTCTTTTTTTTCTTTCTTGTAACAAGGTAATTTACTATCCTGTAAGGCAGATTAAATCTTTAGGCTAATTTCCTTTGGTACTCTTATGGGAGTCCTCTTGATTGTTAGAAAAGAAGTTCTTTACAGCTTTCCAGTACATATGTCAATCTAACAAGTGTTTCCATTCTTTAGTTCTATGAATATCAGATTGTATTAAATTAATTTGAAATACAAAACTTATATATTTGGCAGCCTATAATCTTCCCAGAGAAACTATCTACAATAATTTCACTCACAAGAAATATGGCAACATGTTCATTTAGGTAGGAGCCATTAATTAATTTTGTATAATCATAGAATACTTCAAGTTGGAAGGGACCAATAAGGATCATTGAGTCCAAAAACATTAAAGACTAAACAAAAGTAAAGGCTAAAACATTTGACAAACATTTACAGGAGTAGATACTCTATCTGATATTGATTACTTCCTGCACAAATATTTATTATCAGAATCTTTTTAGATTTAAGAATAGAGCAGCCAGATAGACTTGTGTCTGCTTGTGTGATGAAAGACATGAATTTTATTAATGCATTCAGTTCCTGACTGTCAGTGACACTCGGCTGAGCAGATAGGCACAGATAGTGGCATGAAAGCTAAACAACAGATACAGGAAGAATTTGGCCTGACTTGTCTCAATGGCACCTATCAATCCATAAGCAATGCCATACCAACAATGTTTTCTTTGAAAGAGCATAAACAATATTGGATCTCATGGAGGAAACACACACTGAAGACATAGGTCAGGGAAAGTCTTACGAAACTGAGATTTATTTCCATCCCAGCTTTCATTTGTGTCAGCAAACTCTGTGCATTGAGATTGCCTCACAAAGATATTACAGACAGCCTAGATTTTGGCTTTATAATACTGAAAATCAATCTTGTTCAAGGACAAAAAAGAAATCCTTTCAAAAATAATGAGAGTAAACTGAATAATGAAGTCTTCCTTAGCTTTAGACCTTTGAAATGAATGAATTTTATCACATTTTTTTCCTTCTTAGACTTAATTTTAACAGGAGTATCTTATGCTAATATCTGGAAAACACTGAGAAATGAAGTTTCACAGAGTAAACTTCCACCTGGGAACAGCATGAAAGATCTTCTCCCTTGCCATTGACACCCATGGGACTTCATGTACAGGTAATGTTCTCAGCTGGTGTAACGCACAGGGTTTTGGTATGTGAATGACTCTGCCACCAGGAGCTGAATTGCTTCACTGGTTGTTAAATGAGGACTAGGGGCAATGCACACCAAGAATGCAGTGGAGAGCACAAAATGCAGCCCAAATTAATGTTTCTGGAGTCCCTCACTAAAAATTGAATGTTCAACATTTTCCATAGAGAGCTCTCCTTTTTTTTTCCATCTATTTTCCCTTTTACACATATCTTCAAGTTCTTTATGTATAAGGAATAGGACCACCCTTGTTCACTTTAAAGTAATTAAAAAGTAAGATTTGGTTTGATATGTGATAAAATGGAAAGTCCTCTGAGGTCACTGGAATGATCTCCCACTGATGTCAGGGTAATTTCACAGAATCACAGAATATCAGGGATTGGAAGGGGCCTTGAAAGATCATCTAGTCCAATCCCCCTGCCAGAGCAGGAACACCTGGATCAGGTCACACAGGAATGTGTCCAGGAGGGTTTTGAATATCTCCAGAGAAGGAGACTCCACAACCTCTCTGGGCAGCTGGTTCCAGTGTTCCGTCACCCTCACTATGAAGAAGTTTTTCCTTATATTTAAGTGGAACCTCCTATGTTCCTTCTTGCACCCATTGCCCCTTGTCCTATCATTGCCTGTCACTGAGAAGAGCCTGGCTCCATCCTCCCGACACTCACCCTTTACATATTTATAAACATTCATGAGGTCACCCCTCAGTCTCCTCCAAGCTGAAGAGACCCAGCTCCCTCAGTCTTTCCTTGTATGGGAGATGCCCCACTCCCTTAATCATCTTTGTAGCTCTGCCCTGGACTCTCTCAAGCAGTTCCCTGTCCTTCTTGAACTGAGGGGCCCAGAACTGGACACAATATTCCAGATGTGGTCTCACCTGGGCAGAGTTTTCTCAACTGTGTTGAGAAACTGTGTTTATCAACTCAATTTCAACTATTCTGCAGCTTGGTAGAAATAGATTGTGTAATACCAAAAGGTGTTATTTCCAGACATGCTCTGTTGCTCATGATTGTTACATTTCTATAAAATAAAATAAAAAGGACAATCTTTTATCATGAATGGGAAAAAATTAAAATATTCTCTTAACAATAATAATAAAAAATACTATCTTATTTCTATCAGATGAGATTCTTCTGGGACCTTCAATAACAATTGTAATGTTTCTAACCAGACCACCTTAATGGCTGCTCACACGACCCTGTAAGGCTGGTTTTCTAAAGGTAAATCCAAGTAGACACACTGAAGGCAGATCCACAGATTAAGATTATTGTTATGGTCATTTATTTTGTGAAAGACTTTGTCAAGTACATGTATTAATACCATGATTTTGGTAGCACAGGGGCCACTGTTGAGTCTTCCTTAACTGTGCAGGTTTATGATGCAACCATGGAACATTTCCCCAAATGATAATAATGTAATAATTTGGTAAATATTAAGAAGTATACATTATTCCCATGTTGGCTGTTGACTTTTCAAGCTATAAAGTAGGTAAAGTACATTACTTTCATTTCTCATATGGAATAATAAGAAGATCTTGGAGGTTAACTAAAGGATTTTGAGAGAGGACATTAGAGTTAGATGCTTAATGCCTTTTGTCTTTAGTAAGAATAACCTGACTGGACATTTCTAAACATCCCAAATAGAGCTACTACACATTAAGGCAGACAAGTGACCTTTGCCAGTGCCAGAATTAGGTATGAAAGTCTTATTTGCTAAACAAATTGTCTAATGTTTCCTAGGCAAATATCTTTCTAATTGCTTTGTAACCTCACCCTCTCTTTTCTCTTCTTTGTTAAGTGAAGTCAGTACTGATTACGAGAAGAATTCGGAAGTACACTGAAGTGGAGGCCTTTGGACCTTGTGGTTTTTGGTGAGATATAGATAAGTGCTGATGCTTTATTACCATTTTCACATTATGCATTTTCAGAAGGGCAGAATGGTTTATTTAGGACCTAGATTTAGGAGACTATGATGAGTTTAAGACATATCATTGTTAGTTATGTTAAAAGCATTTTTTTGACTTTGGAGATAATCACGGACTGTGAAAGTTGCACAATGTGACCACAGTACTGGTCAACGTGAACTACTATCTAAGTGACCATAGTTAAGGATGGACAGGAAAAGAATCAGAAAAAGAACTATGAAGCATTTGGTTTCTACTACCACACTTTGTCTCCACATTTTTTTCTTTTTTTTTTTTTTCTTTTAAATAATAAGCTGCATTCAAAACTACATTTTCTATGTTTCTAAATGTCATGAATATGTGAGGTTTCGTAATCTTGGTGTTTGCAATATAGCAAATAAATCCTTGGAACAGGAAAACTACTGAAATTTAGAGAGGGTAGTGTGACACAAGCTGATGTAGCATAATACCTGTTCAATAGATGTGATCATCTCATCAAGTGTGTTCAGTTTTGCTTTTTAAATCTGATTTGTTCAATGTTTTACTTGGTTACAGACCATTGTTTCAAGGGAATGGATATAGTGCATTTAGTCTTTAAGGAGATGCATTTAATTCTGAATCTAAGTCCCTAGCCATTTAGATACAATCCTGAGCAATTATTACACAAAAGTATTTTTAGATTAATTGAAAAACAGTGAGGTAAAAAACCTTTGCAGAAGAAGCAGAACAAAAGTTGTGAAGGAGCCAGGATGTGCCTGTAGGTATCAAATGCATTTTTATATCTATGCACATTTATAATTACACATAAACACAAGGGCATGTAGTAATAGGATCAAGGTAATGGCTTCAAGCTGGAAAGGGGTAGATTTAGATGAGATGTTCACTATGAGGTGATAAGGCACTGGACCAGATTGCCCACGGAAGTTGTGGATCCCCATCCCTGGTAGTGTTCACAGCCAAGTTCATGGAATTGTCAGAGTTGGAAGGGACCTCTAGAGATCAAGGTTTGGATGGGGCTTTGAGCAACCTGATGTAACTGAAGATGTCACTGCATGTGGCAGAGGGTTTGGGACTAGATGATCTTTAAGATTCCTTCCAACCCAAACAATTCTACGACTCTGTGAAAATTCGTCCTGTGCTAAAATACTATAGGTTCCTGTAGTAGGAATTTCTGATATTCACCACCAATCTCTGAAAAAGAGAGCAGAAGGAAGGTAGATTCTATGATTAAGTGAAAATATACGCACACAAAATAATGTTACTGTAAAAGAACATATTAAGGGTAGTGCTCTCTACCATATGAATTTTAATCACAGACAGGGAAAGGTATTCCTTTAAAAAGATGTTCAGTTAACAAATCTGCTTTTTACAGTATGGACCAAAAGGCATGGTGGAAATTTTGTCTCAAAGTTATCAGCATGAATGGTGGAAATAAGATTCTTTAAATTTTTGTTAGGATATTGGTAAGTAGCTTAGTGAATAATGTAATGAATATTAACTGCTCAGTTTAATAACTCAGCTAAAGTAATAACTGAGTGGTTGTGAGATCTGTTTACAAAGTCACCCAGCTTGGCAGTCTGGCTATTGAAGAGGCTGCTCTGCAGGCATTTGACAGGCACTTTATTCTGGTTTTGAATCATAAAACATCAAAGGAAAGCGGGAAATGCTGAGGGAACCTTGTCCTGAAATGATAAAACCTGGCACTTCAAGTGAATCTCCAAGCTCACAGTCATTAAATTGCTCTTCTAGTTTTTATATTTTAATCCAGCAATGCCCAGACTAGGGCTATAAATTATATGACTAAATATGCTTTTATGTGGCACAATTGGTAGGATAAATTGCTTTACATAAACCTTTAATTGTTTATTGAATGTGTTTAAAAGTCTCCTAACCAAAGTCTTTGCTGATGGATAAGAAGCAACAGAGACAAAGTAAAATAGTGCTGATCTTTCTCTCTCTATATATACATTCATACACACACTCTTTAAATCAATGAATCGCAAGGTATTTAACAAATAGACCACATTTTCATTTTACAGCTGAAAAAACCAAAATATATTTTGTGATATTTTTGCTAGCTAATTAAAATAGTCTCAGGAAAAATGAGTGATGCTTCTCCCTCAAGTCATGAATAGACCAGAGTGTACCAGATGAATCATTTCTGAGGATGCTAAGGACTTGATCCAAAGCCCATTGAACTCAGTGGGAGACGTTCTGTCAACTTCAGCAAGCTTTGGATGAAGCTAAAAATATTTTTCTTAGTATCTTCAAAGCAGAAGCTTCAAACTTAATTAACAGTAAGGGAGGAAAGTAGTAGGTACTTTAGTCCTTTCCAAAAAACCCACCTGGTTATTTCTGGATAAAAAAATACACGTCCGTGTTCTTTTTGGTTTTTTTTTTTTGTTATACTAAAATTCTGGGCACAAATGTAAGATGATTCTAAAATTTATGTTAATTACACTTCATAAAAGCAATAAAACCATGCACCTATAAATTAGTTAACTGCCTCTGAATATGACTATTCTTGTCTATTTACAATATTCAGGCACAAAATCAGCAATTTGGGCTTCCCTTTATTTTCCACAGCAGGAAATCATTGCTAATCTTATTTTATTTTTGCATTATCATGAATAGCTTTAAGTAACCAAATGCTTTGTTCATTTTTATGCTCATTAGGGTCAGTTTTAGTTAAAGGCGGTAATGTTAGGTAAAAAATGAAACAAGAGAGACCAGTTTTTGGATCTTATTCCCATTAGCTGCAGTAGGAACAGGATTAGTTACCAACACCCAGTTTCAGACAAACGTTTGGGGTAGAAAAGGAAACTGGGAATACTGTTTTTGTACCTAAGTGTGTGAAAAAAAGATAGACAATGATTGTTGGAGGGCAGAGGACCCCCCTCCTCCTCAATTTGTTCTGGAGATGCAGTAGTGCTCAAGGAGAGGTGAGCTCATGAGCCTACACCTGCTGACAAAATCTAAGAAAGTTATTTGCAAGTTATTTGCAAATGAGGACACAAAATAAATTTTGGGCAGAATTAAACTATATTTTGCCAGGACATACCTGTCAAGAAAGTGAAATTAAGGAAACAATAAAAGCAAGAAAATGCTTTTCAGCCTTGGTTCTCTAAAGTTTAAATTCCTTCCTCAGAGCCCGATAAAGGAGTCTTCTCCTTTGAGGACACAAACATGAAATCTTGGGAGAGAAAAGGCTTATCCTGAAGAAAGGAAGTCTTTTATATCCTGTAGAAACTGTTTCATTGCATTTAGTAGAGCATATTGTTCTGGGAAGCTGTAGACCTGGTTTGACATCTCTGCTCTGACACTATTGTATTTTATACACATTCACAAAAAAGTTACTGTAAATAAATAAACAGTCCAGGCAGCAGAGGCTGGATCCAAGGACATGATTCTTCCTTTTCTTTTAGTCCAATGAAACTTGCATTTTTCTTTGCAGCCTGTAACCTCATTCCATGGGTAAGAAATTTAGTGAAAGATTTGCAGGTATGGAAAAAAAGAACACCACTGCTTCCTCTCAGCCTTAAAGGAAATCCAGGGGCAGCACTAGCTTTTGTAAAAAAGCTGATGTTATGCCCAGGTGGCATGTTAGAGAATACCTACCAAACAGTGGTGTGACAAATGTCCTTCCACTGGGAAAGCTGGGTGGAAACACACTTACTTTCAAGTAGACATTGAGCGGCTCAGCAATAGTCTCAGCTGAGATGCTCATGCAGAAACCCAGAAGCATAACCCCTGCAGAGTAGAGAACTTCACAGTAAAAAATCCCCAACAATAGCATCCTGTTTATTGAATTTTGGCATCCTCAGAGGTAGAAGGAACTTGTAGCATAATTTTACGATTGCAGTTATGTGTGTGAGTACCTGCCTTCCATCAACATTATTCTTTTTTTTTAATTTGGTTCTCAAGTATTGGCTTAATTTTAAATGTGAACTGAAAATTAAAATCATTGAAGTCATATGTCACACTTCAGTAGAACCTGAACACTTTAGGATCAGCAAATATAATTCATCAAAAAATGAACTAGACAAGTATTTAGTGGGAAGAAAATAAGTAATGGTCTGGCATATTAATGCAATAATAAAGAGATACAGTTGAGGTTTCTTCCTTCTGAACGCTGTCAGCTGTTTACACAATATAATCCATTTAAGTACGACAGAGATAAATAGCATCTTATGATAGGTAATAGATACTGCTACCCTGCTTCTAGTGCAACAGCATAAGTTAACAGATTTCACAAACAAATTTATAAAGCTGAAGATAAATATACTAACAAAGCAAATAACACACAGGAAAAGAAACAGAACCATATACAGTGCTGTGTGTATGTCACATTGTGGTCAAAACAAACATGAACTGATGAGTTTTTATGCTGTTGAAGATAGTGATTTCCAGAATTATGGGTTAAGTTAGCGGGGAGTCTAAAAGAAAACTTATTTATATATTATAATAAGAGATTTATTTTTTCTCTCTAATAAGCCAGTAAATGTGGGTAATTTACAGCCTTTCCATGGAGTCATAATTATTCATTTCTTTCCTCTCAGGAAAGACCTATTAAAATGAGTTTTCAGCTTTAAAAAACGGGTAAAATGCTGTAACGCTGCTAATCCTACAGCACCTGTCTGGAGTGGCAGTAACTGATTTACATGACAAGATGGTACATGATTAAAAGCCTAATATACTTGCAAGGTGGAAGGTGGGAAGAATTAACCTGGTTTATTGCCTTACCTTATCCTTATATGAACAGTCACAAGGGGGAAGAAAAAGTCCAGTTTTGTCCCATATTATTTGAAACTTTATGTTCAAACACTCCTAAGGAATGTACACAAAACGTACAGAACAACTTCCATGCTTCTAAAGTGTTATGTCTTTGATTCATATTCTCTCAAACCACTGTCTAGTAATTTTTCTTTAAATTGTATTACCATTTTGTTACAAGAAATAACTTGGAAGGTGATTTATCATCAAGCCAGTTGCAAGTATTTTCCTGCAAAAAGCATTTACCTTGAGTGACTAACAATGCTTTGCAAAACTTTAATTTCAACATTATTGCCCAGTAACTCAGGAGAAAATATTATTCCTTAACAGGTGGAAATAATAACAGTAATAAAGACTAAAACATTTAATCTCTTCTCCTTTAGGAGTCAGTTTGACAAAGTATCATTTAGCATAGCAGAAAACTATCCCATTCCCTTTAACAATCAGTTTGAATTACATATTTTCATTTAAATATGGTACTGTATTTGATGCAGTTCATGACGATGTTACTAAATAATGCTTTAATAATAAGATCACTTAGCCATTAAACTAGTGCACCTGATGCTAGGAAGCTGTTCACTGTTGCCAGTGGCTATGAATTGGTGTTCACTACAGTATTCTTCCAGTTACACGTCCCTTTTCCACTTCATGCTAATTCTCTGCTTTGTCGTGGCTGCTAAATGCTGTATTTTGACCGGTGTACATTTGAATTATATAGGGTTTCAATAACAGCAGTTTTATTTCAACACAGTTATTAGTAGGGATTGTGAGTTTCAAGAAGTTGAAAAGGTGTTTTGTTTCCACTGAGGTGCTGTCAATTAAGCAGCCTATAACTATGACACGCATGATTTATTCTGGAAATATTCTGAAAATGTCAATCACATTTCAGTATGGAAAAATATATTGAAATTTAGTATCTGTTCTCTGGCTAAGTGCATTATTATTGTGGCCATATATAATACCATAGTTTATGGTATTATATATATATACAAATATATAAATATATATATAAAAATGTAGTATTGATAAACATTAGAAGCGCAGAGTTTCATTAGTTGGGGAAAAGATGTAATGCCTTTCCTCTCAAACATAATGATTTGAAATCCTGTGTACAGGTTGACAGTGAGAATGGCCAAGTGTCGTTATAAAGTGATGACTGCTTAATGCTCTTCTTGAAATGATTATGGTGGGTTCACACCAGGCACAGCATTCACATCTCAATTAACCTGTACTAGCAAAAATAAGATTGAATAACCTTTTTAAAAAGGCAAATAGGTCATTTTGAATATCCAGAGATATTTCAGAATTTAATGAGGACTGCTTTCACACACTCCCTATGGGCAAGGGAAGACCTAGTGTTGTCTGCCTTTCCTGTTACAGTGCAAGTAACTTTTCAACCTGAGAGACAGAGGACAATCTCTAAGTCTAACAACTGTCAAGAAATGAGTAATATGTCTGAGGGTGCTTGCAAAGACTTTTGGCCCAAAGTTGCTCTTTAAGGGGAAATATATCTTGTTAGACCCTCTGTAAGCATCGGACTGCCAATCAACTAACTGAGGTGGCCTTGAAGTGGGAGGTGCCAGAGGGCATGTTCATAAAAGAAGAAACTGCCTAGGAAAGAAACTTTCAGATATAACCCTGACCCTAACCTTGACACTAACCCTAATGCTCTTCAACTTTGTAGAGCTGAGGGAGGAGTCATGCTTGGCAGAGGTAGGGCTGCTTAAGTGAAACCAAAGAGAGGATCTGCAAACAATGGATGTGATTATGGATCAGGCAGATATAACTGGCATGTCTGAGATCAGGTGGGTTTATGTCACTGTTAAATGGTTGTGGGTGAAGGTTACATCCGTGGTTTATATGAAACTTTCTGAATTTCATATCAGCAGAGCTTTTGCTCCTTGTGTATTGGACATGCAGAACAACCCCTTTCCTCAGCTACTCTTGTCCTGATATTCAGACACACCTGTTGGTATATAAACATCATCTCTTTCTCATCTGGGATTTTGCTTAGTGTGGGGTGCTACTGTTTGTAAGGAGGAAAGAAAAAAAAAGGAGCATTCCCCATTTCTACGCCTTCCACACTCCTGCTAGGGTACTGTGCCAGGTAGCAATGCTGAACTTTGGAGAGTTCTTTGTGCCATTGATAGCAGGGACATGAAGTAGGAGACTGGATGGCAACACAGAGGAGAACACAGCTGCTGATAACACTGTTCATGTCCAGATTTGACATAATTTGACTCTGTAAACTTTACAAACATGATTTTCCCTCCAAATTATCTTATTAAACTCTGTTAGTGCCATGTAGTTAATTTCACAACTGAAGGAATGACATCAAACCTGACATATAACTGTAATATGTTCAACCTAAAACCTGTTCAATAGGGTGCTATTGAACCCTCTCCTACCCCAGCGTACTCGGTTGTTGCCCGTTTCTGGCACTTTCCTGTCCCTGGAGTACTCAGCAGTGCCGCTGTTCAGATTCAGATGTAGCACTAAAATTCATCTGAGAGAATTTTAAATCATCCTGAGAAGGTTTCAGTCTCACCCCAAATATATTTTTTATTAAAATCTGTAATGTAGTTGCTGATACACACTTGTTCCTAATGTAATGCCAAAAGAAGATACTTGTCATATTATGAATACAAATGCTGGAATACATCTTTTTTACAAAAGACATCTCTTAAAAATGCGGGGTTCATTCTTGCCTCAGGTTTATGTTCCTGTTTGAGGACATATGTAGATATGGGATTAAGAGTCCTCTGGAAAAAATAATAATCTAAATTCCTTTAAGAAAAAAATGAAATAAAGAAGTTTTGCCTGTTGTGCCATTCAATGTATTACAGGATTAATATAGCATTTAATGTTTTGCTGCTGGTCACATGCTGTTCAGCAGGTCAGCTATATTAACTTCTCTCCACAGAGTTCACACTTTCTCTCACCTTCTTTTTGGCTGTATCAACAGTTCCCCATTTCATGTGAATGTCCTTTCTCTGGTCCTTTGATTCTTCCCTCTTTCCTTACATTGCACTTTTCTGTGTCTTCCCCTCCATTACCCCTTTGCATTTTCACTTGCCTTTGAATACTCTTTCTGGGTTGTGGTTTTTTTTCTTGTTGTTGTATTTTTTTTTTCTGTGACCTTAAAACATTCCACATCCTGCAGATATGTATTTTGATTTGTCTGAGTTATCAGCCGACTAGTTACAATCCAGTGTTTTGTTGTAAAATAATTGATTTGGTTTTCACCCATGCATCATGGCATAACGCATGATTGCTATGTGAAAATGGCTTCCAAATCCACCTAATTTCTGATTTCCATTCCCTCTTACTTTTAAGGATCAAAGAAAATAAACAAATCATCATAATAGGTGGTCTTTAAAGTATGTTTTCATTTTGACTTGCTGTCCTAATTGTGATATTTTTCTTTCATAATTTTCTCACTGTCTTCTTCCATTTTTCTCCTTCATCTTTTAAAAACCCAACACCACAATATTTATTAATAATACTGTTACTGATAGGGATAAGCAAGTTTAGTGCATATATTGGTCAGATTA
Organism: Nycticryphes semicollaris; assembly: GCA_013400055.1. NCBI lineage: Eukaryota > Metazoa > Chordata > Aves > Charadriiformes > Rostratulidae > Nycticryphes > Nycticryphes semicollaris. The sequence continues at coordinate 132,345 of VXBJ01004674.1, read as the reverse complement.
ATTTTTCATTCCGAATGTCTCCAAAGGAAAAATCTTGGTGGTTTTTAAAATCAGAAAGGTAGCTTAATAAATGAAGTTTTTAGAAGAATGCTATATGTAACGTCTATAGGTCACATGCAAATTTCCTCATTGTAGAACTTTGTTAAAATTCAGTTTTCTGCTAAGATCACTACATGCTCCTTACTCTCCCCGTGTTTTTTAAAACTCATTATCTAAAACCGAGCAGCACTCTCTAGATAAATTCTATCCCATTTCAGCTTCAAGGCACTGGTTTCTCATCAGATCTCTCACCCTGTTTTGGATATAGACTCCTTAATTCTTTGTAAACAGTACTGCTTTTGTCCAGTAATCACTTGGGTAGTTAATATTCACTAAATTGTGTGGTCAGTTCTTTCTTTAAGAGGGAAGACCTCTTCTAGTGTCTGACCAGTTAATGGCTATTTGTTGTTAAGATATCTTATTTATGAAAACCATGCTGCAGTTATCTTCCCTGTAATTCCATTTTTACAGCCGCAATAATTTATGATTGAAAATTTCATGCAGGTGGTGTAAATCTGATACAGTTAATATATGTAGTCCTTTGATTTGTTTAAACCACCGGGTCTCATATCTGCCAGTGTATTCTTTAGGATTTCAATGAAAATATGGAAGACGGACTCCATGATGTGCTCAGGAATCCTTGTCCCCCACATATTGAGGCTGAGTAGCTGGTTGAACCTTAACCTTCTCACCTGTACTCCTTGGTTTCCCACCACCAATGAAAATGAAAGCTTAAGGAGATGTTTGAGGACTCAGGTAACAACCTTGGAGGGAGTCAGGATATTTCTGCAGCACGCAGTGCAACCGGTGAGCAGCAGAGAATTAAAAAATCCTGTATTTTAGAAATAGATTAGGGAATAAGGAACAGACACAAAAAACCCCAGAGGAATGGTAAAGGATATTTTTCTATCCTCTGATGTTTTTGGCTAGATTAACATCCATAATATTCCACCTGTGATCCCTTTCCCCTGTAGTGTTAATTTTATCAGGAGTGATTTTGGATTAGAGGAGATGGGGATGAGAGAAGAATGAAATCAATCAGGATTTAAGAAAAAGGACAGAGAAATTTCTGAAGACAGAGGTTGCTTATACAGTTGGTTTTGACAAAGAAAGAGACTTGCAAAAGGTGATGTTCAAGCAGTGGCATTGCTGGCTGTCAATACTGCTTTCAGCCTTTGTCCTGCAGTGCTTTCAGTGACCTACTGAACGCCTAGAGCTCTATTAAGCCGTACCAGTGTATGGCTCTGCTGAGTTCAAACCATGTCCCTCTCGTGGTACACATTATCAAGTCATGGTCACGTATAACTACAAGTACTCAGAGGGATAGTTAATCTCACTGCTTTAACTGCTGAAGAGGCACTAATGGGAAATTGATAAGAAACTTAATGTTACTAAACACCTGTGAGAAACCATTTGAGGCAGAAGGGAGTTCTGCACGACTGAGGTCATAATCCTGCGTCCACATTTTGTGATGCTTTTAGCACAAAATCCAAAGCAATTAAGGGTCTTATTTTAATAATTGCTATATACAATATTTCACCTCATAGCAATCCCAGAGAATTGCACAACAAGCAGATAATCAAAGAAATCAAAGAATGGTTTGGGTTGGAAGGGAGTTTAAAGATCACCTAGTCCTAACCCCCCTGCCATGGGCAGGGACATCTCCCACTAACCAGGTTGCTCAAAGCTCCATCCAACCTGGCCACTTCCGGGCTGCCACAAACAGTCAACACTTCTATGGGTGGGGCATCTGCAGCTTGTCTGGGAAACCTATTTCAGTGTCTCACTGCCCTCACAGTAATAAATTTCTTCCTTATATGTAATCAAAATCTACCCTTTTTCAGTTTAAAACCACTACCCTTTGTCCTATCAGGACACGCCCTTGTAAAAAGTACCTTCCCATCTTTCCCCTTTAAGTACTGAAGGCTGCTGTAAGGTCTCCCTGAAGCCTTTTCTTCTCCAGTCTGAACACCCCAAACTCTCAGCCTATCTTCATGGGAGAGGTGCTCTAGCCCTCTGATCTTCGTGGCCCTTTTCTGGACTCACTCCAAGATGTCCACATTCTTATGTTGGAGACCCTAAAGCTGGACTCAATGCTCCAAGTCGGTCTCACTAGAATGGAGTAGGTGGGGAGAATCCCCTCCCTCAATCTGCTGTCCATACTGGTTAATATTGCAGCTTTTGGTAAATAACTTCAGGTGTGAGGACCAGCTTCACAGAAAGCTGCAAAGGCTTGAAGGCAGACAGGTTGCTGCTGAGTGCCTTCACGTATTCTGAATAATAGTTGCATGAGCCAGGTTGTGTCTTGGAACCACAAGTTTGTGTGATTATACAGAATTATGCCTATGCTAATTATAACCACTGAAGAGACAGAGCTTAGTATTGTGGGCACAGTGGAATGTTGCCATCTCCCACTGAGCTCTGAATCAAATCTAGCTTGAACCACAGGCAGAGCTGTCAAGAGTACACTAACTCATGTTTAGCCTCCAGTTTATAGGAAGGTCTTCTAATTGGTCTGGTCTTTCTTACCTTTTCTTAGTAATCCCATAATGAAAAGTTATCATGAATCATTTACTTGAAGGAAAGTAAATGATGTTGCACAAGCTGCAATTTTGAAAAGAAGCTATTTAAATATTTTAAATGTTGTTCAGCTTTTCTAAACACAGCTCTTCAGAGTTTACCCCCTCGCTTGTGAGATACTGTAACGGTGACCACCAGATGCTGCCAAACTGGAGTTTTCTTGGTAGAAAGGAGAGGGAAGTGCTTACAAATTTTGTCAGTGAGGTTTCCCAGACTTTGGAGACTTAGTTGTTCAGGCCACTGACTTATAAATTGTATTGTCCCTCTTTTCTTTGTATGTTCCACCACCAGGAAGGAATGAGTAGGTAGAGAATTGAAGTATTTTTGTATTTTCTGTGTTTTTCTCAGTGGGATACAGAACAGCCAAAGCACAGGATAAATGGTAATTGATGGAAATTAGAAAGTAAATGTTCAGTCAATAAAGCTTAATAATTATTAAATTTTTAATTATAGGTATGAATTAGTAAATCAGGAGTTTTAGAAGAAGTTGTAATTTACCAAATGAATTACAGATTTAATGCATCTGTGTACTGAAAAGATTAAAGTTATTAACAGCAAAAATGTTGTCATTTAACAGGAGAAATCTTAATGAAAGAAAGGTATATTCCCGTGACCAACACATTTATCCATGTTTTTCTGAAAATGTCATTGTATTATAGGTGGTGGCTGGGCAGCAGGTTGGGAAAGCTCTTGTTTCCTTAATTTGTGTAAGTGTACTCCAGGAGTAAAGTAGTGCTGCATTTGAGTTTGCAACGACAGAGTACCTTGAGTCAGGAGGAGCAACAGGTTTGTAGAGCAAGGAGGGGAAAGCAGAGAAACACCGTCACAAGCTGTGACAGAGTATTTTGTTATGATGAATCATTTTCCAATGTTTCTCAGCCATCTCAACTGGGGCTTTATTGGTGAATGGGTTGCAGCTGGGTACTACAGCAGAAGTTTCCTGGGGGATAGATTTTTTCAGGCTTTGTCTTAGCCTTTACTGACTCTGACTTATTGAAAGTAAGTAGAAAACATACAGCTTTTGGCATACTTAATCACAACTGTGAAAACATCCATAAATGATAGTTTTTTTAGAAACCATAAATCTTCTGAAATTTCTTGTTGCTGCTCAAAAGTGAGATTTGTTTTTTTTTAAAAGGTATGCTCTAAGGGGACTATGCTCTGCTGTAATAGGAGATTTGATATGAACTACAGCAAATGTATCAATGTACATTGTTTTTACTTTACAAAAAGTAAAGTAATGAACAAAATAGTTTTACAAAGTAAGATCTTTCTCCTCATAATTTCTGATTCTCAAGAGAACTATTGATTTCCTGTAACCTCTGCTCCATGCCTTCTAAAATACAGAAAAAACCCACTATAAAAATTACCAATATTTGCTGCAGGCTGCCGCTGTAACTTTCTATCATCTCTCTGTTGTACAGAAAGTTCTGTAGTGAAACACAAAAGCCAGCGTTTAGGCAACTTTTCTTTTATAGTATTTTTAACTGCTATCTTGAGGGGAAAAGGTAAGAAAAGTAAGTATTGTCATCACGTGGTTTATGGACAGTCTGGCACCAAGAGCACAAACACCATGAATCCAGCTGAGATAGCAAACTTTGAAAGCTGCAAGAGAGCTATGGCTGAGTTGCCACTCTTATCTTCACTTTCCTCATATTCATGACTTAAGAGGTAGTTACTTTTGCAGACCAAGAAGAGTATGAAGTATTAATAACCACTTTCACCACTGGAATTTGAAAGAAAGAGTATGGCTTTGGCCTTCATGGAACAGTGCACATCTAGCTTTTAAAAACTGAGATTTGGACTGGAAGATGTATCCAGTTCAGTTCCTACGTGCCCCAGCAGAATTGTGGGTTATGTGCACCTGCTTGTAAACTCATGAACAGATAACTCTGGTATTGGAGAAAACTCATTATTTTCTCAAAGCAAAACAAAGATTTTTTTTTCTTGGTCTAAATCTGTTTGTGCTGGCATAGTGTACTGGGTTGAACTACACAGGACTAACTTTGCTTCTAAGGCTAGGAGAAAACTGTACTTTTAGAAGATTCTAGGGTCTGAATTCATGAAAATATTTATTTTATAGCAAGCTAGGCTATGTGGGATTAAAGGTCTCAGTGTTTTTAAGCCTTGCCAGGTGCAGTGACGAGGAGGAGCAAGGCCTGGGCATTTGACCAAGGCTGGCCAAAAGGATTGTTTTGTACAACAGACATTCATTCAATATAAATTAGAAAAGTTTGATGTATAATTCTCTCTCCTTGATGGTGATGGTCCAGAAAACTCCTTGCCCCAGTGCTGGATTCCTGAGGCCTTCCCTTCTTTCCAAATCTGTTGCACTCACAATATCTGACTTAAGTTGCCCACTGCTGGGAGTGCACAGCTTCCTACTGATGTAATTGATGGAGTATAATTCTTGTATATCTTATATTAGTATTGAGATTAATACTGGTTCTTTGGTATTATAGTTAATTATTTGTTTTTATCCCATTAAATCTATTTATATTTCAACCCCCATGTTTCCTTGCATTCCCCAATTCCCCATTCTGGGTGGGGAGGGGTCATCAGGTGATAGAATAATTTTCTAAATGACAGTAAATTGTTATGGATTTTCTCAAGCCGTAACAGATAACCATGATGCTATGTGGGATGTCTGCCTCAATAGTGTATGTGCTAAAGGTGTTTGCTGGATTATTGTTGCACTCATATGGCTGCCATAATAGTGCAACTGTTTAGTTGGTGAAAGGACTGTGTTGCATCCTTAAAGCTTTGGTACATTATATTGCTTACTTTTTGAAAAAAAGTCAGCAGTTTCATGTCAAGTTAACAAATGCAGTATCAACAGAAAGAATTAGAGAAATTAAAGCTAAACTTCCTGATTATACTTCTCTGCAGTGGGTACGTTGGGTTGAAGGAGGAACAAAGTTATTGTTGGGGAGGCCTTTTTGTTTGTGTTTTTGTCACAAGAGGATGGAGAGGAAAAAAGTTTCAGTGATTAGGGAAAAGGAAAAGATGTGTAAAAGAAAAATAATGAGGGAATGATAGACATTAGAGAAACCAAACTTTCACTCTCACACCTGAATTTCCTTTGGCTGCTATGTTCCTTTCCAGTCCAGTTCTTAACCTAAACTTCTCAATTTTAAAGGATAACACGGGAGTTCTTCAGTTCACCTGATTGGGAGATACTTGGTAAAACAAAATATCTGTTACTCTTTGAGTTTCTTCAGTTAGTGCTGTACAGCAAAGAAAAAAGAAGTGTGGGCACATATACTCTAATGCTTCTCAGATTTTCTTCAGCGACATTTTTATTTTTCTTCCCTTGTTTTTCTCAGTGAAAACTCTTGTGCCTTAGAGATGTTCAGCTTACAGAGAAACACTTGAAAATATCTCTAGGAAGTAAATGTGTTTGTGAAAAGCTCAGTTCATTTGAAAGAGAATGAACCCCCTTTCCAAATCAGGAAATCTATTCCCTTAAAAAAATAAAAGTAATAATAATAAAAATATTCAAAAAGCACCAACCAACCCCTAAAACAACCACCATGCCACTCGGAACTTGTCAAACGAAGTTTGGCAGAATTATGGAATCTTGATCTCTGCTCCCTGTCAGTTTTTTGTGAGTTTACAAGACTTGGCATCTCAAGTTGTTATTTTTCTGCTTTATTGTTACTTCTGAATATTCCAAGTCTATTTTTCTTCTTTTATTTGACATATACATCCTTCCACCTGTCAAAACCTGAATGTATAGATAGTTTGGTATGATAAAGCCTAGAGGAAAAAACATCTAAGAGATAATCATGAAATAAGCTTAAACATAAGCTCTACTATAAATATTTTTTTTCCCTGTAACCTCTGAATGATGTTTCTTCTGAGGTTTTCATCAACAAGACTTTGGAAATGCTGATGAGGAGGGAGTAGGTTTAGGATTAAATCACAATGTGCTTGAGGATGAGCATATGGATTTTATCAGTAGTTTTGTTGTTATTTGTTTAGTCTTTACAGAGCTTTCTAAAGGACTGGAAGGATGCAGATGCCAAAATTAAGTCTGCTGAAATTGGATTTTTCCTTCTCTATCTGTGGAAATGCAATTAAATTGGACAATACAAAGAAAATCCTATTCTTTAAAAGTGCTTTCATTCCAGTTTGCAGTTTCTCCTTCATTCCACAAAATCCTTTACTTTTCTGATGAATGCAGGGTCAAATGAAGACAATAACAAGAACAACTCTGAAATGTGCCTTTGGCATCACAGGAACTTAAGCACTGCAGACTGTATTGGTTGCCTGAAGTACTGCATTTTAAAGTGAAAGCATAAAATAGAATGGGAATGATATGCAAATTGGAAAAATCAGTAGCAGTTATGCTTACAGGGTACTAAGGATAAACATACTGCCTTGTTTGTATTCTGCAGCAATAGGTTTAACAGAAAACAACTTTTCTTTTTATTATTATTTTTCATGTGTGTGTGTGTGTATTTGTGTCTCTAAAACATTTCCTAACAGCACAAGTAGCTAACATACAGTGGAGAGTGTGTTGAATCTCGGTGTTGGCTCAGATTTAGGAAGCACAGAGGAAACTAAGGGCAGGAGTGTCTATGATTTTAAATATATGAATATATGTGAATTCATATATGTGAATATGTAAAATAAGGAAAATTTAGAAAAAAGTGCAAAATAATAACCAAACTACTCTTCAATTTTGTGTCACTCAATTTATCATTGTATGGTCAAAAGCTAAAAATCACTGAATGCAGAAAGGAAGGACTGACTGTCCCTGATGGGTTGGTACCCTGTGGAACAAGAACGGCTTCAGTGCCGAAACTTCATGAGGTAAATGTTCTGAAAAGAATCAAGGATAGTGTAAGGGTAGAGAGGGGCGTATATAAAAAGCAATACTGGAAAGTCAAGGTTCAAATTAAATCAGCTTTGGAAAAGAATGCATTTCTAATGACTGTTAAATAAATCGATTTGGAGAAAGAAAAGGGCTTTGCAAGGTTGTAGAAAGCTTGGGTTAAGTTTTACTTATCTTGACACCAACTTGTGTGTGTACACTGTAGACTTTCCCCAGAAATTTCAGCTGTGGTCAGAATGCTCAGTCACAAAAAGTTACGTTTGTAAGAATGTAATGTTTTGGTTTTGTCTGGTTTCCTGTTTGTTTGTGTGTTTTAAATGCCACTAATCAATTTGGTCTTAGAATCATAGAGTACTTTGGCTTGAAGGGACCTTTAAAGGTCATCTAGCCCACCCCTGTGCAATGAGCCAACACAGCTTCAACTAGATCAGGCTGCTCAGAGCCCCGACCAACCTGACCTTCGATGTTTACAGGGACAGGTCATTTACCACCTCTCTGGGAAACTTCTTCCAGTGTTTCACCACCCTCATCATAAAAAAATTTCTTCCTTAGAAATTTTTCTTCCTTCTGTCTTAGAAGTATAGAATTATAGGTTCTTCATTTTCAGCATGTCAGTAATACTATAACTAATTGCTCTATTTATTAGAACTACATAATGATTTCACTTAATGTTCTGCAGAGCATGGACAATTGTAAGCGGTAGAACAAGTATGCAGTATGCCATGCTCTGGAAGCCAAACTGATTAATACAGTACTGCCTTAAAAATAGAAACAATCAAGAAAAAGAGAAACCACACAAAATTATTGAGGATAGCTCTAAAATACAGCTCTAATAGCCAAATTTTTAATTGATGGATACCTATAATTCCAATGACTGGGTGGGCTTGTCTGATTAAAGCAGCTCATGCTGTAGCCTGCATGGCATAACTCTGATTTATTTTTTTTAAATGATAATGCAATATTAAATAGGCATAGAAATACCTATATTTTTATTAATGAATAATTGTTCTGGAAAAGTTAATTTCTAATAATTTTTATGGCAAGGAAGTAACTTAAAATCTATCATTACTACTATTAAGTGGATAGTACTAAATAGTTTTTTAAGTTTAAAACTTTAGAAACCACAACTTATACCTTCTACCAAAAAAAGCGTCATTCAAGACATGTTATTCACTTTTTTCCCTTTAATGACTTGGATATTTTTCAGTTTTTCTCACGTATAGATCTTTAATTCTTTTGAAATCCAATTGGAACAGTACATCCCAATTTTTGTTTTTGTATCATTATGGCATTTCTAATTAAAAATGTTGTGGTACTAATCAGTCATTTGACATAATGTCTGATTTTTCATATTCTTGTTTGCTTTTGATAAAAACAGTATTGACAGGAAATATCACATACATGATAAATACCTTAGAATTGTATTTGCAAAACTGCCTGTAAAGTAAAAAAAGAGATGTACAACTATGGGGAAAATAAAATAATTATACAGAAAGAAATAATAAGACAAACATCCTTGATTACACAACTCTCTAGTGCCGCCTTCTCATGCTGCAGGCTCTTTGTTATTCTCTAAAAAAAACAGAGATCTTAGGAGACGGCTTACATAATTACACTTTTAATTATGATTTTATTAGTTTAAATAAATAGTGATATTTCCATATGTTCGCGTCTGCACTTCGGTTGTTTGTTAAATCACAGAATGATAGAGTTTTGATCTATGACAGTTTTGCACTATCTAGAGCAAGATAGCATCAGTGAATAAGTGTGACTTCTGCACCGGTACATGTTTCTTAAAATAAGCAATTAAAAGAATTTTCCAGAGGAATCAGGGGAGTGCTCATGGGCTCAGCAGAGTAAAGTAAGAAATATTCATTAATTGCAGCCATCAAGGTAAAAGCCTTAGCCGGTGACTACAAAATGTGATTTTGAGAGTTATTATTTATCTTCTGTTGTAGAATAAAAATTAGCTATGCAAATAGTTCATAGGCTCAGATTCCTGAGTCAAAATTTATGACAGAAAATATATTCAACTTGCCTCTTCTGTATATCCCACACAACATTTCTCTTGCTGACTGCATCCTGTGATACAATCCAATCCATCATAGTCTGGACAAGGTAGATTTGTTTAAGGAAGCAGGTAGGCAGACACAAGAAACTAGATATCAGATCACATATGGCATCAAACTCTTACCCAGTTATGGGCTGGAAATATTACAAAGTGACTCACAGTAAGCTGACAGTGATCAATGTAAAAATCTGTCACACAATCAGTGTAAAATCTATCATTAGGCATTATGTGACACCATTTGGCTAAATCACTCTCCAGCTTGAAATGTCAAGACTGGGATGGATGACTCAGTGGCTGCAGGCTGGTGTGATTCATCCCCTTCAGACCTGCAGGGTGTATTGCAGACTTCAGACTCATGACAGAAGGCAGCCTGGGGTACGGCAAGCTAAAGCACTAGTTTTTCATAGAACAATGGAAATTGGAGGTAACACAATTCTTTCTGCCTAGTTCAGTTCTCACCACTGAAGATAGATTAATACAACACCTTACTGGTGCCTTCCTAGACTCGATGTGAAACATCTTTTAGTGATCTTACAGTACATTTACAGTTACAGTGCATTTATCAGGAGGGCCAAATTCTCCTGGCTCACTGTCTTCAGACTTTCTAATAGATCCCACACACTGACATTAAAAGATTACAAAAATTAAACCCAACATGGATCTATTTTGTAAACATTTATGAATCTACAACAGACAAATGCTCCTGGAGGCTGGTATATTCACATATACATGAGTTCAGAATATCCTACCTAGTGAAATGAATTTGCCAGTCTTAACCATATAATACTCATTTTGCTGGAGAAGGCATGCCAATGGCTAACACTACCTTTCTTCTGGGTATGGAAGCCTGCAAACACCCATCCTCATTCTCACCTTGTCATCATGTTTGGTGGCTGTACATAAGCTGGTCAGCTGGCCTAGGTTTGAGAGCTGATAAGCATGCAGACAGCATGCATACATACTTATTCTGTCTGGTAACTCATTTAGCAGACTGCAGTGATGTGTCCTGCCAGANTACCATTTCCTCTGGTCCTGTCATTATTCCCTTGGGAGAAGAGGGCAATCCCTGCCTCTCTACAGTTTCCTTTCAGGTAGTTGTAGAGGGCAATAAGGTCTCCCCTCAGCCTCCTCCTCTCCAAGCTAAACATGCTCATGAGTGCTTAGATATGCAGGGGATTCTAGCAATTGCAGGCTGTGACACAGATCTTCTCAGTGAAGATGGTCAAGAGCACATCAAAGCTAGCTGCACAGAGAATACTGAATTCACATCAAAGCCTGCCAGTGCTCATTTAGCACTCATGGACAAATCTGAAAATACCTGAAAAGTCCTTGAAACTCCAGTATGAATGCTCTGGCTAAGAGTTTTACACCTCCTAGCACCTTGGTGCAAGTCTATGGAATGATTTTTTTTTTCTCATAGCTAAAGAGTATCACAAAATTCAGCACTCTCTAGTCACAGAATAAGGTACTACAATTTGACCTTGCCTTCTCTACTGTAAACATCTTGCAAACTGTAGATTAAAAATTAATAGTACTTCTCCTCAGCAGGAAACATTTTAATGATCCAAGCTGTCATTTTGTACATGGTGTTGTCCCAAGCGAATAAACAAGTGTCAGATGAGTTACACAGTCCGGTGTAAGCATCTTCACCAGAAGGAGAAACATGCACAGTCACTCCCCATCATTCCCTAGAGTGTCTGCTGGCCAGGCCTTGTCTCTGTCATCGTTTGGCATTGAAGTGCTATCTCACTCATAAACAGAGTGCTTATAAATGTCTATATATAGAGCAAGAGCTCTTTCAGGGATGGACTTTTCTTCTGTACCTGTTCACACTGTGGCTTCAGTCCTGAGATGTTCTTAACTGTCTAAAAGCCTTGTGGCAGCACGGGAGCGCAGGCAAGTAGTGAATGATGGTAAGGAGCATCTAGCCTGTGGAACAAAAGCAAATTTGAATTTTAGGTTACAATTACAAATGACTGGCATGCAGAATAGGCCTTACTAGCTTTTACTTGCTAAATAAACCAAGCATGCATTGTTATAAATCTCATTAGACTGACAGTTGTGTCTTACTGGTGACTGAAAGAAGCTAAATGCAGTTATAATGGGACCTGATAAGTCTCGCTTCCAAAATATGTTTTATTACATTCTGAAATAGCTTGTATTAAACTAAACAATGAGGGACTTAATTACTTCAAAACCTGTTGATTCATTATGAGACAATAGCTTTTTAATACAGTATTTGGCAGCTGGCTCATCTCAGGACTCAGCTGGTGCCTTACATAACATAATGCTGTGATTGTGACACAGCATAAATCATACAGTACTGAATCTCTGGGAAAAATGCATCCACTATTGTAAATAACAGCATGTTGCGTAGAGAAAAAATAATATCAAACCAAGTATCAGTTTCCTATTCACACATAATAAAACATTGCATACACAATTACTTTTTTTATTGTTGCTCACAAATTTCCTTGTTATTTTTTATATAAAGATTTATTTCCAACTCTTCCATCCCTCATAAATAAAACAACTGTGTAGGTAGGTAGTTTTCACTTACCAAATTAGATCTGAACCCCTAATATTGTTTCACCTGCTGCTATAATTAGGCCCAGGAGAAAAGACAGCTGTTTTCCTTCTCTGTCATTGTGTCATCTTATTTGTATTAAAACTAAAAAAAAATAATAATACAGTTGTGGAATATTGCTCTGTAGCAGAAGCTGGCAGAGTCAATACGGTTCAATGCAGACCAGCTCTCTTCCCTGCTGCGCCTTGACATTTCAGCACATATGGTATTACTCCACACTTATAATTTAAAATGTATGTGGAGTGTGGCTCTTGCTTTTCTTGAAACTGAATCCATTTGAAACACATGGAAGGATCCCAGAATAATGGAGTTAATTCATTTCATTGTCGATTCGTAGGCTGTGTACCATAAATTAATCTTATGCCACAGTGTTTCTTACACGAAGAGATATGAGAAGAGATGAATAATTTTGTGCTTACAATCTCAGGCTTTACTTGCTGGAGCTGTGTTTTCATGTTAGCTGTAGGCTTAGGCTTGTATTTCAGCCTAAAATCCCTGGCCTACATGTTGGCTCCTGCTCTGGCATTAGCCTCCAGCAAGCTTCAGGAAGGGAAATGGAGGAGGTGTGGGAGGGCGAGAGTGGACCTGGTGCGCACTTGACTTCTGTGCCTGCAGGTAGTATATGCACAACTGGACTGACCTACTTGTCTGTATAAAGTCGTGGGTGTCTATTAAAGTAATCAATCATCTTCATTTAGTAACCCTGCATAAAACTATCCATGCAGTACCAACTGCCTTGTGGACTGTAAGCACTGCGCTGCTCATCTATATGTACTGTGCCTAATATGAAGGAAGCTACATCTGCACTGCCACCTTCAAGACTTGCTGTATTTTAAATGCATAGCAAATTAAATAGAACAGGTGATATTATGGGCAACAGTTTGATACAAATGAATTATCTCCCATCAACTGTATTAATTTTGCAATTGCCAATAACCTATACCTTATTTCACTTATTTTATCACATGGAAAATTAGGGAGACGCTTCATGGCTTGTACTCCCAGGGACAGTCGGGGCATAGCCTGAATCTAAACAAAAGCATGCTGTCAAGGTTATAGAAAGTTCCTATGATATAAAAGAATAAATATGCAGGAAAGAAGGTTAATATGACATTTACAGAACCATTTGTATAGGAAGACTCAAAACCTACAGTGAAGAATCAGGACTTTGAATGCTGCATGAGAGAAAAGGGATATTGTGGATAGGAAATGGAAGAGAAGCAAGAATGCAGAAGGAATTTGTTATTGATAAAAGTGAAGCAAAAACACTGGAAGGTTCAGTGAATACATTAAGATCTTTTGAAGAAAACATCATTTTGTGTAAAAAAAGTGAAAAAACAGCACCATAACTATCTAGATGTGGGAGAAATGTCAGCTGTTTAGAAACAAAATGTCTCCTGTTAGACCAGCTGCTGGACAAGAAGACTGGATTTTGGAGACAAGAGGTCTACATCAAAGGGAAGTTTTGAAGTTCTCTACTCTTAAAAATGTTTCTGAAGAGAATCATTATCAATTGTTTCTCCATGTACAATAAAAATGGATGATAAACATCACCTCAGTGAACATCAAAGGAAATTTAGTGTTAGACCCCCCCCCCCCCCCAAGTCTAATTCTTAGAGAAGAGAAGCACTAGAATGAAACTGTGACATGAATTGCCTTCGTTTGGAGGCTTTTTGAAAATAAATTAGACAAATATATAGCCTATATATCCAAGACAGATTAGTCAGTCTTTCAATGCCCCTTCTATTCCTGTTAAGAAATTCACTTAGTTGTATGGTTGAGCTCTGATTTGCAAAGCCATGTTCACATAAGAGTTTCCTTAGTCTCTTTTCCCCTTTTAAACTAATAGCTCCTACTTGCTGATTTCTGGGTTTTTTACTGCTATCTATCAACAGGAAATGAAATGCTGTTTAAATGCAGAGGAGCTGAACTGGATTCCTGTCCAAAGACATTTCATTCTTCTGCATACATATAGATGTAATAAATCTCTGTAAGATGTCATGTTTATCAGTCTATGGAGATATCTTTTTTAGCAGGGATAAGATGATTTTAAGGTAGATAAATAATAGCTTATTCTTTTTATTCCATCAAAAGAAAAGGCAGGGGTAAAGAAATGGCTAGTTCTCATAGAATAATTAACAAAACCTGCAAGGTACTTCTTGACTATAAGAGATCTATTAATTAACTTGCATTTAATGGACATGACTTAATGTCATTCAGTGAACCAGAAAACTGTGATAATTTCTAAATAGTTCTCAGATCTGTCCTACATATCCAGCTACAGATGCAGAGCTCAAACCCTCTCTCCACACATTTGTGGGTTTTCAGGTCAGTTATGAGTTTTGAAATAGCTGTATATGGTCAAGTAGCAAGTATATGGGGACTTAAGTGTTCTCACTTCAGCACACATAGACACAAGCCGAGTTTCTTTGATAAATTTTTAATGCTGTAATCTACATGCAACAATTGGAGCACTGTTAAATTTTTTAAAACTGTTTCCATAGCCAAGTGAAACCAAGTGAACTTTTATAATTATGTGACCAAATCCATCAAAGTGATAGTCTGTTCTTGCAGAGTACGCTGATTCTCAGGCAAAAGCTAGTATGTTGCAAAGGAGGGAATGAATAGACTTGCACCACCGACTTTCCAGGATTTTAAAAGGCAAGAAGAAATAAACAGCCTAACATCCTTGGGAGAAAAAAAAACCCAACTGTTTACATAAAGTGAACTAGTACTGAAGATTCCAGAAGATGATGTATCATGGAAGAAAAGCCAAAGAGGCAAAAAGTAAACCCACTCTATTTTATTTCTTAGACTGAGTGCTTCTTTGCTCTCTGGGGTAGAATGAAATGCCTGAAGGGATCTCTGTTAGTGCTTGAAGAACAGCTTCTCCATTATTTCAAGACACCACTCACCAATTTCATTATGTTATTTAAAAATCACGGAATGTGTCTATCCCACACTACAGATAACCTGACTGATTATAAAAAGCAGTCCCTAGTTATTGCAGAAAAAACATCCAAAACACTATATCTATATCTATCTATAAGAAAAAGAAAAAAAACACAAAACTTATTTTTTTTTTTGTGTGTGCTTACAATGAATCTCTTGCAAACCCCTGCCCCTCTACTATCTTTACTAGCTCAGCTGCATGAGCAGGGCAGTTTTCACTAAAGTTATATGTCACAATTCACATTGATATCACATGACTTTCAGCTACCTGTCACAATTCCAAAACTCAGAAACCTCATTGAGAAAGATATGTCAGAATCTTTTTTCTAGATCATTGTAACATTTCCCGCGGTCCTCTGCTGAAAGCAACACAGCAATGGCTGATTCATGGACAAGGCACAAATAAACCTTAAATGTGCCTTAGCTAAATAAAGCATTATAACTGAAATCTTAAGCACTAAACTTCACTTTAGATCAGCAAGTACCCAGCGCACCACAGAAATATGTGTTTGGAGCAGAATATTCCCTCTGATTGATATTCTCCATTCCCTCCAGCTTTATTGCAGGTCATGTTATAGGAGACCTCACCCACATGAGAGCATGCTAGGGGTCTAACTAGCCTAGACACCTCAAGCACAAGCCAGCCTTCAGTGAGAAAACGTCTTCTTGCCCCCACCATATACAAATAAATAAAGCAGACAGCAATATTGCCAATTTTTAGTTGCTGAATAGGATTCTGCAATTAGGAACTGTGGTTCACACACAGGACTGGATATACTGATCAAGGTGGATGTGCTTTTAACCAGCTTTTCCAATGAGAATCAAAAAAATTATCTTAGTTTCAGTTTCAGAGTCAATTAAAGAATAGTTTTGTATTATGTACATCCCAGTCACCCAAGATTATAATCTGATTACACCAGTTTATATGGTACCCCACTGTTCGTGGCTGATTACAAAACTGATAGGTGGCTTGGCATTCATTTGTGTGTGCTTAACATTCAAGAACCCAGTTCAGATGTGCATGCACTGGTGTTACACACGCCCATCACAATTCTTTCTTTGATGGATGATGACAGCACTGCTCTGGACTTTCTGCTCCTAAAGGTCACCTCTCTGAGCCACTGAATGATATGAGCAAGTCTAAGGTTAGAGTGGAGCCACCTGGAGTCCCTGGTGTGAAGATAGATGACCTAGCTTTCTGCTTGCAGCTGAGGATCAAACTGAGTGGGAAGAGACAGAGAGACAGTGCGTGTTATGTTATGGGCAGATGTTTTATTGCAAGTACGTATCCTCCTCGGCATTCTCCTACCATTATTTCTCTGGTTGCATCTGTTCCTGCAGCTTCATCAGTCTAAGCTGGATGAAAGCTCCTGTTACAACCATAGAATGAAGCTGTATAGAATAAAATTTTACTCCTTGGCATTTTACAATACCTGTAGTTTAAGAACCTACTTTGCATATTTTGAATAACAGCATGGCAGCTTAGTGGTTTATCATTCTTTCAGGTCATAAAACACAATTTAGAAGTGAAATTTTATTTGGAATATTAAAACTCAACAAATTTTTCAGTGGGGAAAGAGCAGATTTTAATTTCAATTAGTCATGAACACTGCTGGTGTTAGCATTTTATTCACTGTAGGTTATTTTGTAGTTCCTTGCCTATTAACCTGTGATTGTAGTCTCTCCAAGCAAATCTATTTGCTTATGTTAGATTTACTGTAGTTTTAACCTTTTATGAGACAAAACAGAGTTATATCAAAGGCTATTAAGAATTCTCTTTTCCCACTCTGTAAACCCAGAGAATTTTATACTGTTCTGCAGTACTGCTAGAACAATGCTCCAGAGAGGCATGAGGTGGCTTTGAGTCAATCATGCTAATTGTTTCCGTATTTTGCTAAACTACTGCTATCTTCAGTTGCAATTAACATGACATCTGGGGAAGCACTGGGCTGGAACATTGATTATTCTAATGTTTCCCATTAGTAATCATTAATAACAAATGAATAATTCAACCAATTATCAATTAACCTCTGGCTAAGGTTTTTGACACTATTTTTCCTCTGTAGAGACTCACAGCATGTACTGTTTAACTTGCTCTGCTGTTCACTTCATCTCTCTTAGAAAATCAAGTTGTATTTCATTTTACTCTGAAGCAGTATAATGTGTACCCTGTGTTTCAGGAGCACAAGAGTCAATGTGCTGTATTCATTGAGGCTGCATTTGTATTCTATTTACATATAACCATTGTGTGATTTCTCACAATGAGTGAGAATGAGTGCTCAACCCTGAGTGCCTACTCACATAAGGATATAAAACTGGGCATGGGTACATAGAGCAGAAATGTGTGAAGGCAGAGTAGCTGATAACTTGCCAGTAGTTATGCACCATTGTCTAAGTGCTACCTCCCAGAACAAATGAAGGCTAAGGAGGAACATTTATTTCTTACCTGTAACACCTTCCCTGGGAAACTCTATATCTGGTGAAACACTGCTATGGCTTTGTCCTTGGTGTGTGGCTTAGTCAAACATATTTTGCTTAACAAAATGACTCGGCTCCCTATAATTTCCTGTTCTCACATGCATATAACAACTAAGACTACAGAAATATCACAGTGGTACAGACTGCATATTTTTTAGGAGTAAAATGCAACCAGAATACATCTGCAAGGGCTAAATACAGTGGAAGGGAAAAACAGGAAAGTTCACTTGTGATTTATTAACAGTGCTGCCTCTTATCACAAGATAACAGCAGCAGCAGTAGAAGAATAAAGAAATAAATGAGGGTGTCACCACAAACTCTTACTATATTTGATAATAAAAGTGAGAAGCAGAGATACTCCTCATTGTTACATCTTCCATGAATCCTATGAACACCTGTGTAACCACTCACATATTTATGTTTACAGCTTCCTGGCTAATTTAAGAGCTTGTAATCCCTTGAGCAAAGAACAGTATTTCATAACCCACACATGTCAAGCTACCTACACAATCAGACCACAGCTTTCGTCTGCTTCTTGTGTTAAAGATGTTCTTAAGGAACAGTGACGGCCACCTGGGAAGACAGATGTGGAGTGGGAGAGAGCACTCGCTGTACCAGTGAACACCTGGGGAGCATCAGAGTAGCTTCTGTCAACTTAAGACTAATCTTGGTGAATGCAACTTTGTGGCACAAGTTAATGACTGCTATAAACTATACCCTTTTCCTTTTCCCCTAAGGGATGATAGGAGTTCAGAGTATTCCCAAGTATACCCTTCACTTTTGTTTCAGGAAGGACTCATGAGATAGGAGAAACTTTTCTAATGTTGGTCCAGTGTTCACCTATTACACAAAATTATTATCTTGGACCTAGATATTAAAACTTTCGAACAGTTTTGAAAAAGGAGAACAAGTCTCAATCTTTATTCAGAATATAAATGATGAAGCTGAAAAGACAGCTGCCAGAGAGAAATACTAACTTGTTAATCTGCTGTGAGTGGTTTAGTTTGAAATGCAGGCAGCAGCAAAATGTTCCTCTTCGCTGTTCATGGATGATGAGGAAGCAGTAAGATGATGACCTGCTACTGAGTCACAACTGCTGGGAAGATGACACAACCAGTAATGCACTTAATTTTGCCTTCGGAAGCAGTGCTGACTACTTTACATTCAAACAGGCATGGCCCTAGGTGACAGCTTTAGGAAAAGGGACAAGTTATGAGATTTTTTAAAATCTCCCACAATATTTCAGTGTTTTGGTCCTTAAAGATATTAATCAAAGGACCTGCAAAGCTGTGCCTCCCTAGACTAAGGAAATGCTACTGGTTATGTTATATGTAGATGTGACACTTAGGGACAGGGTTTAGTGGTGGACTTGGCAGTACTATGTTTACAGTTGGACTTGATGATCTTAAAGGTCTTTTCCAACTTAAATGATTCTATGATTCTATAACTCTATGATTCAGGTGTGAGCCAGCATAAAGAAGCTGCCTTTACCCTTACAATTTGCAAACAAGCTAGCAAACAAAGAAAAAAAAAGGAAAAGAATCTAGTAGTCCTAAGAAGCACAAGCAAACTCTTATTATTACACATAGGCAGAGCCACAGGCTTTACTTTGTCAAAGAAAACAGAATCAAAGCTAAACCATGCACAGTTGTTCTGGGTGTTAAATGCCTGATGTCTGAGGCTCTTATGTTCCATAACACTTCTTGTTGGTCAAAAAGTCAAATATAAAGCCCTGCAAATATTTAAGCTGAATACTCAGTTAAAAAAAGACAATATTAATGAGCTCTATTTTCTTCAAGAAGGGAGATTTTTTTCCTCAGAACTTTCTAATTTCTAAATACAGCTGAAATATCATACTTTTCTTTTTTTTTGTGGTAAATGTAAGGATTCTCTTGCATTTCTCCTTTAAAATATGAGTCAGTCCAGTTTATGTAAATGTGCATTTTCTTTAAGAACACTCACTGACTAATTTAGATTATATATTTCAGGACTCAGAACGTTTATGAAGAATCTGTTAAACCTAATGCTAACATTTGATTAACCACTTGTTTTTAACAAGAATATTGGCTAATTCTGTCAATGTGACAATAGATAGGCCAAATATTGATGACTTTGCTAGTGCAAGAAACGCTTAAATCTTTTAATGATTGAAGGACAGAAACAAGTATATCAAACAAGGGTCAAATGTGTCATTCTGTAATGTATTTTATTTTCTGCATTCTCTAGGAACTTTAAGATATACACCAACTAGTTCTACAGTTAGCTGATGTTGCTGGTATGCAGCTGGATAATAATGCCTCTAATGGGGCAAGTGGTGAGTAATTTTTAGTACGTGCTTTTAAACAGACTGAGTTCAGTGGACCAGGTTGTCCAAATGCTATTATACCTGAATAGGAATGACTGTGTCCCATTTTGAAATAATGTATAATGGCTATGGTGCATACAAAGTAGAAGATCTGGCATGTTGCTTTTATTCTTATGTCTCTTCTTCTGCTCAGCCTGCTTGTAGCCACTTTGATTCATTGCTTTCAGTAAACTTCAGTATTTCAATCTTTGTAGTCACCCCAGGAATACAACTCAGATTGCCTTCAGTTACGTATTTAATGTGAAGGACTTAACAGGATGCCATGCATCATTACGATGACATGAGACCCTCCGGAAATGTAAAGCGATGTTTTGCTTGCAGACATGGTTAAAGATACTATAACTGTCAGATGAAGCACAAAGATAAGAGCAATCACCCAGTCTGTCTCTCCAAATGACATTTAAACAGAAAAAATATTGTGATCTTGTGAAAGAAATTTGGTTATTTCTTTACAGCTTTGAGGAAGGGCTCAATTGACTAAAGCCTTGTGTAAAGGCAGATCTGAGAACGTTGACAGGGAACACTGAAGCCCCCTTCCACTCCCTCCCCCTCCCTGCGAGCGCACACACACACACACAGGCGCACACACTCACACACACACCCCCCCACACACTTTCTCCTTTAACTCCCAATCCCCACTGCAGTTCTGTTTAGGAGAGAGACTTGTTCCTCCATTTAGGTTCTTCCTGCTATTCCGCCTATTTTAGCCTTATTGTGCGGCTGAGGACAGGAAAAGGGAGAATTAACACAAGTCTCATCAGTTTAGAGCTATTAAATCTGAGCTGATGCAAAACCCCAGGCTCAGCAAAATGAACAGTAAGCAGAACTACCTGCCAGAAGTTTGTCATGGTTTTAGCTTTCAGCTTTTAGCTGAAGCAAATGTAAACTTAATAACAACCATTCCATGACTCAAAGTTAAGAGTGAAATTCCTGGTACTGTTGTACTTTTCTGCAGGTGTTGGATGCAAGATACTAAGGATATTCCTGAACTGGAAAAGAAAGCAATATCTTCTTCATAACTTACTGTAAACAGTAGGGTGTGATTTTTGAATGAAGGTAACGCTCAGGTCTAAAATTACCTTTCTGACAACACTGATACAAAGCTTTAGTATGTGTATTGCACATTGCATACAATTACAAAACCTAAAAGTAACATAAAACCCAATTAAATTATTTGTCCTCACACTGGTGCAGGAGATGAAGGTACCATTTGAAGCCTCAAGTAATCCATTCTACTGGCTCAGTAAAGGTGTAAGTCTTTTGGAAATTACATGGAAAAGTATAAGGGAGGATCACATCCTACTTAGTGATTCTTCAGCTTCAGTGACCAGGTGTTTACTTTGCACTTTGGCCTTTCCACTGGAGATGGGAAGCAGGTCCAGGCTTATGTGCTTGGATATGGAGGGAGATACTTAAACTGCTTCTGCCTGCACTCTCACCAGCAGCCATAAGGAGCCAGGAATTTCTGCTTGTAGGGTAGTAGAAAATTAATTTTTAGTCTTTGCTTTCCTACTTTCTACTTCTAGATGGTTTTGAATTATTTTATATTCAGTGATTATACTATAAATCGGGATCTTAAATCCACCCTGTATCCAATACATTCTGGCCTGTGCTCTGTCAAAAGGGTTAGCTAGTGATGTCTTTAATGCTTTCTATAAAGGTTGGTTAATATATAATTTTCTTATTACAGTGCTTTATAGCAGCTGAAAAGGAGAACAAGGAATTTTCTTTTTGTCCTTTGTCATGTGTAGTGTTTTTGTTGTTGTTCTTTTCCAAGAGCAATGACCGTAGGATTAAGTAAACTGAATTCCCCACAACTTCTGATTTTTAGCTTTGTTCAACTGCTTCATACAGCAGCAGAGACAGATTAACACTGCTACTATCTTGTACCTGTTCATTCCATCTGAATGAACATAGCATGACTGCATGACAGATTTTCTTTCTTCTGGACTCTGTCATATGCACATAAAGTTAAGGGATATGAAGAACCTCTTATTTTCTATAGGTTTCCTTCTTTAATACTCATGGGTCTTCCATTAAAATAGCATCTAGAATAAAAGTTGTATTTTTTCAGAACACTTCATAGTATGATATAGTTATATTTGAAAAAAATATATTGTTAATGCTATAAAGGCACATACTGCAGGCAAAAGTATGCAAAAGTAATGGAATGGAATGGTTGTGCCTTCCTGAGACATGGCATGAGAAATAGCACGTGAAAATAGGGAATTCAAACTCCATTAGATCTATTTACAGTAATGATACAGATGATAGAAGAAATTTTAAATAAAAGACCTTATGTAGCCATATTTGGAAGGAACAATCATGGGTAATTCTTACTTTCTTTTATCTAGTGCCTCCTTATACATGTGAATTCTTCACTTAGACTTGTCAGGATAGATCTACAGAGGACTAAATAATTAGAAAGGCATTCAGTTTATGAATTGGGTCTAGTGACTAACATTTAACTCTCCCCTCCCTTCTGCCCCCTTCCTTTTCTTCACCCCATGTATTTCCAAAGGGTTAAGTTTTTCCATTTATAACATTTATATATCATCTATTTCCCATTATGAAACTGATCTGACAAATATCCTTTATTTCAACAGGCCTTAATGTATGACCATTAAGTGCCCTGCAGCACAGAGTATGTGCTATTCTTAGTACTCATTGACATTGTAATGGCAGGCAGGCAGTGTATCATTGTGCTGTGGTGGGAACTAACGAATCTATGCTATGTGTCAACACCATATATCATGTTCATGATGAATGTTCTTGGGCCATGCCTGGTCTTGTGGAGCGGCAGTCAATTATATAGCTTTGTAAAGGGATGCTGCAGGGGAAGGCAGGTCTTCCTGGTCCTCCTGCCCTATGTCAGAGTCTATACCTTTTTCCTCCAACCAAGCCCTCCTATCTATGTGAATAAAATAAAAATTGGTGGTGACATGGGACTTAAAGCTATTAAACTGCAAAAATAACATAATTTTTAAACTCGACACATTTAATGCCACTAGACAGTGGGAAAATAACAGATTTATATGGCACCTAAAACAAAATGAGGAAGGGAAAAATAGTATATTCCAATTTGTCTGGCAGTGCATATTCTATCTTGCTTTCAGTATCACTTTTACAAGAAGCAAAATTCAGTGCAGATGACTTTCACTGCTTTTATTTCAATGAGACAGATCTTCAGTGAGCTTAGTCCATGAGTGAACTCAAGTGCATGAGTAAGCAGCAAAACAATGAAATTATGACAGAGGACAAAGAGGTCCATCCTAGACTGTTATCCATTAGGCATAAAACCCGCATGGATAACACTGGTAGCATACTCCTAATTCATGATTGGGAACTGATTACAGAAGGCTTTGTAGTCATTGCTTGAAATTTCCTTGTTGAATTGTTCCATTCCATTTTACACTGATAGCAGCTGGAATAAAGCTTATCAAGTTACTAGGATATTGATGCCAAACATTTTCAGTGTCTTGTTGTTTGTTTCATAGCTTTATTAATATTTATATACTAACTGTATTTGAGCTTATCAGCCATATATCAACACCAGCCAAGGGTAATCATACATTAAGCATTCAGCTAATCCTGGGGGAAGAAAAGAGGGGGAAAAAGGAGAAAACAGCAAAGGATTCATATAACTAATGAAATATTTGCAAGAATAACAAAGAAAAGACAAAAAATTAAGTTTTCCATTGAAGTGAAAGTTGAAGGCTTCAGTATAACAAAATTAAGGCCTTCCATTTACAATCTGCAATAACTAATCAGTGCTTGCCAGAAGATATTCTATTTATGCTAACATTTTCCTGTTCTGTATGTAGGGATACTTATGTTATTTAAGATACTGGCAGTAAATTTATTTTTAGTGCATTAAGAGCAACCATATTTTGTGTATCCATAACATGATTAGTCATTCTAGCATGAATCAGTGAAAATACTGTAGTAGTTCATAACATTGATTAATCATATGCAATATTATGCAGAAAGTGATGTATTTTTCAATTATTTGATTCTATCAAAATAATTATTGAAAGCTCAGAGAAACTGTGTCAGTCTGATGGGTATAAAAAATCAGAAGAGGAAGAAGTCACAGTTTATGTTGAGATTACTAGTGTTGTACCTAATTAAGATGGTGAAATTAGCTACTGCACAAACCAGGTGAAACAGAGAAAAATGGAGGAATTTTATTTTTTCCAGGTTGTAGCATTAAAATATTTTGAAAATGACAGCTATGACTGTGTTCTGAGGTGACTCCTGCACACAGTGTAAAGAGCTGTTACAGCTCAACACCCATTTGAGGCAATGACTAGTGGAGTTGCAGCATTTCACCACACTCTTGCAGGGTGAAGTATTCCCCAGGATATGTATTTTAGATGAAAGTGTCCAGAAACCAGTTACTCTACTTTTTTTTTCGTGCTTAATATTCAGATAAGGTGACACCCTTCCTCTTACAAAGCACCTGCTGGAAGACACATTGACAGTAAATAAAAAGAATATTAATAGTGGATTTTTTTGTAATAAGTTCTATATTCCTGTCTTAACTGCCTTCCAGATTTTGGGTGTAATCATATGAAATATTTCAGTGTTTGAATTTTTAAAAGAGGAAACAGAAGCCTTGTCCCAGCAAGGGTAAAAGAAAAATCACTTCCCTGTTCAGATGGAAGTTCCACCCAACATTATGAGCCAATATTGCTGGAAAAAAAAACTACGGGCTCTTATTGCTACACTTATTTTTTATTCAGCTGAACAGAAAAATCACATTCTAAAAAGTTCTCAAACAAAACCTTGGCTATTGAATTTATCATATAACACTTGTACAAGCATATCTGTACTAGGGAAGTGCCACTGTGGCTTAATTTGAGTAAGTCTTCAGTAGTGCCTATGATTCAGATGTGCCTCCCTCACAGCGATACTTTCCTTGTGGTAAGAACAAACACAGTAAATTGAACGAAGACCTGGATATTTCAGAAAGACATTTTCAAATTTTGTGATAGCATGTGTTGCTAAGGAAACCTCATGTTTTTCTGAGCCAGGTGAGGGATGATGGATCTCAAACAATGTAGATTAGTTCATAAAATATACTTACCACTAAAAGTAGGAAGTGGAACAAATTTAAATAAATACAATTAAACTGATCAAACATAGCTGTAATGCAGCTTACAGACTTAGAGACAACAATAATATACTAGTAAACAACATAAAACATCTTATTTATGAGAAATTAATAGCAAGCTGACATCACATTAATTATATTCTAATCTTGCTTGTTTGAAATAATGGATGTAATATGCCACAATGCAGTGCAATGCAGATTGAATTGGCTTTGTCTTCTTTGTCCAGAATACCAAATGGAAGAATCATTATTCTGCTGCAGCATACCAGCTTCTATTTATGGACTGTCGTTTTATTTTCCTAGCACTTCATCTAAAGATGTGTCATAAGAGACCCTCCCAGATGCACATTCACTCTTTCAAAAAATGTGCTGTCTTTTCTATGGTATTGTTTCAGAAGATGTGGGGTGGTCTTAAGTAAAGTAACATATAAAACAATGTTATGCGATCTAAACATTTTGGCCTCAACTGGTAGCAAAGCCCAGTGCTTGAAGACAATTAATTTATCTGTTGACTTCAGTGGCTACTTAATCAGTCCTTATAAATTCTAAATTAGTACTGCAGGTTTCATAAAGAATATATTCATAGAGTAAGAATGAAATACTGTAGTTATATTTAAATTTCAGGTTGGCTTTTGTGAAAAATTCTTTGATTTATGAAATACTACAGCTTAATAATATATTGCACTATGTGGGACATATATTTTGTTAATATAAAGTTACATCTTTACTTTGCACATCAATTCTTATGAGACAGTAAGGAGACATCTAGTCCTTTAGTTCCTCCTGTGTATTTTCCAAGACTGTAATTATGTGTGTTCAGACCTGACTTTGCAGAAATAACTAGATCCTTCCTTCTAAATACTTTATATTTTTTACCAATTGCATATTCAATAAATTTTTAAAATCACTTGAAAATTTTTATAAAATGCATTTTTCTGTCACAAGGTCTCAAATTGAGGATAAACATACAATTTAAGTCTTCATGACATGCATCAAAGCCTTAAAAAAATCAAGAGAGGCCTGGGGTACTTCTTGTAACTCCATTGGAATAAACCTTTAAAGAAACAGGAAAGGAGTAGTCCTCTAGAAATGTTTGTTTTTTTTTTACTGTGACCAGTAAAACAGGGTTGTACTCTTACTTTCTATACCTTTCTAAACCTCAAGGACTTCAAGGATAAGTCTTTGTCACATTTTAACTAGATTGCTCTTTCCACTCAGCAGAATAGCCACAAGGTAAGTTTACCTGTGGCATTTGAAAACACTGAGACAGCGTATGACAAAAGTGATCACCCTCTTGATCTATAGATCCTTTACCCCAAAGAGAATAAACAAAAGGAAAAAAGCCAACAATTGCTGATTGCTGTCTGCTGTAGTTGTGGGCTGCTGCTGTATTAGAGACAATATCAAGGAAACTACATTCATCCCTTTCTCAGATAGAGGACTAACTGTAATTCAAATTAGTACACCACATAAACTATTACTGAACAGACTACACTCTATTCATTACCATGGTGTTCTTGCCAAACAGAACTAGAATTTTGAACTACAGTACTGTAAAAACTCCTGACAAGTCTTAAGATATGGAATTTTTTTTTTACCCAGGCACCACCCTTGCATGCATACACACAGACACATGTCAGAAGGCCTACGACTACTGGCAGATTGTAAGAATGAGATTTCCAGGCAGTGGTAGAAATTACGGACATAGCAGAGAATAGGCAAGTAAACTAGAAATTATTTAGATTATTTATAATTTTGGATGATAATAATAAACAATTCTATAACTATTTATCAATTAGCAGTGATAAGTCTTGTTGACTGGCAAAATGAGAGATAGTCTTACTGGCACCAATTTTAAGGTACTTTTTGGCACTATAGAGATAGCTGTTTCTGACCACCCAGCAGATGGGTATTTACAGGTTTGCAAACGATGTGTTGTCCAAGCATAATTGCATGTGACCAGAAAATATAACACCCATCCCAACCCCCATTTTAAAAGCAATATGAAAGCTGTTTATCTTGAATGAATTACTCTAAGTCTCAAGGAGAAATTTGACCTACTGTGGAGACGTGCTACTGACTCTGGAGGACCAGCTGGCTTTGATGCTAATGATCAGCATGGCTGGCCCTGAAGTTAGAGCTAGTCTGCAATGGAAATTAAAATTTAAGTATTATTCAGATCCGAAAATGCAGCATAGATTTTTAAATTTCTAAGACAGAGGCACTTAAGATTCCTCTTATGCTACAGGCTCCAGGGTTTTGGAGAAACAGAGCAAGATCAGAGTTCCAGTTTCATTTACAAACCAGTGCATTTCAGCCATCATTTACTTACTCTTTTTTCTTTTAATACATTTTTATCAAATACCTTTAAACACTGTGGTAGGTCAAATAACACGAATCAAGAAACAGCAAGACCCTGTCTCATAAGTCACCAGTGAGACATTTCTGACCTGAAGTAGCTTAGGTACTATTATTTTTGTTTGATTTACCTTGTTTCTCTAAACTTGAAAGTAGTCATCTTACATGATTTGTCACAATATACATGACATTGCTGACTAGTTTCCTGGAATTCCTGACCCCAGGCCAATTGTCCATTATGTTGCCATTAGGAACCAGCTGCTGTTTGTGGCAAGAAATGGGTACATTTCCAGGGTATGAACTTTTCATTTCAGTTGGGTTTTGAAATATCCATAGAAAAAGTAAATTCCCTGTCCAAAACCCCTCTACCCTTCTCAGCAAAGGTAATATAACCTCTCTGAAATAGTCTTAATTTTCCTTTCCTATGGCTCACAGTTGACATACACATTAAAATAGAAATCCCCATTAAGAATTTTTGTTTCATGCTGCTCTGTGCTCTGTCTGGCTTTGAGGTTCTCTCTCACACACACACAAAAAAAGAGCTTTGCAAAAATAAGATAGATTCACAGGTCTTCTAAATCTAGACCTTCTAAAGCATTTACCACTTGGCCCTCTGAAGCCTGAGTAAATGCTTTTAAACATCTCCATTGAAGCTTGGACTTTCCTCTTTTTGTGAGCTTTTACTCATAATTACTCTACGAGAAGGTCTGGTGTGAAAAAAAGGGAAGAGAATTCTTCTTGGAATAGGAAGGGAATCCGGGCTCCATGGAGGAGGCAGGGAAGGAGGAGGCATAGTTGGGCTAACAGAGGCTAAAACCAGGATCCAGGAAGGAGAATAACTCTAGAGTCTCTTTCTCCACCTTCCTAAGGCAGGAAGCTTGGCCATTTAAGTATGTATACCTGTGGCAGTTGAAGAAAAATATATCGGTACAATGAAACTGAGTACTACTAATACAGTATATGATGTCAATAAACCCCTAATTCAGAACATTTTTCTGTAACAGACTATAGAAGACAATTACAGGGGAAAGCTGGTAAGATCTAACAAGAAGGCAGAAAAAAATAGAATGCCAAATAGCAGAAAAATTGCTAAGACAAGAAATGTTTAACAGTAAAACCAAAATATCCCTACAAAACACATACATTAGCTATCTTAACCCCTTCATATAATAAGTTTATCTTCCCTGTGAGATGGTAATACACTCCCCAAACACCTGGGAATAAAATGGATGTGGTGGCACTTGAAATTAATTTAAAAAAAAAGTAGAAAGAAAAATTAGGGGAAATTGTTTATGAAGGCATGCTTGGTTACAGAAAGCTTAAAATACTGAAAGAACAGTAGAAACTATCTATGCTTTTATGAGTTTGTTTATGAAAGACTGATATTATGAGGAACACACAGATTTTCCTATATGAAAAAGAAATGGGGATTTAAAAATGGAGGAATTCAAAATTTGGAAGGTGGGGATCAGAAGTGGTACCACTCACAGGCAACACAAACCAGAGGAAGACTGGAGCTCTTACTCAGGCTTTGTGTGTTGAGTAGCTCCCAATAGCACATTCCTTTATTAGAGATGTCACTCTTTCTTTCAACTCAGAAAGATTTTAAAAAAGTTAAAATTCCCCCTAGGAAATAGTGGGAAATGAAAATAGAAAGAAGACAAGCACTTCAGACATATTTCTGCAGCTATAAATTTGTGTTCTGGATATTTATACTATTGCACAGTTCATGATTAGCCTTCTGAAATCGTCACTTGAGGGACCTCTCAAGCCATTATCGTCTGAATATTGTTAAAGCAAAATTGAGTAAGTCTTCAGGAAAAGTACATCTGGATACTCTAGCTCAGCACTGTTCATGGCATCAAGAATAGTAGCAACTCATTTTGATAGAGGGGGATAATTATCTATATTTCTCATACTGGCAAAACCCAGATAAATGTATCAGATATGTGATTTGGGCAAAGGATTGTCATTACAGCATGATTTACACAAGTTTTGGAGGCTCTTGAAAATCCTTTATATCGTAGTAGATGCTACACCAGGTTTACTAACTTGCATCTTCTTCTTCATTTTTTTTAACTTATTCACAGAAGATGAAGTTTTCCCTCAGTGTCTCAGCAAAGGGCTGTTGTATTTGTCATTTCTAGTGTACTTAACCAGAATCATGCAGATGAGTATGTGCCCCTGAGAGCTCAGTGGATGAAGATGGACAAGTTTGGTGAGTACATTGTTTCAGATGTGAATTTCAATGAACTGTTACAGTCTCAGGGAAGGAAGAGAAGGAGTTGGTCTGATGTCACATTTGACACATGGAATACATAAATTGGTGAAGCATTGTGTGCGTTTTGCTATTTTATATTTTTTGATAGAAGTAGAAAAGTAATGGTACTTGCATGTGAAGCACAGGAATAGGCAATCTCATGAGATGACTCCAAGCCAGAGACAACGCTGTTATTGCAAACTTTGAGAACACTTCAGAACACTGCACACATGTTAGCTGTCTCCAAAGCCTTCTCCATTATATATTCTCCATTCAATATATTTTTAATCTAATATTACATGGTCCAATACTATTTTTTTCACTAGTTCAATTATGCCATTGACCCATGTTGCAAATAGGCTAGTGCAATGAAGCTTGTTTTCACCCAGACTGTATGATGTTTTTATCCAACATAACAGACTTATTGTACATCTGCATGTGATTTAGTATTTGCTGTTAATGATATATAGAAGTTTTCTATTAGAGCAACACATTTTAAAACAAATATTTGTATATGTGTTATGCAGCATAGCTGCATAAGCTGCAGTGTAGCTGACAGCGTGCTTTGAGACATCCACTATGTCATAAAATAATACAGCCTTTTAAAGTTAATTAAAATATACCCTGAAAATTATAAGTCATCTACTTCCTACCAAATGAAATCTGTTTTCAAAACTTGTTCCAGCATGATTATACAGGGAGCAGGCATAAAATATAAAAGATGCAAGTTTCAAAAAGTAAGAACTGGTTGTTTCACAGAATACTTAGCATGCTTCACTGAACCTTCTAAAAATGGCAGAAGACATATATATGAGAAAAGCAGAATATTCTGCATTTCCCTAATCACATTTCTAGTCTGTGTGGAACATGCTTTCTCAGAGTCAGTGTGTATGTGACAGCTAGGGGTGGGATTGACATTAATTCTGAAACTGAGTCAATTTTGATTGTCTCATCTTGACAAGTAAAGATCATGGTCATGAAATAAAGTAACTCTCTTTTCCTTGTGAGGCTTAGATCATATATCAAGGTGCAATAAATATGTGACACTTGACTGAATCATTGAAAAATACCTACCTAAAAAAAACCAGCCCAAAACCAAGTCTTTTTTTAAATATAATTTACCTGGTCTGTTCCCATGGTTAGAAGGAGACTGGGATTCATGGCACAAGGTACTGCTAGAAATTTAAATTTTAAATACATCATTAATCAATTTGAGTGGTTGCACAGCTCTCTAATTTCCTTTCCCAAGGAATCTCTGTTTGCAGATTATAGACTCTCAGGAGGACTAATCCAATTGGATTCCAGCCTGACGTTAGCCAGAACACTGGCACAGCTCACATAAAAATTTGCCAATTTTATTAGATAGCCTACCTCTTTCCCTAAGTATTTGGAAAGGTACAGATATTCTATTTTTTTGGGTGGGGAGGAGGCATGGCGGGGCAGGGTGAGGGGAAAGTAATAGTGTTTTTTAATAAGTTTCCTGATTTGTATCCAAAGCTTATTTTGCAGAAAGTAGAATGAAATATTTTCGTTCCTATAGATGAAATTAAGTCTGACGTTAAGGGTTCAGACTGCACTATACAAGCCCCTGAAGCTACGCAAGAAAACTTATCTTTGTTGAACTATGCTGAAACACACATGTGAGTCTCCAAACCTCTGGCACAAATACCCATAGCAAATACAGAATTATTGCTGACAGGTCAGAAGTGGTATTTGAAATCATGGTAGAGACTTCATAACAGGGAACTCGGAGTTCCATGACATTAATCAATTTCTTTTTGCTTTCAGAAAGAAGAATCTGGATATCAGAAGGGAAAATCCTCTCAAAATTACTCGAACTTTCACAGATCAATAAGTTTATTATGCATACTTCTGTAGATGTTACTGATGATAATGCTTCAAACATGAATACATGCTTCCTTGAGTATGAAGACAGCTACTCAGAAAAGAAAGGTGCGTTCTTGCCAAAGGTGAATCCGAGGTTAGAAAGTTGGTTGCTAACTGCATTATCCAGGGCATATTTAATGGAAGACAAGAATAAGAAGAATTGGGACATGGAGATCATAAATTCCTAGAAAGATTTGGGTTGGAAGGGACCTTCAGAGATCATTTAGTTCAAATCTCATGACACACATGGGCAGGGACATATTTCATTAGATCAGCTTGCTTTAAGCCCTATCCATCCTGACCTTGAGCACTTCCAGTAATGGGGCATCCACAACTTCTCTGGACAACGTGTTCCAGTATCTGATGATCCTCATCGTGAAAAATTTCTTCCTTATATTTAATATAAATCTACCCTTCTCAGTTTAAAACCATTGACCCTTCTCCTGACCCTACAGGTACTGGTAAGAAGCCTTCCACCATCTTTCTAATAAGCTCTCCTTATATATTGAAAGTCCACTATAAGGTCTCTCCGGAGTCTTCTCCAGGCTGAACAACCCCAACTCTCTCAGCTCGTCCTCAAAGGAGAGGTGCTTCAGCCCTCTAGCCATTTTTTGTGGCTCTCCTCTGGACTGACTCTAACAGGTCCAGGTCTTTCTTGTGCTGGGAGCCCCAGAGCTTGATGCAGCACTCCAGGTGAGGTCTCACAAGGGCAGAGTAGAGGGGACATATCACCTCCCTCAACCTGATGGCCAAGCTTCTTTTGATGCAGCCAAGGATAAGAATGGTTTTCTGGGCTGCAAGCACACACTGTTGGCTTGTATCTAATTTTTCATCTGTCAATCTCCCAAAGTCCTTTTCTGTAGGACTGATTTCAATTAGTTTATCTCCCAGTCAGTACTGATACTGGGGACTTCTGTGACCTAGAAAGGTCATAAGAAAGAAATGCACTGGTCTTTATTTAAATACTTCATTGACCTCTACTAGTATAATATTGGTATGTCATAATCTACAGAAAATCTAGAAACCAGAAAACTTAATCTTCAGTCTATTTTTATACATAAGTATGAAAGAGTTTGGAATATTGATAGAAAGATTTCCTTATCATTTTCTGCTCATAGTGTAGACTTCTGTTTGCCAATCATTATCAGTTTCAATATATTGTAAAATTTGTTATAAAGTATTATAATATAACATTGATAACTCTGAACTTTCAGTCATTTTATATTCCTTTGCATCCAAAGTATCTGAGATTATACGAGCTAAGAAAATTATGACTCAAAAATTAATAAGATTATAAAAATATTTGCCCTCATTTCTTCTCCTTCAGGTAAGTTTGTACATGGAAACACACCTCAGAATTTGGCCACGGTCCTTGTAAAAGCATCTAACATGAAGATCAGAAAATCTGGATTCCATTCTTCCTTTTATTGGACATCCCAAAGACAGACACATTCCTCTTTTCAAGATATTAAGTCTGTTTGGCAATGTTCTATACAAATTTCCTTCCTAAATGAATTTTAGTCACCTTGAAATGATAGTTATCTAATACCTCTAGATACTTCTCCGTCTTGAAAATATATTAACTATCCCACTTGACAATTTCAAAGGTTCTTCTGTATCTTTTGACAAATGCTTATTCACAATGTAATTGGATTAGAAGGTGCTTTGCTAAAAGTTACCTATTTTTGAAGAGGAAAATTATTCTTTTTGATAAGCTGATCGCTCCATTATATTCCTCTTCTGCCTCCTAGTTAAGTCTTTTGTGACCATTGATTTACATCAAAGATTTGCTGACAGTTCAGAATTCTCAGTTTATCCTTGTGACTGGAAGAAGAAATGCCATATAGCTTACATCAGATTACTCATGAAAGGGAGAGAAATTCCTTTGGATGAAGAACAGAGCAAAAAGTATTACTATACTGCAGTTCTCATAGTGCTACATCATTACGACGCCCAGACCTAAGGACACGGCAGATGACTGAAAGCAGCTGTGCTAATTTCTGGGGTGTGAGTGTGCATGTCAAATTTCATTTTCAATATTAAATACATTGATTGCTCAGTGCAGTCCTTTTAAAATGCTTTAAACAAAGAAAGCAAGTATTTTGATACGATCAGTTGTTAATGACAAATGAACTCTTCATAGCTGCTATGATTTACGGTGTCTAGCAGATCAAAACTTATATTTGATCTTGAATAGGATTTTGTCCTTGTTTGTTCAGCAGCATAAACTGAGAATATTTAAATGACAACTTACACTTAAATATTGGTATGAAAATTTACAATCTTCTTGTTTCAAACCTATTTGGCTTGAGAACAAATTCTTTGCTGTGAAGCTTGAGCAATGATCTAACAATACATAGAAACTTTTTATACACTGGCTATAGAAAAATAGCTTTATAATGGGAGTGAACTTTTGGGCTTTTAAATACAGTTATACCTAAAGAAGTAGTTGACAACAGGGCCTTCAAGTCAGTGATCATTGTATCTCCTTGTAGGAGCACACAAATCTTGTTCAAGAGTCTGCAGTTCCAAACTGAGATCACGTGAATTAAACCTGATTGCTAATGTTATTGCTGACTTTTTATATCAAAGTGTTCTATACAGAAAGAACATAAGGTATCTGGAGCCTCTGAAAAGGCTAGACAAAACTGAAATGATCTGTCCCAGATTTTGCTGTTAAAGGCACTATGTAGGAGGAATAAAATGCTTTTTTTGTTTTCTTGGCTGGTGAGAGCAGAGTTCACTTTTGGTGTGGTAGCTGACAGTGGATCTGTGTCGGAGTGGTGAGCAGACTAGAGGTACTGTGTGAAGACCTCTCTCTCCATCTTAAATTCCATAAAATTGCCCCTCTAAGAAATCCACTTCTTTTCCCATTCTCTGAAGTACAAGACTTACCTGGAGCATCACCCAAGAGAACTGGACTTACCTCCCTGACTCCTCAGCTGGGCAATGGACTTGCTGCCAGCAGAAAGGAGAGGCAGGAGGAGAGCAGAGTAAAGCTGGGTATTCAAATGACAGCAGCAGCAAAGGCTGCCCTGGTACTTCAACTGTGCTGCTGTTGTGCCACCTGTGCTGCTCATGCCCACATCCACTTCTACCCACACATCCACAGGTCTGCATAAATACATGCTTGTGTGTGGGTAGGATTAACTACTACTACAATATGCACCAATTGAGAAGACTGAAGTAAGAAGTGACCACTATAAAAGCCGCTTCTAACATGGTTTTGCTGTGTTATTTATTTATTTGTTTATTTATCTGAAGTGTAAAAAATCACACCTCTGTTTTTGTATTAAGCCTCTTATTTATGCACCCTCCTATTCATGCAGAATTGTCCTTAGAGAAGGTTCAAATTTGGTCTTTGACAAGTGACGTATCCTGTTCACTGATGGTTCTGAAACAGGTAACCTAAACACCTTTCCTAAAATCTCTATGCAGGTTGTAATAAGCAAACTTATATTCCTCTTAAAGGTACTCAGTTTACTGAATGAAAAATACAGAGAAGGTAGCAAAGGGTGGAGAGTGGCAATAAAAATAAATGAAGATTCTCATATTTAGTTTAAAGTCAGGAATAAACCTTTCAAGGTATTCTGTCATATTCTGTTGCCTTTCTTAGTCATCCAAGGTAGTGCTGTGATGGAAAGTGGACTGGAGGAGAGTCCAGTTTGGACTGATGTTGACAAGGTCACCCTTCAGCACAATTTACCTTTCTAAACAACTATTTTAGTATTTTTGGATATATTTAAGAAATTGGATAGTGTAGGTTTTAAAACAATCAATGGGTATCAAAATTAAATAAGCAATGGTTCTCATTTAGATCAACTCTGAAGATTTTCTAGAGAGAAATCCCAAATGAAGGATCTTAGATGGATTGAGAAGATTATATATTTGCTAGAAATTTGAGGCAAGACAGACCTTGTTAGGAAGGCTAAGACAACAACAAAAAGGTGCTACCTGATTTACTAAGGCAGAACTACTGAAACATTACTTTCAAATATACCAGAGTTTATTTAGCAGTGCTTAATACTTTCAAGTTTGTGATTTATTGGATGAACCATAGTCGATGACATTTGTGCAGCTCAATAGCTGTTCAAATATTGGAAAGAATAGCAGCAGTTTTGTCTAGTAATTCAATGATAAATCCATTCTGGTGTTGAAGCAGCTTTAAGACCGAGCAATAATGGAAGGGGCATGGGAGAACCTAGAATAGCTGTGAAAGAGGCAGTGATATTAGAGCTACAACATTGGATTTGACTGCAATATCATGTAGAAAGATTACCCTGGAGGACTGGTAATGTATAAAAAAGGCAACTGCAGACATAAAAATCATGTGTAGGTTGTATTAGTGCAAATATATTTTAAAGCTTTCTTTCATGTGAAAATATTTCTAGAAAGATGGATGGATAAAGAGTAGAGTGTTCAGCCCTGATAGGAATGCCATTGGTGCTTGCTCATTGCAGAGGCAAATTTGGAAATGTTGCCCCTGAAAAGAATTACATGCAAATGTAACATGTTCTTTGCTAACTTTAATTTGACGAATCAGAACTGGGTCCCTCTGCTAGATTACACACTTTGAAGTTTCATTCTCCCCAAATCATTTTCCTAGCTTGTAGCTATTAGAAACATATCTCCTTCTCTCTTTCTTGCCCTCCCTCCCCCAACTTCCCGTCCCCCAAGAGGCAAAGACATTGCAGAGACTCTCTCTAATTAAAATTTTAATTATTCCCAAAATTCTAATTAGTCACATAGAAAAATTGGGACACCTTTTCCCCTAGTTATCTACTATTTCATGAAGAAATGATGTCAATTTTAGGAGTGGAACTTTGAATAACTAGACATCAATGACATTGTAAAAAAAAGTCACATTAACTAGCCTGAAAACAATAGCAATCCATGTAGCACAGGTTGTACACAGGTTTAGTGGCAGTCATAATTTTATCTTACAGTCCACACAAATGGACACACACTGATCTTCCCTGTGGCACACTGTTTTTAATGTGCCTCTACAGTTATTTTTTTTTTTTGTTGCTGACCTCCAGTGGTTGGGAGACTTTGTCCATATGCAATTCTGAGCTAGGCTTTTGGGAAGTATGACAATCCTCTAGTGCATGCTATATGAAAAAACAAGGGATATTCTTTTCAGTGAGCTCATTAGGTATGAACTCATGACATTACATGTCCTACTGACTCCTGGAAATAAAATGTAAAGCTTGGTTTCCAGGTCTGTAGAAGAAAGTATAATGTCAACATGATTCATGACAGATTTGTAACATCAGTGACACTCCCCTTTAGGGCAAAAAGGTGTTCTAAACTGCATGCAGCCATGAGACAGAAAGATGACAGAGGTTTTGCCCAAAATTAATAACAATGACACATTTTTTTGCTTAAGCTGCTTTACTGAGGTAGGAAAATGACAGATGTGAAGACTGACCTGTCCCAAAAATTGTTATGGAGAATCAAACAGCTCACAGTAGTTATCCTGGGAACAGAAGTGATCAAGATTAACTGGACTACCCTGTGTTCTCTTACTAGACAAATTTTATTTATTTTTTTTACCCTGGAGATATGTGAGGGACTTATTGAAGGAAGGATGCAAGAAGAGAATCTTAAGATACTCTAAAAGCATACAAAAACTTTGATAGGAATATGAAATTATTGCACATGATTGTATTATACAAATGCTGACATCAAAATAAAAAGGAAGGGTTTTGTTCCTTTTCAAGGACACACACGGCAAGGGCAAAAGAAGTTGTATTTTTACTTAATTATAACGTAAAAAAACCCCACCAAAACAAAAAAAAACCCTCTTCTGAGAGGAGATAAACTGTATTCAGAGCAAAAGAGTATACCTTAAAGTTACATGAAGAAATTTCCTGTAACTTCCAATAGCTGAATTGGCTTCCTCCTTTTCCCTCCATAAATGTTGTTAGACTAATATATCAAAGAGACTGATAGCATCTTTGCTGTGCTTGGACTTTCCTTTGTTAGGAACTTCCAATGCATTTCTAACTAATTTGTGATTTATGACAGAGGAAACCTAGCTCTACGCTTTGCTTCACTCCTACAATACCTCCATAGAGATCAGAGGGAGTCTTAAAGTACCTAAAATCTGCTGCACCAAATCATAAAAAGTCAAATAAATCTTCAAGTTATTGTGGATGTTGATTTCCCTGTCCTAATCTTTAAGGCACATCCTGCTTTGTATTAGATGAGCAAATGATACCCCAAAAGATATAGTCTAGTTAGCTAATACATATTCACAGTATTTTAAAATGAAACTGTTACATCAAATTTTTACGGTTTCCATGCTATGGCTGTTCATAAATAAAATATTATAAGTCTGGATCATGAAACCAAGCTTTTCAATAAAAATCCCACAGATTAAAAGAAGGCAAAGATAAAAATTAATAGCAAGATACTGGAATCCTTGTTCCAGGAAAATATATTATTGAAAAAAATTATTTGTATCTCCTTAAAGTGAGAAGGAAATGCCCTTCATGCACCCTTTTATTCCTTTTTCACTATTTAAATCTTCATGCGGCATTTTAGAATTCATTAAAAATATTAATCCACAGCAGTAATATTAATGTGTACTCCCTCTGTGGCATACTGTATACCATAAGAGGTCTCCTAAAGCTGATATATTCTTTTTTTTTTTTTTTTTTATGAGGGTTTTATCATGTAATATCAGATTCTTTTGTTCATAGCTAGATTTGTTATTTCACTGACTATTTTATAGTTACTCTGTGAAGGCTATCAAATGCTTCCCATTAGCTAATGATTTTTCAGTTTGTATATGATATGTTATCCTTTTGGATACCACCCAAATTCACTGAATCGAGTGACCTGGACACTTGCCTTTCTTGTCACCTGCCTAAAGATTTTAAAGCTGCAGATCCAAGTTTTCAAAATTGAACTTTTAAAAAGGCAATCAGTAAGCCCCAACCATATAGCTTAGGAAATACCTGAAATACTGATGGTACCTAGTATAAGTATCAGGGTTTGTGACTGGAAGAAGAAGTCATATATTGCAATTGATATAGTACATATTTGTCTCTGCAGTACTCATTATTTTTTCAAAATTAAACAGTGGTGTCTATGATTCCCTATGTTTATACGTTGCCATGATGTGTGTCTTTGTCAGTATGGTTTCAAAGGCTAGTTCTACAGTCTATGCTCACTTAGAACAAGCAACTATATTCCAATTATACCAAAACTAAGGACACTAGCTATTCCCAAAACTACAATTTAGAAGCAATATTTTCTTTTACTGTGAATACTGAAAACTTCTGACATAGGAAAATACTCAACAAAATTTGTAATGGTAAGAATACAAACAGGGTGCGGTATCTTTTCATTAGAATCACAAATTAAAAGTTTCTGAAAATTAGCAGTTAACAAGTCATATTCAGCAAATGCCAACTTACAGCAGAATATTTTAAATTGTGTTATGTGTACTATATTCATATGAATTTAAAATTAAATTAGTACCGTATAATGAAAATAGAAATAATTAATAAATATTAGACATTTTAAGTAGAATATCTTTTTTGCCACAAACTTTAATTCAAGTTGCTGTTTTCTAGACTTGGGTCATTTGACAAAGTATTTTTCTGTAAAATTTAGCAGGTGCCATCCTGTTATCTTTTATTTTTTTCTTTTTTCTCTCCTCCTGTTCCATGTAACATAATTATTCAGGTCTCTTCCACAGAATATTTTGGTGATTACTGCAAGGAATGGAGCCAAGAGAACTGTGACAACTCATGTGACTGAAGCTGAATTCTGTGTTGACCTGTTTTACTCCAGTAACTGAGAAAAACAGGTCAAATAATTAAAAAACCCATTAATTATGTTGATATGTGACTGTTTCATTTGTACAAAGCATTCCCTGTAAAGTATGTGAACTCGTTTTCCCCAGGAATTACTTGAGGAACTGCAAAAGATAGGAACTGCCATTAAAATGTTGGTACTTACACAGTCATCTGAACACCAGTGTGTTGTACAGCCTCTTAGAGACTAGCCTTGATCCTGCCAGATACAAGGTTATTTTATATGTGAATAGGAGAGGATTTATGTAATGACCCTACACAATAACTCTAAATTGGAGAGACAAGAATTTGATGTGTGAAGCATTCAGTGGAAAGAGAACTGTCTGGATGGTCACACTCAAAATGTTGTGGTCAACAGCTCAATGTCCGGGTAGAGACTAGTGACGAGTGGCATTCCTCAGGGGTCAGTATCGAGACCAAAGTTGTCAGCAACATAGACAGTGGGATTGAGTGTGCCCTCAGCAAATTTGTTGACAACACCAAGCTTTGCGGTGTGGTCAACACACTGGAGGGAAGGGATACTGTCAAGAGGGACCTTGACAGGTTTGAGACACGAGCACATGCAAACCTCATGAAGTTCAACAAGGCCAAGTGCAAGGTCCTGCACTTCGGCCAGAGCAATCTCAAGGACAAATACGGCCTGGGCAGAGAATGGATTGAGAGCAGCCCTGAGGAGAAGGCCTTAGAGGTGTTGGTTAATGAGAAGCTCAGCACGAGCAATAATGCGCACTGGCAGCCAAGAAAGCCAACCACATCCTGGGCTGCATCAAAAGAAGCGTGGCCAGCAGGTTGACGGAGGTGATTCTGCTCCTCTGCTCTGGCGATACCCCACCAGGAGTATTGCATTCAGCTCTGGAGCCCCACAACAGAGGAAAGACATGCATCTGTTGGAGCGGGTCGAGAGGAGTGCCATGAGATGATCAGAGGGCTGGAACACCTCTCCTATGAAGACAGGCTGAGAGTGTTGGGGTTGTTCAGCCTGGAGAAGAGAAGGCTCTGGAGAAACCTTATTGAGGCTCTCCAGTACCTAAAGAGGACCAACAAGAAAGCTGGAGAGAGATTTTTCACAAAGGCATGTAGTGATAGGATGAAGGGTAATGGCTTCAAACTGGAAGAGGGTAGATTTAAACTAGGAAGAAATTCTTCACTCTGAGGATGGTGAGACACTGGAACAGGTTGTCTGGAGAAGTTATGAATGTCTCATCCCTGGAAACGTTCAAGGCCACAGTAGATGGTGCTTTGAGCAACATGGTTTAGTGGGAGGTGTCCCTGACCATGGAAGAGGGATTGGAACTGGGTGATCTTCAAGGTCCCTTCCACCCCAAATCATTATGTGATTCTGTGATTCTATGAACCTGTACATTTACAAAAGTCAGATTTTCTGCATAGAGGCTACTTTGCTAACAATGAACTTGTGGCAGTAGGAGTGGAAAATGTACAGAAAATCAAAATAGCTCATACACACCAGACCAAGCTAAATACTGAAACAGGAATAGATGAAAGGTGACTTTTAAAGAAAATTGATTAAGTTATTTTCCTTTGACACTGCTGTTTGGCTGCCACATCAAGCTGATGTTCACTTTATTTGTTATCTTTTATGAAAGAATGATCTTTTTATGGTGCTTTTTACATCTAGAAAATGACATAGTTACTTGAAATAGTTTTAATTTTATCTGAAACAAGAATAATTAGCACTCTGGATTCAACTGCCCATATTTCATCAAAGCTGCTTTATGCCATATTAGAAGTTAATACTCTGTGCAATTGCTTACATTCCTTCTACTGCATGGCTTTTCACTTAATGTCATGAGGCATAGTCCTCAATAAAAGCACTCAGCAGAAGAAATAAGTTGAGATAACCTTTGGCATATATGTATAACCTTAGTACAAGCTGAGTAAATAACAGCAGAATGTTAATCATCCTTGCTTACTTAAACCAGGCAGAAAAAAATTTTGAGTAGCTAGGTCTCCAAACTTGATTCAGGATGACTTCAGGAAAGCAATGACCTCTTACCCCAATAGACATTTTTGTAGTCAAAAGCTCCTTACAAATACAGAGTCCTGAAGATTTAATGTGAGCTCCTGCACCAGCTATCAAGCGTTTTTGTCTTCTGTGCTTTAAAGAGTTTTTACAGTCAATGGGCGACAATATTTGAAGATATTTTTATTTATCTTTTTTTATTGAACATTT
This sequence comes from Nycticryphes semicollaris, assembly GCA_013400055.1. NCBI lineage: Eukaryota > Metazoa > Chordata > Aves > Charadriiformes > Rostratulidae > Nycticryphes > Nycticryphes semicollaris. The sequence continues at coordinate 90,792 of VXBJ01004674.1, read as the reverse complement.
TTTTATTATTCCTGAAACAGGCTGGTTCGGCAGGAGCCCACAGGCTAGCCCAAGCGTGGGGGATGTTCTCCTTCAGCCCATTCCTGGCTCCTTTGGAAGGAGTCAGAGGCTGTGGCTGCTGCTGGGGGTGGCAGCTCTTACCCAGTGTCAGACAAACCCTGGGATACTGCTGCCTAGCGGGTAGCTACAGGAAGAGCAGTGGGGCAGTGGAAATGGTCCAGCCCCGCAGCTGTTGGAGCCCCATTCTCTGCACTCAGCAGTAGTACTGCACTGAACTTCCTCAGCTGTAATGATATTACTCTTGATGCATTAAACAAAACTCTTTTCTCCTGCGGCAATGTCAGCTGTTTGTTGCCTACGGTCTGTAGAGCGGTTGCATCATTGTCTCTTTTATATAAAAGCGGTAACTGTCCTGTAGGCAAGGAATAACTCTGCTTACCTGTATGGAAATCTGAGCATGAGTGGAGAGACTCTTGGTCTTTTCTAAAATTGTAAAAGTTTTAGATTTTGCAATGGCAAATGATTCTAACTGCATATTGCAAAAATTATAAAATTAAACATTTATTCACGGTGCCGAAGCAAGAAAATGTCAAGAAAGTGAAAACTGACTTTCAATTCAACAAAGATCCTTAATCCAGGAATATCCCTTTCTGAGAAAAATGTTTTGAACTTGGCCTTCTCTTCAGAGATCCTAGAACAATCTTGTCCCCCTCACTACCTCTGTTTAATTTTAACTTTTGTTGTATTATTATGCCATAATGTGTTAAATTTTAGAGTGGCTTCAGTTACTTTTGCTCTTTGAATTTTCTTTCTTATTTTCGGCAATGTGATTTTGAAGATATTCCATACAAACTTCTCTGAGAAACAATGCTTATTTTTTTCTCTCTCACTGTTGACCTTTCTATGTTGAACCGCCATCACATATATGTACATCTAGTTGTTATCTCCTTCCTATTTATAGTAAAAGGAAGGTCAAAGAGGCTGCGACTCTCATGCTTCTTCATAACCATCAGGCTGAGAATCCATATAACAGAGTAATTTAGAGAAAGAATATTATCTCCGTGGTTTCTGGCATGAAACATTTACATAAGTGGCCCCAAAGTGGCTTCTCTGGCAGCCACAGTGCGTTGCAAACTAATGTCTAATTTTTTGTTCAATGTCATTCCTAGGTCCCCTTGAATCCAGCACCTTTCAAAATTTCTAAGTCCAAAGTATTTAAGATTATTCTATGCAGTATGCATAGATCAGCAGTTTCTTTACTCTGATAGAATATATTGCTTGTCCTTTCATATCTGTGTTAAAATATAATGTCAGAGTAACATCACTTGAAAATACTCACATCAAATTGAGGTAGCGCATATCTACCCAAAGAGAGTATAATTCAAAAAAGAGTAAATTACTTAGTTTCGGTATCATCTACTTTTCTGTCAGTTTTCATTGCCTTTTGCAACTCCTGATAATTTAGTGCCATTTGAAATTCACTAATGTGAAGTTAAATCTTTCTAGTGCTTTACTTTTACTTTCCAGTTCTCCCCTGGGAAAACAATAAGACTGTAAAACATAATGGGTAACTACATTTTTAACTAAGACTTCTCTTGAAGAATTTTGCCATGTGACTAAAGAATAGAGACTTTGGTGAAATGCTACTTGATTTACTCCTTGTAATCAGTTTTTGTAAAATGTTTGCAGGAAAAAAAGGGATTTGGGATTATTATTAATATTACACTAAGGAGCAATATGATTCCCCAAAATTAGTATCTGTGAGGTATAATGGCATTGGATTGAGATAAAGAAATGACAGTGAGCTAGTACAAACATGTGCCACTTAGATGGCATAGCACAATGCTGTACAGGGATGTGAACTGGGTCTTCTGGAACTGGTGGGAATGTCTACCAGCCACTGGGTAGAGGGAATCCAGCTGTGTGCATGTTTATGTGAAAGAGATCAGTACTGGTTCTGGATGCTGTAAACACAGTACTCACACCCTTCAGTAACAGGGGTAGTGGAAAGCAAATGGGACAGATGATTATGGAAATATCGGGAGAGTATTCAGATTTTCCCTGATCCTTCTAAACACGTGTTTCTTTATAGATAACCAGTTTGGCATGCAACAAAATTGATGGTGTGAATTGCCATCTCTACTAAATGCAGGAATCAAAGTGCTGAATACACTGAATATCAGGACATAAATACAAAATATTTCTACTCTGACAGTATAAAATATACTAATTTTCAGCCTGTTCCTAGCTTTCTTGACATGCTGGCTAGAACCTGTCTGGTATCAGTCACATGCTTCACTGACTCTCTGTAATCATGCATGTATATTCACATCGCTGAGCATATTAAGAATGTACCGTTAGGAAGTGATTAAGAAACTAATTGGGTCATCACCCAGGAGGAAAAGCCCGTGATACTTATCACCAGATATTCATTTATGTCACAAGCTCTTAGCTTCTTTTGTAGTTCCCAGTTATAGTTGGCATAGAAAATATAACTCAACTGTAGGAAATGACTGATAAAGTTATATCTCGCCATGCCGCTGCCTGAATTCCTGATGGAACTCTTGCAGACTGAAATAGTTAAACACAATTTTCAGAGGTATAGTTTGAAGACACCACTGTACCATATATTTTGGTAAATAGCTTTTGGATAATATCTTCATCTTTCTTACAATGAGACATATAATTTTGGATGTACTGTAGGAGAATCACAGACTGCATCCACAGCAGAGGCCACAACTACAATTTATCTAGATATTACTGAGTCTGTTTTTTGGATGCTGGAATTTGGTCACTTGCACAGAAAACTTCCTAATTATTTATGGTTCATGTTTTTAAAAATACAGACTTCTTCAAGCAAAATTGTTTCTGGTGCTGGTTTGCTTTCTTATTCTGTAGGTATCTAATAAATCTCTGCTTTCATGCTGAAATGGCAAAGGCTTATTTTATATCCATAATCCTATATTGATCTGTTTTAATAGAAATCCCAGGACACTCAGTTCTTCTTCCCTTTATTTTCCTTGCTAGGCATTTGATTACTTATCTGGTAGCTTAAGAAGGCTTTGTCAGCTCTGACTCAACCTTATTCAAACAAGGATTCTTCCGTGGGAGTTGCTATCTTCTAAGTTTCTCCCTCATAGATGCTTTGTTTCATAAAGCCTCTTATTTAAGCTGCACAGCTTTTAAGATTTATCACACAAACGCTGCCTTGACCACCTCACTTCCTGTTACATGAAGAGCATGGGAAATTGTACAGATTTTGACCATATTAGTACAAGCTTTTCAAGTGGCTCCTGGATTTTCCCCTTACTGTGCAGACAGCTGTGCGGTTTACACATATATTTTTTAACAGACAGGTAGAGCCTGGCTTTCCAAACAACTAATAAGCATTATCAAACAGTATCATACAGAAAGAATATCATTTTCCTATGCAGTAATGTAAATGTCAAGTTAAAACACGTCACTTGTATAAACAGGGCAAAAAGTACTTGGTACTTGCTGCAACATCATGCTTATTTGAAAGAGGCTGCTTTTTTATTTTTTAATTTATCTTGATGCCTTTGAGCATTGCACCAAAGGGATTAATTTGCTGGGGAATTATTAAGTGCTTTGCCTTCATACAAGGTCTTTTTAAATTACGTTGTGCCAAATAGTACTAAAATAATTGGATAGCTGACAATGTCATCTGCTGCAATAAATTTAGATTGAGTATTCAATCTAATTTAATACTGGGCATCAGATCAAAAACATTTCTTCAGTATCCTACTGATTTACAGTGAGTGAAACTCAAAAATATAAATATATTAAAATTAGGTAGCAATATGTGAATGTAGATTTACGTATCTGTTTATCTTAATGATATGGTATCATAATCAAATTGGACATACTAATTATGAACTTCTAAATTAGTAACATTAATTTGGATTTACATGTATTCTGATTCTCCTTGTTAGAGTTCATCTGAAAAACTGCTCTATACTACTACAGAGGAACTGTGATGGAATTGTAATTCTTACTTGGTTGTTAAGAATGTAAATATTTCTGCTGACACCAATTTGTGGGTGGAATCTGTGGAAGACAGAAAAAATTGTTTCAAAGTAACAACTTGGTTTCAGGATTTTCTAGAAAACAGCTTTTTTTCAATCAAAGCTGTGGAAGGGCTTTTTGAGATATATGATAACATATTTTGTTACAACTAGCATGACTTGTTATGATTCCTAAATTACAGAGAAATTACACTGTTCTTGTGTAAATCAGAATTTATAAATTCACATGTCACAAACTGACATTTGCATATACATATGAGATGATCTCGATTGCTTTTGCAGGGACATACCATAAAGCTCACTTTTTGGGAGTAGCTGTTATATTTATGTCCATGACGTACAGCTTATTATGCATTTGTGGATCCCACTGGTTTTCCCACTCATTTCATGCAGAGATTTTTCTAAAGAAAGAAATATATCTTTACATATCACACAGATTTCTGTTACTTTCCTTGTTTTACACCTAATGTTATTTATTTTTAGTACCATTAAGTATTATCTGAATAAGGTAAAGGAATTGCTGCATTTCTTTCTGTTCTTGCTGGGAGCTAAGTGCCAGAGACTGGTGTGGGGGTGTAATAGGAATGTCTGGATTGACCTTGGAGAAACAGCTGATGCTCTTTTGATGATGGTGAAATATCTCATTAATGCATATGTTGTTCTTGATAGAAAACAGTTTGAGGTGTTCAGTAATTAATATTGTCAGTGTGTAGGTCTTCTCTATCCCTTAAAACCTGTGGATTTTCTTCTTTCCATGCATTAACAATTAATTAAGATTAGTTATTCTGCAGGAAGAGAACTGATTTGTGAACCATAAGGATCTGTGTGGTAGTTCAAGAATGTCTCCTCATGTATCTAAAGTCATCAACCAAAATCAGATAGGGTCAAAATGTGAACTTGTTTTATGTGTTTTGTTCTCAGTATTCTGGTGTTACTGACTTTGGTCAGTATGCTGCACAGGAGACATGTTTCTTGCCAGGCTGGATTACAGTGAGAAGTGAATACTTAAAATCCTTCATGGCTTGCAGAAAAGGCACAGTAGAGCAAATAACTCCCAAGCAATGTGCTACAGTTGGTAAACTGCTGTCCAAACAAAGCTTGAATATAATAAAAAATGCTCTCCATCCAGGTATTTTGGCTGTATGAAGGGTGTGTGCAACTGAGCATAATCTATCTGATGGGAAGAAGCACAGGTGCCCCTCTCAGCAAGATTTGTTGGATAAAAATGGTGGACATGCACAGCAGTGAGTCCCAGGCCCACTTAACTAATGTACCCTCTTATAGTACCTCATGTCGCAATGAATAAAGTCACAAGACCCGAGTGCTGAAGTGTGTACACTGCCTCAAAAAAAAGATAAAAGGGAAGCTTAGTTGTTACTGTAAAAGAATTAATCTGATGTAACTTTCAGCCACATATAACAAAATGGGTTAAAAATAGTTTCTTGCTAATAATCATATGTATCCTACCCTTTGCCTTTTCCTTGAAAAGTTGCTGCTTATTATAATTATAAATTTTTTGATAGAAGACTTCAACACAACTGCCTATAGACAAGAAAAAGGAATTAATTTTAATTGCCTTTAAAAATATATTTCAATATCCTAATATTTAAAATGCTTTAAAACATTTGCATACATCTACTACGTTCTAGACACTTTAATAACTTGTCTTGCAGCTATACAAAATTCTGTTAACATTATTTTAGTCCCTTTCTCATTAAAATACACTGCCTGCTGAGTTCTCAGAACAACACCCTAATGAAGATATTCAGACAAAATCTGGAGAGAAAATATCTTAATTTCCTGTATAGCAATGTACTGTGATAAAGTTAAACCCTGTACAGTTGCATATAATAGAAGAAAATTATAAAGAAGTACGTTTTATGATCACATAGCAAAGCACGGCTAGATTCATCAGTTAAAGGGGTAATAATGGAATAATAGACTTGTCTTCAGGGTCTGAAACAGAACCAGCAAACTTTGGTATAAGTACAATTTCATATTTTACCTTCTTGGTATGAAGAGTATAGGTAACATAGTTTCCTCTCAATCTCAATGGCAGAATTTTCAATCTGAATTAGCCCCATTGAAGAGCCTGGCATTACATTGAGTCTTATAAGGCATAAGATCAGAAGCTATGGTACTGTATACAAACTTTATGAATTTGAAATGAAAGTGCTGGATTTGATGGAAAAAAGGTTTATTGGCCCTGTATTTGTACTTCTTGAAAAGCTTTCCAAAAGGAATTGATCTACTTAAAAGCTGGACAATAAGCTTTCCAACTAAGAGGTGCTGGACTTGATTGCTTAGAGTCCACAATAAAGCTTCCTAAAGAAGTTACCTATAAAAAAATCTTCCCGTACTTCCTGCTGACACAAGAGTAATTTAAGAGCTTCAGAAGCAGCCTAGAGATTAATAATAATAATAATAATAACAATAATAATAGTAATAATAATTTTATTTACTACCAGTGCTCAAAGGTCTGCATTGTCCACAGACGTCTTCCTTCATTTCAAGGAATTGAGATTTTTATTGGTGATGGAAAGAAACACTATTTGCAGGCCAGTCTATGTGCAAGCTTCTGTGCATACACTGCAGGATGTGGTGCTGCAACACTGAAGTTGAAGAATCACACTGCCTGTTGTCATCCCTCCTCCTTAGCCAATTTTCCCCATATGACCCAAGAAAGCAGACAGATTAACCCCCTGTGTGCTTTTACTGCCTTTGTTGCCTACCCTAGACTTTTCAGTATTTGACCCTGAATATTTTCTGTAGACCATTTTAGATACCCCTCAAAACTTTATCCCGTTTCCTGACTTTACCAAAGTAATCTAGTCTACTAGTAAATTTTTCAAGGAAGGATTTTCCAAACTGTCTTTGTTTTGTAGATTTAAGAGATCACATGAAGTTTATTAACAGGGAGCTGTGGCAAAGAGAAAAAGAAACAAATTGATACTGTAAAAGAGCCTGCCTAAATACTTAGGAATGTTTTTTTTTTTAGTGAGCTGTTATTTTCTTTATAAAAAAGAATGTGTGATGAAAGATACTAATGCATACAAATATTTAAGAATTTTTTAATGCTTATCAATCTTCCCTTTATTTCAGTGGACTAAAGACCAACATCTTCCAAAGTTCGTGCTCCATTGTGTAAAAGCTTGAATTTGTCTGTTGCAATTGTACTGAGCAGAGGTAGATGTCAGGGCTCTGAACACATTCCCCCTCCGGGATTTTCAGGCTTAAGCTAGACATTCACGTGAGAATCCCACTTTGTGAAAAGAAAGCTCTGCTGAAAGGGAATTGTCCAGCTTCACTCGGGAACAGCTCTTAAGCAGCCTTTCTCCCCTTAGATCTCACCAGAACTGCATTGCAGCTGTGCCTTGCCTAGCTGTGCACCGTCTTCATTTGGGCAGCAGAAGTGACCTGCAGATGTGCCATCCTGACTTGAACTGGGACCTTCCTCATCACCATAGACTCTCTCTGGCCTCTGGGCTGACCCTAGCAGCCAAAATCTCTGCTGGCTCTTTTTTTTTTTTTTTTTTTTTTTTTTTTTTCTTTTCTCATTTTTCTATCACAATCATGANGTTACAGCTCTGTTGGATTCCTACTTGTTCTAAGGAAAACTGAGCAAATACGTCATAACAGAGTAAGACAAAAGAGTTATGTGTCTTCTGGAGTGGTCTTTCTTTTTGTGAAAAAAAAATACCAGCCAAGTCTGCAAGCTTTTTAATCATAGCAGTTGTTAAGATTCATTAACTAGCAATTAAAAAAAAAAAAAAAAGAGTTGTTCTTTTTAATTCTGTCACAGTAGTTCAGTGAGAGGCCCTTTGTAACTCACATTGCAGCAGCCATGGCTTGCTTCTGTGAGCTGTACATATAATAGTATAAGCACACAGAGGTCCTTA
>VXBJ01004674.1:66394-82284 GCA_013400055.1 Nycticryphes semicollaris | reverse complement strand
TATTATTTAAATACATAATATTTTAAATGTGGAAAATATACAGAATTAACAAATTTATTTAATTTCTTCTTAGAAATGAGGAGTATCTGACAAACCCTAAAACTGGGAACCCAATTATCGCAACTTCTGTTCAACTGTAGATTTTGAACTGCATGCTGAAATAAGAGTGCTAATGTTTTAAGCACACATGTAATTAAAGAAATAGAAAGTCTGCAGAATTATAATTATGTATTGACCTTACTGTTTGCAAGTCAGTTATAGTTTGTCTGGTATCAGTGGAGAGAGACATAGGCTAGGAATGGATCTCCTAAGTCATTGTGTCCAGTTCCTTGACATGGTTACTGTACATGTCAAATAAATTCATTATTAATTGTATCAGTCACAGTCTGTAAGAGGAATGATGTTGTTAGTGAAAGTTATTACTATCTTGGTGTGTAAGATTACTTCATCCCTGAGTAAGAAGACTTGGCATCAGTCAAAAGTTTTGTCAAGTTATGATCTTGGGCAGAGGGAGAAGTTCCAGCTGTCCAATAGCATCTACCTAGGTTATCAAGACTGAGCAAATTTATGCACCATCCTCACTTCTGTGCCTGTCAGACCTCAGAGAGAGTTTGGGAAGGAGGGGGGATGTGGTTCACTGGACTACGACTTCAATCCAGATTTAGGTGGTGTGCTTTCATAACTCATCTGGCCTAGAAGAAAGAAGAATTTCTGCATTACACAGGTAAGCAAACCAAAGACCAAATGGCATAAAAAGTGGATTGCTCTGCAACCATTCAGCAAATTTGCATTGCCAGTGACCAACTTATTTTATTTAGAATAAGCATTTCATATCAATCTCTTAGTCTCATGATTTTAACACAATGCTCATTAGCTGCTGAAAACTAAGTTACAATTAAGTAAATGTAAAGGTCAGAAGTACAAAAAGAGTTAATGGACCTTTGCAAAGTTTTGTTTTACTTAAAACATTAATGAACTTCTGCTCGTGAAACACTAAGATTTCCAAAGACATCAGAAGAAACTCCCCACTATTTAGAGATTTCATAAATTAAAATCCTTGATAGGCTCCTAAAAATAAGAAATGCTGCAACCTCCAGGCTTTCAGAGAAGGGGAATTATGCACTAGTGTAGAGTCTAAGAGATGCTAGAAAAGACCAGGGGTATGAGCACAGGAATAAGGACAGAAGATGATTTCAGTGAATAATAGACATAATTATTTTGGCTCATCCATAAATAAGGTGACCTGATTTAAAATCACTTACAGCTAAAAGATAAATAGAATAATGGCATGGCCAATGTAATAGTTATGCATGCTGGATGTGTATTTATGTATAATAATTGCTACATGTATAATGCCCATAAGTGACATTTGAAATGAATTGTAAACATCTTTGAAGTATCTGGAAAAGGTTTGTCTTGGATTTAGAATGTCTTAGACATGCCAGTCTCCAAGCAGCAGATACTTACTGATGTTGCCTTTCCCACTTAAGTTAAAAACAGAGTTGTGATGTATAGGCACTTGTTTTAATGTGCATGTATTTGTTGCCTCTGTCCTGTGATAGGGCAGTAACTGTTTTCACACTTGCATAACAGACAGCAGTGATAATTTTCTGGTAATGTCCTAGTAATTACATGACCTTCCAAGTGCTCTTGTGCAGAACGCAAACATAATCCATAGTTTGAGGGTGAATCTTGTCTCAGTTGAGGCTGGCACATAGTTATTAGCTTTTGCTTGGCTGTCAGATATTGTTGTTGACAGGAGAACAAGGAAATGGAAAAAAAAAAAAAAGAGTATGAACCAACAGTTTCAGTCTGAACAGAGAAAGGGCAGTAGGGTTAGCAGTTTAAATCTGGGAACTCACAGATTTTTTTCAACAGGTTCTTATGTGCTTAACTACCTTCATAGGATCTCCACTAGATGCACTCATTTTTGTACTGCTCAGTTGAAATTAGATGCTAGTAAACTAAACAAACAACTGTCTTATCTGCCTGTATTTTGCTATGGGTACCACTAAATGTCATGCCACTATAAGGAACATTTCAATTTTGAATGTTATTCATATGCCCAAAGTATGCAAAAAATAGAGAGACCTAAGGTTACCAAGCCAGCAGAGTAAGAAGTACATCCCCGAGTAAGCCCATGCATCCTTTGGTCATAATCACTGTATTGTAATCTTTGCTGGTGAAGAAAAGATTCTTTTTTGTACTGCTCTTTTAGTGGTTTACGTGCATCTTTATTATTGTTTTTTTAAATGGCTGATGATGATAATTCTGTATTTCTAAATTTTTTTCTCACTATTGATTAGAACTTGGTTTTGTCTCTTACCATAATTTGATTAGATCAATGAACTTAGAACTTTACAAATCAAAGCATGCCCATTAGATGAGTAATTTGGAACTATTCTGAAAAAAACCCAAAAAATTAATCAATTTAAGCCTTCTGAGATTTGGAGAACATTTGCACCTTTGTCTTCTCTTTGAATTAATGAAAGTACCTCTTAGTTTGCTATGGGCCAGTAAGGCATTAAGAACTGAAGTTAGAAAATGAAAGTTTGTTCTTTGTTCAGTAGTATGAATCATAAATATGACCTATATTTTTTTCAGTTGTCAGTATCCAAATGCCTGTGTGTCTGGTATTCCTCCATTGCTCTAGCTTTCAGAACACTTAGCTTTATGGGTAGCTTTGAAATAGCCTGAAATAAGATTCCAAACCTTCCATAGTTTTGGCAGAGGCAGCTCAAAACATGCTGCTTTGACTTACTGTTCCTCTTCAGCTGAGCTGAAGAAACACTTATGCTGACAGCTGAAGGCTTAAACTTGCTCCTTAGTCTTCCCTTATTTATGGTACAGGTAACTAATGAGAGATGGTTCTGTCATGGTGGCATCCATATTGCAGAAGCATGATGTGTATAAGTTTCACATCCCTTCTTGTATTTCCTTATTAAAAGTGCCAGTCATCAATCCCTGCAGAAGAACCAGGTGACTGCAGAAACACACCTATAGACATGATAAATTGGTGTGAGTGGGAGAAGGAACTTTCTGATCAGTAATTTGACATGATCTCCCTCCTCTCCACAGAGGTGTATAACCTACTTGTTGCAACCAATTTACAGAAGAGGTTACTTGAATTTTCACCAGTTTGTTACAGTAGAAATCTGGTTGTCGACAAAAGGAACATACTGGTTTTGCAAAGGCAATACTTTACTATTAGTCTAATGAAGTCTTAACAATCTAATTAAACAATGATTATTCTTCCAGTTACAGTAATATTAACAATTGTAGTTCTAATTATATGCAGTTAAAATGCTATAGTCACAATTTTTCCAGTATCTAACTCTTTTTCTGGTGTTATCCTCATCCTTACACTGACCTCTGGATCTTAAGATTGATGGTTTCACCCTGGAAGGGAATCTTCAGTGAGTCATCAGCAACCTGAGCGATTCCATGCAAGAAGTGTGATGCTGATGCTGATGGTTTCTTGCTCCACTGTCTTGGGGTCTTTTCTGTGTGTTTGAGAACACTTTCTGGAACTTGCACTTTGTTCACTTGTCTGCTAGTCCATATTACAACTAATACTTCTATACATGGAGTTTTTTATGTAGACTAGATACTTGTTCTTTGTTCTCTCTAAAAACCCAAATGCTTATTTTACTCAGCTCTCAAGATCACGCTACTTTGACAATTAGTAGTTGACCACTTGTGTGTTGCTTACAGCCCAGGGATCTCCTGTGTTGTTCTGTATGTGGACTTTGAAGATAATTGCTGTCATCCCATGTCTTTATTGCTCCATGAGACATTTTATTCCAGGGTCATAGATAATTCATTAGACACAGAGTTACTCTGTGCTATTACTAACAGTTAACAAAACTGTATATAATCTTAGAAGTTACATTGGACAACTGTACAAAGCCAAAGATAAAACCAAATAGGCAATTGTACCTTGGCCATTAGATTGTTGCTGTTAACAAGTTAAAACAGATTTTCATGTGGTTCTAGTATTTCACATTATTGACATTTCTTTCCTTTTCTACAATTCAGTTCTCTTAAAATCATAATTGCTTATTTCCTTCTTTTTTTTTTTTTTTTTATTAGGTCTTGGAAAATGAATAAATTCCCCTCAGCCACTTAACAGGTTCTAAAATTTGACAGAGGTTTTATGTTTGGACTTTTGAATCCTCATGGGTGATACCAATTAATTTTCAAATGTCACTAAAATTGGTAGGAGTAATACTGAGCTATTAGAATTTTTTAGGGGCTGACAACTGTGCTCTGTTTTAGGATTTGTCTTGGGCTAAATGATGTTATTAAGCTTTATTCACTGAAATGATAGAGGAAAAAAGTAGAATAGCGTTGAATGGATAAAGCTATATTTTAACATTTCTTAATTTGTTCACCCATCTTAAATTACTTCTAAATTGTAACAGGAAGGCCATGACCTGATTTCAGCAGAAACTGAGAAGCAGGTGCTGACAATCCCTTGCCATTAAAAGTGAACACACTAAATGTCTTATCCTATTTCATTATGTCCATAAATATAAACCTTATTTATTCTTTTTTTTTTTTTTTTTTTTTTCTTCCANTTTTTTTTTTTTCCTCCAGATAACACAAACATCGCTTTTCGGACTCAGGGCTTCATTTTCTCTACCTCTACTTAAAAAAAGCCACATACCTCTGCTCTGTTAAGAAATAGTAAGTCTGGAAATCAAGAAATAACTGGAAAACTTAGAGAGATACACAACCCAAACACATATTAAAAGATCTTTGTTATTAAAATACCTTATGTTATGAGGAGAAGAAATCCTGTCACCATGCTTTTGCTGCTGTTGCTTACATGGGCTGCTGTAGAATTTTGGTTTTGGTTTCAATTTGATCACACTTTTGTCAAGTTTTATAATAATAATAAAATGAAAATCAAGATGAAATGAGAAAAGAATTCTATTATACTAGACATTTGACTGCATGGATTTTCCTTGCTCAAAAAATTCAGAGAAGCCTTAATTTAAGATAAATGCATTTATTGCATGTGTTTAAAATGGTCCTTTCACATAATTTCTTTGGTTCTCTAATCTTTTATACACACACACAAAAAATATTCAAATGCATTTAAAGTCAGATTTGGAAGAAGGATCAATCACTTGTATTTGACCCTTCCACATTTTCTTCACCTTTAGAAAGGGCTATGTATCTGAAAGTCTTTTAGTCTTTTATCTTCAGATAAGATGTCCTACATATGTCCTGATTTAAGCTAAGACAGAACCAACTTTTCGTTCTGTAATTTTACATCTTAGCTAGGCCTCTTCTAACTCTCTGATTTAATGGCATATTATGGAGAAAGCTGCTTGTTCTCAGAGTGATAAGACCAGTGTTTGTACTTTGTGCCAAGGAACAGAATGCAGAGAGGCTCGTGCTTAAACTTAATGCTGTAACAGCCAAGGTCAGCCAATTTCATTATTTGCCCTGTTGGAGGGTAAGAAATGGAAAAAGTGTAGAGGGGTCACACCTGTGGGGGCGAGCAGACAAAATCCTATTCTGAGAATATGGAAGGAGCATAGAGTTGGTGTTTCCTCAGCTGGAGAAAAGATTTTGATAATGGAATGTGAAAAGAAACTCAATGAACGCTGAAAATAAATTGACAATGATTGGTCATTTGGACTGTAAAAAAAAAAATGCTGTTCAGAGATTGTAGGCTAACGTGAAGGAAATAGATGTCTTATTTGATATAACTTGCTATCCAAACTGAAAGGTTTTTCTGTGATTAACTTTACTGTATCAGTCTCTTGCCTACAAGAGATCTGCTCCTCTTTCAGTCATCAATGCCATTCACTTTTCTTTACTATATGTCTTCATTTCATTTTAGAGTGAATGTCTGAACTCCAGAGGTTTGATTATTAAATTCAATGGCTATTTGTTTTTCCTCCAACAGACCATTGGCATGCTGGACTTGCTGCTGTAAAATCTAGTGTGTGATGCCATGATTCCACAATCAAACAAAATTTTCCATTATGAAAGGGAGATTTTATTTTGACCAGAAGATTAGGCAACAGTGCTGACCTCTGTGTAGAAGAAGTTAGGCTTCAGGAGTCATATTTTGCATATCAGTCAACCAGCCTCATTTCCCTAGAAAAATGAGGTACCTTTTCATTGGCATATTAATAAAATTCAGTGCATGTTGCTGGCTGTCTGAGAAGCAGGTGATTATCTCCACCACTGCTAACAGATTGTTCAGCTTTACAGCATGAAAATATAAGACCTTCACCTCCAGGAAAGATATAGGAGGACATCTGAAAAAAAAAAAAAAAAAAAGAAAGGATGTGTGGAATGCAATTATACTTAAAATCATCAAACTGCGATTTTTAAGCACTTTTAATAAAGTGAATCTGCAAAAATTAACAGTTATCTAAAAGATCACTTCTCAAAGGTATAATATTTTGCTGCCTCCATCAATTCCATTGATAGTAGTCATCAGACCAATCTTCATTCATTAGTCATTCCTTAATTTAAGATCACCATGGGACTCACCCTGTTAACCAACACACTGTTGAAACTAAGTTTCAACTTCACATAGAAATGAAATTCTGAACGACAATGAAAATTAAACAAATGTATTTGTTTAATCACCTATCCAGTTAAAATTAGGTTTATTGAATTTAATTTTCTGTATATTTCCTGAGTGTTCAGCTATAGAATCATAGAATCATAGAACGATTAGAGTTGGAGACAATAGAGAAGATTGTTTTACCTGCAGAGAACCCAGGTTATTGGAAGGGCACAGATTCTCTGGCAGTATTATTCAGAAATCAGGATCCATTGGCTGGATGCCAAAGGAAGATTCAGCGTGAGAAACTGTGGGTTGTAACAATAAAGCTTGAATGAGTGCAGATGGAAGAAATGCAGAGCATGAGTGTTCTATGGGATTGGGTCCAGAGTACTGATGAATGTTGCAAGATGGTGAGATGAGTGCATAATGGGAGATCTTGAGCTAGTGGTGGTGGTGGCAGATACAACTAGGTGTGCTTAACGAAGAGAGAGGAATGTGGGGTCTCTTGTGTACAGCTCCATGTAAGAACTTAGTAGGGTTTGCAGGTGGCTTCCTAGTGCAGAAAATAGGATGGGAGGAGGGCACAGAACATTAAATGTGGTTATAGCAGCCATGCTGGAAGTCTAGTCCCTGAGTATTTTCCTAATAATTTTATATACTTCTGCCTCTGACCTTCTCTGTGAAAGTTAGAGCATGTAAATGGTGAGCAGGTGGGCACTCATACCAGAGAACAATGTGTGGACCTGTTCTCAACAAATCTGTGAAATGTGAGTAACATGTCTCTTCCTTTTCAAGCATATGATTGCACACATAACACTGGAATCTGCTACTATTTTTAATACATTTTTTGATCTGTTTGTTGACTAACATGTTGCTGAAGTAACCAAAGATGTAACATCCTTGAAGAGTTTAACACTTTCACTGGCAAAACTTTTTATATCCTCACTGCTATTCTGTTGTCAGTAATTCTATGGTCTCCGTTGCTGTAATCTGATTTGGGTAACAAACTGCCTGTGAAGCAGATGGTACCCTTTGTCACTTCTAGAAGATCTCAGGCTAGGACTAATCGAAAATTCCCCTGGTGTGCACAGAAATAAGCTTTGCTCTTATCACCCACGCAGGGGAGGAGTTATTTGCACAACTGAAAAAACCTCATTCACTGAGGTTGTAGAGATGAATAGATCTATTTGCCAAGTTTCAGATGCACTAAAGACTGGTGAATCTTTATAGGGCTGTGCCACTGCTCTGTGGCTCTGCGAATCCATGCTCCTGGCTGGCAACTTGCTTTTAGTTCCTGTTCCAAATGGTTTGGTCTCTTGCTGTGAAAAGACACTTTCACACAATTTCCAATCCATTGAGGAAGTATCTGTCTGGCAGTTTCCAATCCATATGAGCCTGTACATTTTCACTCCATATGAGGTCATGCAGTTTTTTCTCTTCTCTCACTCTGCGTGATAGCATAAAGAAGAACCATTTTTGCAAAGTGAATAAAAAAAGAGGAAAAGGGGTAGCACTAACTAGAGTTAACAACTCTTTCCTCTCTAGAAATATAGACTCTGTAAAAAGAATAGGATGAAAATGCCACTATTGGCCATTGTTCTTGCTGTTCCTGACAAGAAACCATATTATGTCTTCTTCAAGACCTGCCTGTGGGTCTGCTATAATCTTTATGGTACTGCTTAAAGTTTTTGCTTCAAATATTTTTGTATTGTTTGATTTTTACTTTATAATGCAGATGGTAAGAGATACCTTAAGAGAGTGTATCTTCTCCTATTCTCAGTACTCTAGTCTTTGAATCTTTGTGCATCTTGCAATTTTTCATGAAGTTCTGTTAAGATTGTGTGTAGCTTGTTCTTCCTCTGCAGAGATCTATGGGCAAGAATATGGTCTGAGAAATGTACATTTTCTTTGTTTGAGTTTTTGCTAATGAAGATGAGGTAGAAAAATTGTCCCTTGCTCTTTGAGCAAGTGATGGCAGTTATACACTTAGACTTCTGCTAAAACAGCCTCTCCAATGAGTCAAGTTTTATGGATTGTAAGCTTTGTATACTTGGGAGTTAGAAGTCAAGATCAGGTTCCTAAAACTTTTGATGAATTTTCTGGATATCCAGCTATAAAGCTGTTTTATTCTTTGAAAGGGAAGACTGATGTCATGAATCTTGAGATATCCAGTGAGGAGAGCTGGTGATCCTCCTCCTACCAGCACTGTTATGAAGAAATCTGTATTCCCTAGTGTTTTGCAAAGGTTTATAGAAGCTTACTGTACAAACGTAGTCTGAATGCCAAAGGGCTATATGAATGAGCAAGTACACTAAGAAGAGAAAACCACATCTCAAGACAGAGAATTCATTGGTGAAAATGACTCCTGGCAAGCAAGGTGTGACTGTTTATGCTTGGTTACTTACTACATTTGGACACCTGAAAATTCAATAGTGGGTTTTGAAATGTCTCTGCATTCTTCTCCCATCTAAGCAAAACATGCGCTTCTCCGAGGTCTATAAACTAATTTATACATTAGGGTCCTGTTTCTGGCAACGTTACAGTTAAATGCAGTGAAGCCAGTTCTTAGCTATATTATCTGAACAGTTACACATAGAAATCTCATGTAGATTAGGTTGTGCACAGATTTTTTTTTAAATATCCTTTGATATTATTTGCTATATACAACACTCTGTAACTGAGAAGTCAAGAAGCTGAACTGCTGTTTTTCATAACTAATTTCTGGACTCTGTGAAGCAGCTCCTTGGACTTTTGCCAGTTCCATTTTATAGGGATTATTTTGCTTGCATATATTGCTGTAATATCTGATTACCGTTGGAATTAATGTAATGTCAAGTATGAATATCAATGGTATCAGGGCAGGAAATAACCAATCATTTGAAATTCACTAATTTCTGAATATTAATAGTTCTTTTTGCATTGTAATACTTATGAAAAGCAAACACTTATTATCTTATTTACAAGCATCAGGCTGTTAAAAAAAAAGATTAAGAATAATTCTGTAGCTTTTCCTTTTCATTCAATAAAAGATATTGGAGGAAAGCAAGTAAACAAAATATAGCAACTAGGAACAACAACTGTGCATGAAATTTGATCTTTCTAAATATTCACACTTAATAACCCATGCAGGTACATTTACTTGGGTTTCTACTGGTGAATATCTAGAAGAAAAAAACCTAGGTCTCTGAAAATGTACTTTGGTTTATGAGCATTATCTGTTGAACTTTTGAGACTTGCTTCTCATCTCTAGTATAAAAAAATGAATGCCAAGATTATCCCACTGATACTGAGGTTTTGTGGAATTTGGAACTCTGCATGTAAAGCTGAGGCACGTGCAGAAACTGTCCAAAGATATACACTGTGTGGGGTAGCAAATCATAGAATGGTCCAGGCCGGAAGGGACCACTAGGGTCATCTAGTCCAACCTCCCCACAGTCAGAAAGGACACCCCCAACTAGACCAGGTTACCCAGGGCCTCGTCAAGCCTCATCTTGAATATCTCCAGGGAAGGGGCCTCAACCACTTCCCTGGCCAACCTGTTGCAGTGGTCCACCACTCTCAAAGTAAAGAACCTATTCCTAATATCCAATCTAAATCTGCTCTTCTCCAGGTTGAAGCCTCTTGTCCTGTCACTGCAGACCTTTGTAAACAGACCCTCCCCAGCCTTCCTGTAGGCCCCTTTCAGGTATTGGGAGGATGCTATTAGGTGTCCCCGGAGCCTTCTCTTCTCCAAACTGAATAAGCCCAGCTCCCTCAGAGCAAAAGTGATCCAACCCCCTGATCATCTGTGTGGCCCTCCTCAGGACCCGCTCCATCAGGTCCATGTCCTTCCTGTACTGAGGGCTCCAGACCTGCACATATTCCTCCAGGTGAGGTCCCACCAGAGCAAAGTGGCAGAATCACCTCTCTGGATCTGTTAGCAACACACCTTTTGATGCACCCCAGGATGTGATTGGCATTCCGGGCTCCAAGTGCACAATGCCTGCTCATGTCCAGCATCTCATCCATCAGCACCCTCAAGTCCCTTTCCTCAGTGCTGCTTTCTAATACTTCATCTCCTACTCTGTATTGATAGTGAGGATTGTTCCAGCTCAGGTGCAGAACCCTGCACTTGCTTTTGTTAAACCTCACAAGGCTCACATGGGCCCACTTCTCAAGCTTCTTCAGGTCCCTCTGGATGACATCCTGTCCCTGAGGCACATCTACCATACCACTCAGCTTGGTGTCATCTGCAAACTTGCTGAGAGTGCACTCAATCCCACTATGCTGTGGATGAAGATATTGAAGAGTATTGGTCCCAATATGGACTCCTGAGGGATACAACTTGTCACTGATTTGGACATTTGGCCATTGACCACTGCCTTCTGGACATGACAATGAAACCAATTCCTCATCCACCAAACAGTCCGTCCATCTAATCCATGTCTCTCCAATTTAGAGAGCAGGATGTTGTGGAGGACCTTGTCAAAGGGCTTACAGAAGTCCAGATAGATAACATTTCTTGTCTGTTGATGTAGTAACTCTATCATAAAAGGCCAAGATTGGTCAGTCAGGACTTGCTCTTGGTGAAGCTATGCTGGCTGTCTTGAATCACCTCCCTGTCCTTCGAGTACCTTAATATAGCTTCTAGGAAGATTTGTTCCATGATCTTCCCAGGCACAGAGGTGAAGCTGACAGGTCGGTAGTTCCCAGGGCCCTCATTTCTATCCTTTCTAAAAATGGGTGCAATTCTTCTCTTTTTTCCAGTCACTAGAAACTTCACCTGACTGCCATGATTTTTCAAATATCATGAAAAGTGGCTTGGTAACTCTATCAGTCAATTACCTCCAGGACTCTGGGATGTGTCTCATCGGGTCCCATGGAATTGTATATGTTCAGGTTCCTCAGCTAGTGATGACCCTGATGTATGGTTAAGGTTATTTTCTGGATGCAGCAACCATAAAATGATGGAGTTTAGGACCCAAAGGAAAACTGGGCAGGTGAACAGTAGAGTTAGAGCTATGGGATATAGGGTATTCTGAAAACAGAATCCCTGGGGGAAGATGACACTAGGGAAGAAGTACTGAGGAGAGGGTGGGTTTCTTTGAGAAAAAA
Source organism: Nycticryphes semicollaris (assembly GCA_013400055.1). NCBI lineage: Eukaryota > Metazoa > Chordata > Aves > Charadriiformes > Rostratulidae > Nycticryphes > Nycticryphes semicollaris. Next base: position 70,652 of record VXBJ01004674.1, on the reverse strand, counting down.
CTATTTTGAAGGTTAGGAACAAATTATCCCATTGTGGAGGAGCACTGGGAATTTCGGCAGAGGCTTCTGAATTGAAGAGGAAAATGGGAGGAAACAAGGACCAGCCAAGATGTGGATGTAAGCATTGCTCAGACACTTTGGCTTGAAATCAAGGACAGTCAGCCTCACCTAAGTTTCTGGAAAGACCATAAAGCATATTTTCACAGAAACAATTTCCAAACATGCGAAGGACGAGGAGATAATTGATAACAGTTAACTCAGATTTACCAATGGAAATTCCTGCTTGTCCAGCCTGGTGACCTTCTATGGTGAAAAAACCTGTCTGTGTAGATGTGATGAGAGAGGTACATGTGACATACTTAGTACTGCTTGTAAGAAACAATGTGTTCCCATTCAAACGAGTAGCATCTGATACCCTAAATGTTTTTCAATCTTTTTTAGTAAATTGTTATGGAATATTTTTTTAAAAAAATATGAACTCTCTATTTCCACTTCAAAAAATTTCCCCTTACAATGTGAAGTTTAAAAAGTAAACTCCTATATACAAACAATATTAAAACCCACTTGACTTTGCCCCAGTCCTTTGAAAAAGATAGAATATTTTCTTTACTTAAATATTGACCATTAGCAGCATATTCTTATGAAATGTCAAAGAGACAATACAAATAAATAAATACATACATTCACAAATAGTATTTCCCTGTTCGTACTTAACTGTCATCTTTTCTAGTGATGTGAGTAGCTTCTTAACTCTGATTCTGAGGCATTTTCTCGCTTGATATATCCAAGTAAATTAGATCATTTTGAGCATGGAGTCCCATCATGAAGAGTCAGATAACATAGGAGCTTCCTTATCCTCGGTAGGACTAAAAGCTTTTTCTCTAGCTTTGATCATCGGGTAGTGATATAAAAATGAGTAAGCTTTAACTGGAGAGATTCAAAACACCCCACAAGTGCCAGAGGGAGACTCTGAAAATTAAATTATTATTTAAACTGCCAAATATGTGATATTTTTCAGCATTTATGTTTTGAATAGATTTTAAACCTGAGAAATATGTTTTTTGACAGATACTTCAGAACAATGAAGATATAAATCCTTATTGTGCTTGGCATATGAAACTACTATAAAATGAGACCAGAAAGAACAATAAGAAGAGCTTTATGGACAACTTTCAAAAGCAGCTGTCTTTTAAATAAATTATTCTGCAATATTAACCAGAAAATGGAAATTTGCGACAAAATTTTTCCTGAGATCTGTGATGTGGATTTTATAAAGTAGAGTAGTTTATATGGAGAAAACCTTTCATACTGAGCAAAGCTGTTCATTACATAGTGACATTCTTCTCCATTGTTTCAGGTTTGTCCTGTTTTCTTTCAAACTCTCTAAATCAGTTGTACTCTACTGGCAGAAAAGTAAAGAACTATAACCTATTATCTGAATCAAACTCATTAGTAGGCAAAAACAGCTAGTACATTTTCACAAATAAGAAATCCTATTTCAAATATATTACTAATTTCTTTTTTCTGTGTTTGTGTATGCAGATAAGTGCATGTGTGTGCATGTTAAGTCCGAACCTGCACTGAGAACCTAAAATGACATGTTATTTTCAGATATTCCACTACCCTCTAATTAGTTCAGGTTTTTGTGTATGTTGTCTGTCTTGTTTCACTTTGCTAGTGCATATGTACCAGCAGTTGGAGAAAACAGCTTTATATCCTTGTTTAGGTTTATTGTTCTTAACAGAAAAGAAAAAAAAGCTGCTTACCTGCTTCCTAATCTGATGCTTTATTCTGTGTGTGTGCTTTATTGCACAGCATCTTACATATTAGCACTTGGATACACTTTCTGCTTTCCAGATGTGCCTTTATTCCTTTATTTGCTTCACAGTTTTCTTCTGACTTCATGCAGCCTTGTATGAGTTAATAATTGGCTGAAGATGCGTGGTCAGACTGAACATTTCTTTGGTTTGGTAACTTTAATTGACACGAGAACAGCAAACAGGAGCGAACCAACAAGTACTCCGAGATGGTGATAATAAAACTTAGCAGATGATACACTAATTTCTCATTATGGTGTTTTGTCCCACCTAGTATACCCAACTTGCAGCAAGTGCGTTCTTCAAACTATATGTGAGCATAGGTTATCCAGACTAGGGACCTGGCTTGTTTATATGCCACATCTGCCATGCCTGGATTTCCATCACATTGAAACCAGGCTGTGGATAAGGAGAGAGGCCAATGTGGAAATAGTTGTCATGCAGTCAGGTCTCTCGTACAGATGTAGTCTTTATGGAGCAACAGGTGATGCTATTTTGCATTTTTTTTTGCAAAGCTAGAAACTGTTATATCTAGTTGAATTTCTATACAGAGGTAAAGTTTCTCTAATGAGAAATTCTTAGAAAATGCTGAAGTGGAGAAATAGCATAAGTCCATTGAAGAAATGCTGATTCAGTGCTGATTTTTAAACTGAAAGAGGGGAGATTTAGATTAGATATTAGGAAGAAATTCTTTCCTGTGAGGGTGGTGAGACATTGAAATAGGTTGCCCAGAGACGTTGTTGGTGTCCCATCCCTGGAGGTGTTCAAGGCCAGGCTGGATGAGGCTTTGAGCTACCTGGTCTAGTGGGAGATGTCCCTGCTCATGGTAGGGAGTTGGAACCAAGTGTTCATTAAGGTCCTTTCCAACCTAAACCATTCTGTGATTCATATCATCAGGTGTTCTGGTCCTCTTGTCAGATTGGCTTATGGGCCACATCCTGACTACATTCTAGCTTGCTGACTGGGTATGCTTTCTGCTACAAAAAAACCTCTATACTGAAACTCAGACTACTGAAGAAAAAGCAAAAAAACCTGTTATGACATGTGGGGACTTTTCCACCCCTCTCACTGCAGAATCGTATCCACAGTGATTCCTCCATCCTGGTTTTCACCAGCCCTTCTGTATCTTCCATTGTTTTATTCTACCTGACCTCTTTATGAAGGTGCACAGCTATACTGTATGATGGGATAAAAATACACTAGTCATAAAAGAGGAACTTGGGAGTCTACTAAAATGAGAGAATTGGGAAGCTGAAGATAAAAAACTTGTTCTTAATGTCCAGCAACATCTTGAAGCATACCCAGAAGAGAAAAATAATTAAATGAATAAGAAATGCCAAAAGCCAATGGTTCTACATTGCTTTTCATTCTTCTAACTCCTTTATTTAATAAATGCCCTGCTCTGAATACAGAGATTAATAAAAAGCTCATGATAGAGATTAATATTTTGTTCTATATTCATTGTTTCACCTGATATAAAATGGAACTGGAAGCACTTTGTTAAATGGACTGAAAATTTGAAAGGTTGTGGAATTTCATTGTACCTTCTAGAAGTACCTCTTGAACATTAATCTGAAAAGCTGTTTTGTAGCTGCCAAACCAGCTTCTTCTCAGGGATACCTGCACACCCTCCAGTCCAAGAACATGGTACAGTGACTTTCTCCTCCACTCCCCTCTCCCTCCCTTCTCCCTCCCTTCTCCCTCCCCTCTCCCTCCCCTCCCCTCTCCTTTCCCTCTCCTCTCCCTCTCCCTCTCCTCTCTTATTTTAAATTATAGTTCAGATGTCACTAAGACCTTTCTGTAGATTCTTCAAATAATTGCATTTGTTTTTCTATATGTACATGGGACAGGTAGTAGCTGATGTAAATAAGGTTAGATGTCAGAAGATGTCCACTATGTCAAATACAAAGCTATTGCTTTTATGTGGGTTTTTTAACTCATAGTCAGTTTTACCTTAGTTTCCATGGTGGAGTAGAAGGAAAAATTACAAACTTAGTCAATTTTGTTAAAATGTTGTTTGGTCTTGTAAAGCACAGACAACATTTCAGAAACCTTTTGTCCTAGTAGGAATATAGATTTTTTTTTTCTGGTTCATATGATGGTTAAAAATGTTAAAATTCTTATAGAATGGGAATTCAATTTTACAGATCATTTGACCTTTGCTGGCAGATCACTTTGCGCTCTGATCATTGAACATGTTGTTCCAGTAAGCAGAGTTCAGGCCCTTGTCCTTAATAAAGAGACAAGTACTCTATGATATGATTGTTTCCTTTAGTAACATTGTACGGTCCTAGAAAGCTGCAATTCTTCTCTCCCCTTCTCTCTCCCTCTGCCTCAGACCAGTTGGTGCAATAATCCTTCTAACCGAGACAGAAGTAGGAAATTTTTTCATTTAATGTAGGAAATTTCTCAGTTGAATTCCTTGAGGTTTTAGGTGTGTT
>VXBJ01004674.1:0-66368 GCA_013400055.1 Nycticryphes semicollaris | reverse complement strand
TTTTTTTTTCCCCCCCTCTGAGGCTATGGAGTCGGGGTCATCAAAAAAGGAGCATTTACTGTTACTAGGGTAAAATACTGAATTTCAGTGCGGTGCTCACAGAGTTGGAGAGAAGTAGAGGAATAGGAAATAAAAAAGTGTTAATTTTATTTACTGTCTCCATTATATGTTAGTACATAAAAATATCTTTTTAATCTTGAAAAGAAATAGTTCAACTGTACAATCATGACACAAATACCTGCTGGCCATTAAGTATTTGATTGTCAGTTACTGAATTTTGTTTCTGGATTTCTCATTGTATAATCTTTGGGATGAGAAAAGAAGTGAGTGAAAAGCAATTTGTGCTCTTCCATTAATATTGAGGGTCCTGAAATAAAAAAAAAAAGTCTCTGATGAAATATTATTTACTGAATATATGGATTTAAGAATGGGGGTTTTAGCATTCTGTTTCTGTTAGCATTCCTGTTATGACTCACCATTAGCATCTGAAAGCAAGTGAGGATATAAGATATCAAGTAATAGTGATGTAGTAGTGATTTCCAGGATAACTGTAAGTGGTTCAATACATCTACCTGTGTACAGATATATTTTTTTTTCTGCCAAACAATCCTAGTTTGGGACCCAGAGGCCTCATCTATCGTTTCTCAACAAAGACCAATTAGCGATGCATGGCAGCAGGAGGTTGAGGCAGACATGTTTTGTCTAGCACTGGAGCTAGCATGTCCAAGGAACCCAGCATAGCTCTCTATGACTATCATTTGCCTCTTACAGCAATAAAGTAAGAAACTGCAAAGGGAGACAGTTATTGATTCACTCTCAGAGTCAGATCAAATAAGTCATATGAGTTATTGGCTTCTTTCTGAAGCTGAGAGAGCTATGAGCAGGCAGAGAAGATTTTTGAAAGGCACCCAAATGAATGAAATAGCCAAGGCTAAGGTTTGTATTTTCTTAGTTCTAGCTACACTAATGAAACATGCAAAGAGGATGTTGTACCTATTTATAAACAAAAATGCTTCTATAACTTAAGATAGACATTTAAAAAAATTTTTTTGTGATGCTCCTTTGTGGAAAGAGGATGGCAATGGAGAAGAAGGACTATAACCCCTTAGGTAAGGGATAGTATGATAGACTAATCCCAACTATGTCTACTTTTTATCTCCCTGAGAGTAGAGATTAAAGAAAACAGATATGTTTTCCTCCTAAGGTGTACTGTATGTAGGCATAAGACAGAGAATTTACTTAATGTTTTCTTTTATTAGATAAGCATTACCAAGAAACAACAGAGGTGTAGGAAGCAGGTATTTATATAACATTTTGCTGCTTTAAAAAGGAAAAATCTGATCCTATAAATACACGTTTTAAAAACAAGCTGTAAAGAATGGCCATGAAACAATAATAGACTAAATGTCAGATGAATACTATATTTTGTCAAACTGGTATTTAAGATAGGACAGTTTTTTAAATGTTTCCAGTCAGTGATAAAGTGACAAATTATCTTACCTTTGTTGTGAAATGCTTGATCCCTATATACTCAAGGATTAACCGTTACAGAACACACATAAATTAATTGATATCTTTTCCCATTGTGCAGTATAACATTGATTTCTTCAACTTCTTTTTACTTACAATGGAGTTGGTGATTTCTGCTTGTCATGGAGGAAAATGGAAGGAAATATAAACACCTAGCCTAACTATCAAACCATTTAATTGGAGGAGCTAGCCATTTAGTGACAAATGAAACATGGACACATGTACGTTGATAAGAGTTAATTTCAAAATCCTCAGTTAGAATTAGATATTGGACAAGAAACTGGCCAAATCTGTTCAAACCAACACATTTTAAAAATATTTAGAAAGACACAGTAGTCAGATTATATGCTGATTTGGTATTGCACATGATGATGATGATGACTTACTTTTTGTCAAGTCTAGTTAACTTGTCTTCTGGGTTCTTCTGGGGCCTGATAGAGAGCTCCACATATCATCATGACCATGTAAGTCTTTCCACACTAACAGTAACAATAATAATAAAATAAGTTATATTATTTTATATTTAGAACTAAATCATACAGAAAATTATTTTTCCCCTTGGATCTCAAATTTGATAAAAGGAATTCATTCTAAAGTCAATGAAGATGAAACGCAATGCTTGGAATTTCTGAAGACTCTGTGTTACTCTATGTGCCTTTCATTTCACAAGAATGTATTTAGCTTACTGTATTTCTCTTGCAATCACCTCATACTTCTGGTTCCAATAAGTCAAGTTATTGGGAGGGCAATAAAGCATATGCTGAAATCTCAGAGGAAAGAGTAGTTTCACAGAATACTTAAAGACTGCAGCAGTCCAGTTCAATGTGTAGCAGACTCCCAGCTGAGAATATATAAGGGTCAGAGAAGCTGCCAGAAGGAATCGGTTTGATTCCAAGATGAACAGAGTAATTTATCTTGGCTCCCAAAGGAGGAAACAGCACAGGAGGAAACACCTGAAGCTGTATTATGAAGATATGGCGATAGGTTTGGGCTTTTGGTGTGAGGCCTTTGATTTAGTCTTGGAAGGCTAACAAGTAGAATTTCACAGTATGTCTGAAATATTCAAAACCTTTTCTGAATTGGATTATGGACAAATGTCACATGAGCTGTTCTACACCATATTCAAAGCATTATACATATTTATGTTTTGAAGACTGATCAAATAATAAAAAGAGAATGATTTTTGTAATAAATATGCAATAAAATAATAATGAATATTATTTCTAGGCTATAAATATATTTTAATAGTGAAAATTAAATCACTTCCATGGCAATATTAAAAAAAATATTTTCCATTTTGACTTATTCAGTGGGTTATCATTTCAACAGTCTAACTTTTCAGTCTTTATGAGCTATAAAACTTGTATCTGCACATTCACAGTATTATACCTGCAATTTTGACACTTCCAAGGCTAACAAAAACTTCTGTTTAGCATCTTTTTGAATTCCTAAATACACTGTGAAAACATACTGCTTAGAAGAGGTATCAGGGATGACATAATAAATTCTGAACTCGAACTGTGTTTGAATTACACAAGAATATTCAAGAATATTACACAATGGATATGACTTCACTTTTCTTGGAAAATTACTTTATCTACCACTAAACTGATAGGAGTAGTAGTATAAGTATGGTATATTGAAATTTTAAGAGTGTAAATGCATATCTGTGTGGTGCTTCAACATTCCAGGTCAAAATGTGTCAGTTCGTTTTGAACCTCAACTTCACATAGCTGTCCAGAGCAGACAGTTTTTAATAAAAACATGCAGAGTTTTCCCTGGGTTATTTCACTTTTCAAATCACATGATTGAAATAATTTTGTAACTTCCACCAGACTATCATCCTCTGCCTAGAGGACATAACTAAAAGGTAGTACCTCCTGCTTTTCAGGGTCCCTGTTGTGATTAGTAATGAATTAGATTTCTGGGATGAGTCCCCCATATTTCAAAATTTGCATGAGAAGACTGAACATAAAAGTTCCAGGAAAATTATTTCCTTAGCCTTGTGGAGTCAATCTTACCAGTGTTCTCAAATGTCCCTCTCAAAATTAAATGTAGGAATTCTATATTGGATTTGAAAAAACAATTCAAACAAAATCCCTAATAAAACACCTAAATAGCATTGCGATGAAGGTCAATTAATTTCCACAAAGAATTCTATAAAAAAAATGCCTGCTTGGGGATGACAGACTAGAAAGGCTACTCTTCTGTTACCTATTTCTTTACTGTAAAAGTATGTAATGTTGTTGCTAAAGGCTGAATATATCTGTGTAGCCATCATACTGATCTATCTCTTATTGTTCTCTGTATACATGTGAACTTATAAAACCACCCACTGTTGCATTCAAGATTTTATCAGTGAGATTTCAGGTGTTACCAATATCATATTTATTCTCTTCTAGACAAACCTGAGGAAGTAGTGAAGCGTTCATAATGATACACAAAATTAAATTGAGGATTTTTATGCATTATATTGTGAATGCTCTTTGTTAAAGGGAAAGCAAATAGAATTTTTGGGTGAACCAGTCTCAGGAAAAAAAAATAAATCTAGAATGCAGTCTCAACCTGTATGCTTATGAAATGGACACATTATGAAAAGGACACATGGACACTTTTATTTATCTAATTATTTTGAGGATAAGAGAGAGAGGAAAAGTCTCCTTCACCTCAAGAACCACTGTGTTGAATGTAGAGATAAATTGCAGCGGAACACTTCACACTGGATTTTTGAATAATTAAAATTCAGGAAAAAGAATGGAAGACCCAAATATCAAAACCCTGAAGTATCTGAGAAATAGTGTTTGTTAATTTTTGGAAATTTTGACAGTGAATATAGTTCTATAGGTTTTACTACGTATATAAGAAGGTAGGCCATTTAGAAGGGGGAACAATAAATGGACAGAAAGCAAGGAGAGATGGAAACTAAGATTCATCAGTTCTTTTAACTGCCCTTGTAAAAAAAACATGTCCAGCAGAAAGGTGAAGAGAATATTTCCTCAAAGGGAAATGTTTAACCATAAAATGTTGGTCAGCTTTAATAACGCTCTCTTTACAAATTCTTCTCTAAGCACCACAGAGGCAGCTGTCAGGGGATGACCAGTTTTAAGTACCTGCTCCTTAGGACTTTAAATAGGAACAATCTTTTTGAAAACCTAACCCTGGCTTTGTAGTCTTAACACACTGAAAACATATTAGTTTTTCATGGCTCGGCATAGGTGATTTTTACATGGAATCTTGCATCCCCACTTGGATCTCTCTGCCGACCCTACATGCTCCATTGCCATGTGTGAAACAGCTTTCTTGGTGAAACCAAGAAGAACTTGTTCATGGGAGTACCATGTAGAGCACTACTGCCTTGAAGAGGTATGTTGGGTTTTTAAATTGGTTCAGCCCCACTTCATCCCTGTTCCAAGGACCACATGTAACAGGAATGCAGTCTATGGGTTTGTCCTCATGTCAAGAGAGTTTAAAAGGTCAGGAGAGTTTTCAGGTATTCCACCAATTTCTCTGGGCTCTTGAATTGAGAGACAGAGCTATCAGTGATAGTGTCTTCTAGAGATGTTGCTGTCATTGCTTCAGGTTCTGAGCAAAGGAAGATTTTAAATACTCACCATTTTTCAGTGGGACACTATATTGTTATGTAAGACTTCTTTTTGAAGCTCTGCATATGCCCAGTTGAAAGAACAACACTGCACAAAGAGTTGGTTCAGCATGACATCTGACACCAATCTCAGCCAAGCGTTTTAGTTCTTTCCTTGAACAGCTCCTTTGCTGTCTGTCACGCTTAGCCAGCAGTTAGCTGTGGAGCTCACTACTGGGAGTAGTACATCCAGTTTTCTATGTTGTTCTTACCAGGCTCTGAAGCCTTGCTCTGCTCACATCCTTCTGAACAAGCTAATCCAGCATTCCCACTGCCTCTCTGAGATTCCTTGAGATTCCTTTAAATGCCTAGGAAATAACACCCATCTGCAAACCCCTACATTATGTCCTCTCTCTGATAGTCTAGAACTGTTAAATTATAATTTTCTCTTAAAGTTCCCATGGAAGAGAAGAGTGAAAATGCATGATGGGACAACTGTTGCAGCTGCAGTTTCTCCTCCATGACTCGTCTCCAGAAGGAGACAGTGGGTTCAAGAGACATATGTGTAATGCATCCTTCAGGTGCTGAGGGGTGGGCTGAGACCAAAGAGCCTGAAAAGGGGGATTATCCTATCTCCTAGCCTTGAGATTATCACTCCTGATTTGGCAAAGAATGGGGCTGTCAGAAAAATTGTATGCTGAAATTATGGGATACTAAGGGCAGTTATCTTTTTATAACAGATGATCATCAGTAACCACTACCCCTCCTTGTTCAGCAGAGCTCTGTTCTTCAAAGAGCAGCAGCAAGCATAGACTATTTTATCTTAGTAGCAGCCTGATCTCTCCCCGGCAGCTGTGTCTGAATTCTTAAACGTGGAGCACTGGGAAAGTTACAGGTTACATCAGTCCAGTTAGTTTTCAGAGCAGAAATTCTACTGATCTCCCCCCAATGCTGACAGTGTTCATTTTCTAAGTGACACTTCTACCCTTTTAAGTGACACTGCTGCTCTTCCAAAGTGGCAGCAGCAGCTTCGTTCACTTTCTTCTGTTCTCCCCAGCTGCCTATGTGTCTTGTACTGCCAGATTTTCAGCAATGGTCCCCGTGCAATGGCCAAGGCTCACAGACTGTTGAGGGACAGAAAGACATATGCCTTTCGGTTGCCACTTTCCAAAGGAAGGCACAGGGCTCCCTTTGTTCTTGTTGACATGCATCTGCCCTGGCTTTTGCACCATTCTCAGTATAGCATTGCTGAGCTTCTCACAAGCACCATTCATTTCCTTTTGCCAGAGATGTATCAACTTGCTTTTCATGTTTCAGGTCACTTTTCCCTCACTAGGTGTGTTTCTATTATTTCCTTTGACAGGAGTTTACTAATGCCACGTTTACCATTGTACAGCAGGTCTTTCCCTCCCTTCCTTTCCTTGTCCCTCTTCCTTCCTGCAGCAGACTTTCCAAGGTCAGTCCTGCACTGGCTTTCCAGAAAACAATCTCTTCTTCCTCTGATGTATATCTCTCTAGCTATTAACTTCCTGTTTAGCTTTTCTTGCTTTTTGGTTTTCTCTATACCACCTCCTCCCACCCTTCATAAAACCAGTATGTTGTAAAATATCTCATGATCTGTGCTTCTGCTGTGTTCTTTCATGCCCATATTTTCTAACTCTAGTACCCACTGCTGGGTATATATACCGTGTATCCACAGCACAACCTTCTTCCATGGCTTAATGCACTATGCCTTTATACAGAGATTGCTGAAACTGCCCCCGTCCTCTTGCTCTGTTCTCCTGATAGTCCCCTTTTTTTTTTTTTTTTTTCACTCCCACTTTGACAGACTAATATTTGAAATATGGCTTTTGAATCTTTCCCTGTGTGCGTTCCACCAGCAATGTGCACCCCTTTCAGGACCATCTCTTGCCTTACATTAGCTGCTGACTGCCCATTGTGCTGTGTTTCCTCTTCTCTGCTGAGATATAGACCTCTGACCTTTCATATCGTGCTTCAAAAAACAGTTTCCAAGTTCCTGCTTTTCTAAAAAAAAGTGCTTGTGATCTTCTTTCCTCTAAACTCAGGAGACCTCTTCTCCATAATTTCTTTGTTTTGCAAACTTGGTGAGGACAAGTGGTTATCAAATCCTGAAAGGAAGAGTTCAGCAGCTTGAAGGACCTCTTTTAGAAAATGAATTTTTTATGTTAAATACTACTGGTGGGCTTATGCAGCAGATTTTGTAAATAGCTTTTTTCCCCTTTGTTTCAGGCAGTTACAGCAAACTGTGCCTCTTCTCTGTCCTGTCACATGTGCAAGTTAACCAGTTGGGTATTTTCTGCTTGAAAATATCAGAAGAATTGATCCCTTCTTTGCCCACTGAGAGAACAGATTGTTTTCCATTCTAGTCTTCCCCACGTCAATTTGGTTTCTTATTGTCCTGGATGACCCAGGCACTGCTCGACTCCAGAGATGACTGTACTTGCCATATTTTGCCAGGTACAAGCTCTTGGGATTTGATCCTTTGCTACTGTAGCTGCATTGTTAGTTCTTGGTATAGCACTTTGATAGCTGCCCTTCATCTTGAACAGTTCTACTCTTCCTGTTTGCCGTCTAGCACTGCAGTCTCCATTCAGTCTCCTCATGTTCCTTCTGGACCTCCTCTGGAGCACAGGCACTGCTCTGTTCATGAGCAACTCATCTCACAAGAAGGAACACTTCTCATCATGTCTTAGGTTTCAGAAAATGGAACAACTAACTGCCATGTATTACTAACTAGTTCTGGAGAAGTTGTGCCAAAACTTACATCTGTGAATTAGTAATCCCCTGTGATCACAGAAAAAAATTTTAAATCTCCAGAAAATCATGGAAATGTATGCCTGCAGCTTTGATATTTGATGTTGATAAAAACTTGGTGTGGCATGGATAGCATTTAAACAGCAAGATTAAGATAGATAGAGGAGGGTGTTTCCAACTCATGAGAACTAGATGAGTGTGGGACATACAAATGACATACAAAATGTCATAGATGTCCTTCTAGGAATACCCTCCCAGCCAGGTGTTTTGGTATGGCTGCATAGATATTGTGCACTGAGGAGGCCAAGCTCTGCTCTTTGTACTTCTACTGGTCTGGATCCGTACACCCATAAGGAGCAATGAAGCAAGATGCTGTTTGGAAGTGAAAGACTAAAAAGAGGTCATGAGTTTGAAGTGAAGTTTTTTGTCTTGATTTCAAGAGGATTTGGAGATTCAATGCGGGATTTAGCATGGTTTGAATGTAACATGGTTTAAATCCAATTTAATATGGATTGAATCCAATCTCTTGAGAGAAACAAGAGTTGTGTGATCTTTCTCAAGCTCTTCTGCCTTCAGCCTTTATGATGCAGGATAAAGTCTGCCATGTTGCACATTGTTCCTTGTGGAGTTTTTTTAATACACCACAAAAGAAAATTCTCTGTATGTGTGTGCTATTATTGCTAGCTATCTCTCACCATAAATATTCATGGAACCTTTGAAGATACTCATCCTACACATGAATCATAAAACTTTCTGGTCATTCAGATAGAAAGACAGATATTTTATAAACATGACAATCTTTAAAATATCTATACTTTTCAGTCTTTTTAGTATCCCAAAATGGTTTTATGTGAAACAGAAGAAAGATCAATTGTTAACGCTTATTTTAAAAAATGATGGTGATAAAACATATAAATTAAAGATGTGGTTTTTCCAGTGAACATTAACAGTGCAGCATGCTGTAAAGTATGAGGTAACATTAAATCTCTTAACAATTGAGAGTTTTTCAATTGCAAACAGTCACAGAATTGAGCATTAATTATAGAGGTATAAGGAAATAAGCTTCTGGGTTTGATGTCACATTGCACTTAGATTTATAATTTACACATACCTTTCCCCTCCCACCCCTTTTTTTTTTAAGTTTGAATTCAACTTGCTCTGAATAAGGTGTCTTGTACAGACATTACATCTAAAATAGATAAGATTTTCTTGGCTTTCTATAAATATGTGGCTACCATAAATTACAGATCTTTCTCTGAATGATAGGAATTAAAAGCCTGGAGCAAAAGATCTTGTAGTAGATGTGAATGGACTTACATGGCTCCTCCACATTGCGTAATGCAAATCTGCACATAAATTGCTGAATCAAAGCAGCTACATTTGAGTGTACTTGTTATCAGCAAAACTCAGGTATCATGAGGAAAGTGTCAAGCCAGCTAATATACATTGTGGATTTTGGGTATCACTGTGCAAAGGGCAACACAGAATTTTCTTTTTATGTTTAAAAAGGTGTGGAGATTTGAAAGGCGTGTAGTTACCCTTCCTCTTGTCCTCATGCAACTGGATAATTCTGCTGAGAGATGGAATGTGCACAGGCACATGTTCTCTATAACTCTTCCCAGTTTCTCTTAGTTGCATTGAAGCTCTGTGGCTATTAGCACTCTTAGTTAGTTGCAGAGTGTGTTTGAGGGAGTTCCTATTTTGTGTGAACTGGGGTATGGGTGGGTGTATTACTGAAATCCTGAGTCTCATCTTCTGCTGGAATAATGACATGATTGGATCTCAGAGTCTCCCAAATGATTTAGCAGGTTTCTTTATACAAACTCTGCAACCCAGTTAAAATAACCTTGTTTCTAAATATAAGTAACTCACCTAATCTTTTCTCCTCAAGAGATGATCAGCAATGTGAACAAAATTCTAGATCAAAAGCAACATTTCAAATGCTGATTTTTTCAATACATAGAAATATTAAATATTTTTTTTCCTGTGACATTTTAATTTTTTTCACAAAGTATATCAATATCAGCCCCTGGACTCAACATTTCCACAGGCTAACAAATTGCTGGGTTGTTTGGTTTTATCTTCCTCTCTTAGTCTCTCCCATTTGCCATTAACTACCCATAAAATCTGATCATGTCCAGCATTCTTGCTAAAACAAAACACCCACAAAAGTGTGGTATACTCCCTGGTGTTTATTTCACTTAATAAATGAGCTGTCTTCTTTGGAATATAATTGTTGCTATGCAAAGTATTTGTTTTCCACTTCACACTTAGAGCTTCTCAATGTTGCTGAAAATGTCCCTATCAGAAATGTTAATCCTCCTCAGTCTGTTCCCTCTCAGTGCTGAGACAGAATACTGAAACTCCATGGAGGAAACTGCCAAACAAGAGAATTTTCCCCGATACTAGTCGTAGTAGACCGTAGTGCATATATATACAGTAATATGCATTCATTTACATTAAGTAAGCAGTAAGTTTTAACACTAATTTTTATTTTAAAAATAGTCTGAAACATCCTTCGTCAGCTGCTGCACAGAAGCTGTTCTGTAAGGGAAAAATTCACCATTATTGATCACCAGGTATTGCCTTCTGTTCTAAATTCAAAGTAATTTCCAAATGGGTCATGGGTTCATGGCTGCATATGTATTTTCAGACACAAGACAGCCAAATAAACACACTAGGTAACTATAGAGTAGAAAAGTATGTGCTAAAACTCTCTTGTGACACAGCAACTTTAGAATGATGTATAGCTGTGGCTTGCCTGTAGTCTGTAAGCAGCATCTATGATGTAAAAGGCTGGAAGCTGGAAAAGGAATGACTGCAACCTGTAGGCACACTGGGAGGAAAGGAGCCAGAGCAGGGAAGAGAAAGCCTTGGGAAACGTGGTTTGAATACTGATCACTGGAAATGTCATTTAAACCAAATACCATCTTTTGAGATGTATGTCTCCTGTATTAATCTTGCATCTATGAGACACTGTTGTTGTTGCTACAGGCAGTGACAAAGATTCTGAAACCAACAGCAGGTATTTTTCTTTTAGCTCCAAGGTAGTCACAGGGAAAAAAGGCATCCTTTGAGAAAGTTGCATCTGCTCAGACTAGTTAAAAAAGTGAAATAATGTGACTAGTAGTTTGTTTCCAAATTTTGAATCTTCTTTCCTTCTCTACACACCAGCTAAAAGTATGTTCACTTTCAACACAAGGGCCTGGATATTTGTTTCTCTTGCCTGCTTTTGCTGTACTGCCAACACGACCTCTCCATCAAGGTCCTTTTTTGGGTCTGGAAAAGAATTACGCAAAGAAAGACTAAACCCGCAGTGACTGGAGAACTAATATTATGATATATTCTGCTTCTAGCATAGAAAAGAAGAAAGAAGCCTGGCTGAAAATGCATCAGCCAAACTTGTCCATCTGTGGCTTAGGAACTGGTGTCCTTACAGGCCCAGGATAGCTTAGAAAAGGTCACATGGGAAGAAGAGAGTAAAGAAATATGGTTTTCTGTATTCTTTTTCCTATTTAACAAGGTCTGTATTTTACTCCACTGGGTGATGGCAAGCCTTTCAGTTGTTTTAGGAATGACTTCTCTTTGAAATTCCCTGAAAGTGCATCTTTCTTTCTTGGGTGTGAATGTGTTGCATATGTTACAATACAGTATTTCCCACTGTAAAAAGATAATTGCTTTTTCCAGTCAGGGCTCTGAAAATATCCTCTGTATGCCTATGGATTCAGCCTCAAAATAACCCTGTGTGGTCAACATTTTTTGAGGGAATTGGAAGGGTAAAAGTATCAAAACTTGTGTATTGAGATAAATGCAGGTTAGTAACTAAAAGAAAAAAGAAAGAAAAAAAGAAAAAAAAAGAAAAAACTAAAAAGGAAACAGCAACAACAACAAATCCCAGTAACAAAACCAAGAACAAGTGACAAAGCACAAAGCCCCCATCTGCTCATCATCAACCAACTAATGCCCAGCCAATTTCCGGAAAACAACAGCCCTGGCCAATCTCCATGTTGCACATTTTACTGCTGAGGTCAACATCATATGGAATGGGGTATCCCTTTGGCCAGATGGAGTCAGCTGTCCTGGCTGTGTCCCCTCCCAACTTCTTATACAACCCCAGCCTACTCACTAGTAGGGTGGTGCAAGAAGCAGAAAACACCTTGACACTTTAAAAACACTGCTCAGCAGTAATTAAAACATCCCTATATTATCAACGCTGTTTTGGTCACAAATTCAAAACATAGCCCCATACCAGTCACTATGAAGAAATTTAACTCTATGGTAGTCAAACCCAGGACAGTGTAAATGTTGCTGACAGGTATTTAAAAATGCACAGGAAATTTTTAAAAGAATTTGAACTCCACCACAGTAAAGTCTGCCTTTGGGAACTGAAATTCACAGAGAAGTGCCATCTCAAAACATTAAAGAAAAAAACTGCAAATTTTCTCCATCAGTCAAGACATTGGCAGCATCCCTTGAAAGCCAATTGCTCTTAGGGTATTTTAGTTTAGCACTCTCAGGTGCTGCTGCTAGACCTTTACATCATATTAAGGAGTGTGAAAATTATGTGTAATTTGGCACTTATATGAGCTAAAAATACTAATCCTGCAAGATAAAGGAGACTTATTCAAAATAAACACACAAGGAGAGAAAGGAAATCTTCAGGCTCACTAGAATATTTACAGAATAGGGAGGCTATTATTTTTCAGAACAGACGTCAAATTTGTATTCTCTCTTGGCTGAAAAATGTACTCCATAGTAGTAGACTATTCATAAAACTTGCCCGAACCAAAGGAAATTATCTGAAAAGATCATTATTTATCTGTTAGCTTTCAACACTTACTTCTGGAAGTAAATATAACACCCCCCACACCCCATCTTTACAGAATAGAAGGGACCAGGAAATTACATTGTTAGAAACTTTTTTGCATATTCATCAGAATACCAAAGTCTGGAGTACCTGTTAGGTACTTGTAGGAAACTTGCTAACAAATATAATGGAAAATCTGAAAGGGATATTGATATTATAGAAATAACTGAAATTCTAGGACTTCAGAGTGGTATGAGATAACTCTTAGTGAAAAAAAATCAACCCTGTAAACTCTGTTGAGTTTTCAAGATCATGGGAATGCACATAAATCTACCTGTACAAAAAAGCATGAAAACCAGAAACTATAGTAGGACTGCATAGTTTGGAAAATATTGATATAATTAGTGTTCCTAACAAAGACGACTGACTCACAAAACATTAAAAATCTTTAAAAAGTATGGTATGCATAATATGCACTATGTGCAAGATAACTTGTGGGTGACAAAAAAAGCTTTTAAGAATTTCATTTCTGTCAGAAAGAAGCTTAAAATTTTAATAAATGTTTGCATTTAATACAATAGTAATCCAAAAAATTATAAAACCCACCTCCAGTACAGCCAGTTGACCCTCACTCCTCAAAACCAAAATCTCTATAAAAACCATTCAAACTGTGTTTCTTAGGAGCCAAACACAGTTTTACAGACTTTATAGATACTTATGTCCATTTGGCTGAACTCAGAAGAAAATGCTAGAAGACAGATTTTATATATCATCTTATTCAACTGTCACTACAGTATATAAATGAGAAGAAATAACAAATCATTGAGTTCACACTTTGTTCACTAGGCAGACTAAAAATCACACTGAGACATTACAGAAGGGCTTGGCACAGACAACTCTGGGGAACAGAAAAAGAGATACTTGAGTAAAAATTTTCTCAGTGTAGTTATTCAAATAGGAGCATGTTCAATTACATGGGACTCTTGGACACATGTAACTTTCCCTCGTGCCTCTTCCTTAAATGAATTATTTAAATTATTTAAATATAGAAATTCGAATTATTGCTTATTGAATTATTGATTATGAATTATTAAATTTGAATTATTTAAATATATATAGTGAAATTAATTATTTTGATGGATACAAACTGTGTGATTGTGCTGTGATTTCTGTCTTGCTCACTTAGGGTCAGTATCATTATATCTGCGTGTCAAAAAATCAGGCATATTTTTGACCTTGTCAGCAACTTCCTAGGTGATAATTTATTACTTTCACATTTTTACAGATTAATAATCTTTAACTTCCTTACACAATGTTACTTCCATTGATGACTCCTTTTAATTTGGTGCTCAATTTATTCCAGCATTTTTAGCTGTGTCCAAAAGGTATACAAAAATTCATATGTTTATATATTCCTATGGCAACAAATGCTACTTTTACCCAGACCCCTGAAGCATCAATGCATAAGCTATTAGACTGAAAGTTTTATAACACTGACATGATTATTAAAGGAATTGTACAATATAATGTGCCCTTTGGTCAGCTCTCAGTTCCTACTGACACCCAGAATCCCTGTCCAAGGTAATATATATGAGATGAAAGTTTTGATCTGTGGCATGTCTGAGGTTAAAATGATTCTTCAGATAATAGAAAGTTTCCAGGGAGAAACTTTCTTGGATGAAAGACCTATTGCAAACAAACAATGGTTTATTTTATCCTCCATGTATCCTTTAATCTACTGTAATGCTCCATGCAAAAAACTAATGACCAAAACTGACATTTAGATACTTTTCTCAAACAGATATGTGAGGGTTGTGATATCAGAGATATTTGTGGTGTATTGCCTCACGAAAGGAAAGACTGAATCTTTGAAGGTTGATTTTCAGCTCTGCAGTTTTTCTTTCATTTCCAAATTACACATCATTGATCCCAGATGGCAATATCCAGTTCTTAGTGTGCCATTACTTGCTTCATTCTGTCAAGATCTTCCATTAATTTCCACCTATCCATTTCCTTACCAGCTTCATAATTCGAGGTGTCCACAAGATACCTTCAGTCCTACATAACACTTAGAAGTCAACAGAAGACAAACACCCCAGATAATGCATGTGCTTTTGCCCTAATTTCAATTTTGACACTTTTCTCTGTGAGAACAAAAAACACGTTTGTNGTTTTGTTTTCTTACTTACATAAAGCAGGAGACTAAACCAAAGGAACAAGATAAGAAAGAGAAGAATAGGAGAAAGAAAATAAATTTTGCTTTAGTTCCTTTACCTGCTCATTGGAAAGAGCTGAGCTGAGCTGGGATTGTTGCTAATGAAAGGACTTACACTTACGTCCCATTTATTTCTGCCATAGCTCTCTTCCCACTCTATTTTGGCATCTGCAAGAGCAATATTATGTAGCTAGTGTCTCTGGTCTGAATTGGCTCTCTACAAAGACCCTTTCCCAGAAGGCAATTAGGAGCAGAAGCTTAAACAGTCAATTTCAGACTGTTCACCGGAAAAGACTATTTACCTGTGTTCACATAGAGACCTAGGGAAACTGGCTGGGAAATTTGGGAGGCTACTTTATTACCTAGTGCTGTGTAGTGTCGATTCCTCCCACTACTTCCACCCAGCTGCAACAGTCAGGTAAAATGTCATACCTTGCTCAGACTAGCAAACCGGTGCTCTTTTGGGACTGCACAAGTCATCAAACTTGCCTCCATTCAGGCATCTGCATCCTGCCTGATGGTCTGAGAGAGACAATAGTAAAGAATAAATTATTGTTGCAGATGCAATATATTCACAAAAGTGTATTTGAGTTGATCCCTACTCACAGGACTTTGTGGTGGATAAGTAATAGATGGCAGCAGGATGGATGTTCTTCAATGATGATGAAGGTTCCTGGTTATGTAGGGGGATACTTAGCACCATGTCGGGTTTTTTTTCCCTTCTGCATATAGAATTGGAAGGTATGTTGATGACGACATGGTACCAGAACAGGAAGCACAAAATTTAGTCCACAGGTGGAAATGTGGGCTCATATACTCAACATTTTCTCTGTGCAATTTCTGGTCATCAAAAGACTCCTACCATTCATTTATGTCAGAAAACAGCAGAGATGGTTAGTTTATAATCTTTTCTCAGTTCACTGAGTTTAATTTCAGTAAAATATCTGATGAAGTACCTTTGGGCTGTTTAACTATATTTAACTCCTGCAGCTAACACAAAATATTGAATATACAGTAAATGTAGTCTGTCTTTATAAGATACATAACAGTTCTAATATTGCAAACTCATTACATTGAAGTATAGCTGTTACAGTGCACAGCAGCTAAAACAATCCACAGTGTGATTTTATGGCTTGAAGTTTTACAGGAAATAAAGATCTGTCCTCTGATCTCTTGGTTGACATGGAAAATCAGCTTGAGACTGAAAAGAGGAACCTGACTTCTGGTGTGTATTAATGATCAGTGGGAAGTAGAATGGCAAAATATATTTAAGCTGCATAAACTTTCACCCTAGAATTCCTCTGATGACCTTCTTGGAACTGTCGTAACTTTTAAGGGACATACAATTTGCTAATAATAAGAATATCAGATTTAAAATCTTATGTACTGCTGGTTTCCATTACATTAAATAATTCCATGTAACTGAAACAACTTGGATATGAGAAATCCCATAAAGGTGATTTTCTGACTGTAAATGGGGAAGAAACCATCAGAGTAGAATGAAATTTTGTAAACCTCCCTCTCTATTTATTTTAAAAGCTGAGATTACTGAACTGTACTAGTAGCATATTACTCAGCATTCCTCAACACAGGAACATCAGAAATAATTCTCAGGACTCTGCATCTATGCTACATTTAGTGTTGTAGATAGTGCAAATTTTGGATGGGTTGTTTGGGCCAAAAATATCTTGTCTGTGCATACTCACCTAGGTATAAATAGAAAATCAGTTTTATAATAAATACTACAATATATTTTATTACTACATTGTTTAGAGGTTTGCTTAGTTTTTTATTTTTCTAGAGAAAGTACTTGTTCTCTATAATTGATATTTCTTTGCTTGAATGATAAGCAGATTAGTGTTTATGATCAAGAAGTCCGTTCTACTTAGAGGACCTCAAAAAAGTCATGCAGACATTATGTGGCAATTGATGCATTTACAGATATCATATTTTAGCTAACTGTTTTTATTGCTGGCAGTAAAATTTAGAAGAAGGCTTGAAATTCCTCATTCTAATGTGGAATTACAGTATTAATTTTCTTCAATGTGATTTTTTTTATGAAATAGTCTATTACTAGAAATATTTAATAATTATTTATTTTATTTTGTTTCTGATAAAATTTTTATATTGGATGTGGCTGGAAGGGAATTAACTTTCCCTGCAGCAGCCCTCATAGTGCTGTGCTTTGTATTTGTAGCTGGAGAGGCGTTGATAACACACTGATGTTTTGACTATTGCTGAGTAGTCAAACATCAGTGCGTTATCAAGGTTTACAATATTAGATTCTCACAGAATCAAGGCTGTCTCTCCAATCCTCCACAGATGGCAGTAGTCTGGGGGTGGGCAAAGGGTTTAAAAGGCACATAGCCAGGACAGCTGACTCAAACTGACCAAAGAGATGTTCCATACCATATATCATCCTGATCAGTAAAAGCTAAGAGAAAGGGGGAAGGGGAGCATTAATAATTTTGTGTTGTGAGGTGACTGCTATGCATACTGGGCTCCTACTTCACAGGAAGTGGCTGGACATCACCTGTTGATGGAAAGTAAAGAATAAATCGTTTTGCTTTGCTTTGCTTCCACGTGTAGCCTCCTCCCTTAAACTGTCCTTATCTCAACCCATGCATTTTTCGTCTTATTTTTTCCCCGTGTTCTGCTCAGGAAATGGAGTGAGAAAGTCACATGGTGGGCATCTCATGGCCAGACCAGGTCAACACTACACAATTTTCTTTAAGCCTTTCTGAAAATCATTGACTCAAAAAATAGGTAACAAATTGTGATACAAAACCTTTCAATTTGTTTTTGCAAGTAAATTTATAATAAAGAATCATTGAGGTGCTCAACAAATCACTCAAATCAGAATTTCTCTGAAATTCATTCATCATTTTTTTCAACTGTTGCTTCTATATTTCCAGAACTAACAATTCATCAAATAATTTGATGTGAATTACAGGGAGTAGTGTTTTGGCTTTTTGTCCTCCTTTTGAAACACACTTAGTTCCCTCAATGTAAGTGAGTTTTGGGAATTTTCTTCCCAATTATTTTGAGATTTGGCATCCAGACAGATTTTCTATGTGGAGCAGAGATTGGTAGCTTTCAAAAAGATCTTGAATCAGGTTACAGTTGCACTAGACTGTTGAAAAGTTATTAAAAATGAATTACAGCATAATTCAACAAAAGAAAGAATGCTTTCCCCACTTTTTGCTACCCTACCCACTACTCCCATGAATCAAATTTTAAAAATTCTGTTTATCTTAATTTCCTGCCTGAAAGTATGAAAAATAAGGTATGTAGCTTCCCTGCTAAGCTGGTCTTGCATAAAAACCATGAAAAATAGCAGGAAAACCAAAGAGATATTCCCACTGTACATTACTGATTTTGGTAAAGTGTGAATTTTACAGTCCAGCAAAAGAAACCTATAGCCTTCAGGAAACTTTTATACTTTCTTTACTTCCCCGCAAAGCCAAAAATGCTAACGTAATCAAAAAATAATGGAAGAGCAAGCTACATAGAGAAAAAGACCACAGTGAATATTGGAATTGATGTGTCCAGTGTGTTGGGTTCTGGAGGGCTATTTAGGGTCTCTGATTTCTAACAGAGATGTAGTTTCACAATGACGGTTTTTCTGCAGAGTGGCACTAGTAGGATCTCCCTCTTTTATGTTGCTATGTGTAACGTGATATCCTTTTAGCCTTTATCTCTTTCAAGTTTTCCTGGCATTGAGGTGGTTGTTAAAATAGTACCAGGCAAGAAAGATGTGTATACATATACACATGTACGCAGAGTGCAATCTCATAGCCTGACTTCTGGAGGCCTAAAAGGGCAAAACCACATTTTTTTTATTTTATATTTATGGTTCTTCAACAAAATGTGTTAACACAAAAGCATTAAATAGAACACACAGGGGCAGGAAAGTTAAATGTACATTCCTTCAGGACCTTCAGGCATAGTCTATCATAATTATGCTTTTGAAAATCTAGACCAGTCTTGAGCAATGCACAGCCTCCAGCTCACAAGATTTTTCATTTATGGAGCATGTTCAGTGAAAACTCAGGTAGGTCTGAGCTCATCAGCCAGTCCCTTTCTCTAGCTACTGTGTATGTCATATTCTATAAATGCAGCTACTAAAGTGGCAGGTGCAGAAAAACTGAAGAATGCATACAATTATCTAAAGGGTGGGTTGAAAGAGGATGGAGCCAGACTCTTTTCAGTGATTCCCAGTGACAGGATGAGGGGCAATGGGCACAAGCTGGAACATAGGAAGTTCCAT
Organism: Nycticryphes semicollaris; assembly: GCA_013400055.1. Taxonomy (NCBI): domain Eukaryota; kingdom Metazoa; phylum Chordata; class Aves; order Charadriiformes; family Rostratulidae; genus Nycticryphes; species Nycticryphes semicollaris. The sequence goes on along the minus strand of VXBJ01004674.1, from coordinate 47,191 downwards.
TCAAATATGAAGAAAAACTTCTTTAGAGTGAGGGTGCCAGAGCACTGGAACAGGCTGCCCTGGGAGGTTGCGGGGTCTGCTTCTCTGGAGATTTTCAAGTCCCTCCTGGATGCCGTTCCTGGGTAATGTGCTCTGGGCAATCCTGCTTTAACAGGGGAGTCGGACTAGACGATCTCTAGAGGTCCCTTCCAACTCCGACAATTCCATGATTCCATGATGTTGCTGTAGGAGTTTGAGAACTATACTTTGGTAGGAGGAGGTAGAGGGCGTAAGAGCAGTTATTTGTAACTCCCTGCTGATAAACTGAAGTGCTTGAAAGTCTACCCAGAAATTTTGTTGGACACCTGTGATAAAGAATATGTCAATAAGCTCTGTAATTATACACACAGGCACACAGAGACATTCACATACTTGTTCACACTCACACTTGAAATACTATGGAGTAGATGTTAGAACTTTTGGATTTCATTTTCCCATTTCCATCTATGTAGCTACTGTTGGCATTTTTTTTCTGCTTTTACAATCTTATGCGGCTACAAAGCCCAGATTGAATTCTGTTTCAATTCTATTGAAGGTCGTGGTGTTATAGCAGATAGCAATTTGGTTTATTGATTTTAGTAATTGAATCCAACTCCCATGTAAAGAATAATTAGTACAGTATGCAGTTGAAGTAATTATACGTACATGGCTAAATGTTAAAAATACTTTTATGTTTTTCTCACTCTTACATATAATGAAATTCAAGAAAATATCTAAATATATTTTTACTTATTTTTATTCAGCAAAAAATTAGGTTATTTCTTAAAGTTGGAGTCCATGCAAACTGGTGGTTTTAGACACATACATAGCATTAACCATGTGCTTATCTGCTTTATTGAACAAGTGAAAATTTCTGAACCCAGGACATAAGGAAAAAGTGCTTTAGTACACAACTAAACACTTTGAAAAGGAGATGCATTCAGCAGAAGTTATGGTAGCAGAATTTTACCTTTGTAAATCAGATCAGTGTAAATCCCGTTTTTTAAAAAATATTTGTCCTCCATCCCTTCTTCATATTGGAAGTGTAAAAGAGTTGTGCCAAAACAAGCTAATTTTTAGTACAAATAAAAGCTCTTATAAGCAATGAAAAACTTCACAGTGACCAATTAATAGGCTGGAAGTAAATCCTGTATAGAACTATAATTTATTTACTAGTATGTATTATGACAGTAGGTAAAATAACCTGGAAATTAATACATCTGAATCAGGCTTGTGTGATTTTCATGGGAGTTAATTTTATCATCTGCTTACTCTATCTAATAATACAGTACAAGTTTATAGGGTCTTAATTGGTTTAGGTTTCTGGTTCTTAAGTATACAGTGTGTAATTGCTCCTTGATATCAAAACCCACGGTTGACTGAAACATAATTTGCATTTCATCTTCCATTTCGGTGGCTCCGTTAATTCCATTCTATCATTCCTATCAATAAATGACTAAATGATGCTAAATGAGCATTCAAAGTAATTTGCCTTGAATTCTCCGCTTTGTGACTTGTATCCCATTTTTGCATTAATTGTCAGCATGAGAGAAACAACTGTTGTTGGAAACTGTCCCCTCAATTTTCTGAGTTTCTTCACTAAAGAACAGATAAGTTAATTAATTTTCTACTTGCTTCCTTCTCTCTTGTCTTATTTCTAGCCTGTTCTGTTTTACCACTTCAAATTTCTGACTTCCTCAGGTTTCCAGAACAACTGTGTTTTTCCAGGAAGGGAAGATGCAAAATTCATTACTGTCATATCAGACAGTGGGCTGCCACTGACCAGCATTATGCAGCTTCCCTCTGTGGTTTGAACTAACTTACTTCCTCAAATAGTGTGTTTAATCTTTAATGGAAATTTTATATCAGGAAATCCTATAACTGAATGCATAAAAATATGTGTGACTCACAGAGCTTCTTATGTAAAGACATTCAACCCACATCTAGCTCACTGAGTAGTCCAGATCTACATATTAAAACTAAAGAGTGAGATTCAAGGAAAAAATTACTGGATACATTTGTAGCAGGGATCTAATAAATGGGAACTCACTCATATCTTTGGAATAAAGATGAAGACATTCTGTAGACAGAATCAGTGTGAAAACTTGATGGTAATACAAGGTAATTCAAATATGAAAACCAAAAAAACATTACAAGGTACACCTATCATTTGTATTTAATGTGTGCCAGATTTGGAGACTTGTCTAGTTTGTTTGAAGTCAATGTAAATTTTTCCAACTGATTGCAATCAGCGCTTGAAATGACAGCTGATATATCTGTTTCTGTGAACCTGAAAATTTAGTGAATTCTCATGTATGAGAAAAGGGAAAATCAGAAAAATTATATGGGAAAGAGTATTCGATTATAACTGACACCGCTACAAATGTTTAAGATATTTGGAAAGGAGAACCTTTCAGAGCTTAATTACACTATACATTGATAAGTCTCAAAAACATGGTGGTTTGGTCCTAAAAGTTGTGAAAAGGGTTGCTCTCATGTGCATTTGCTAAAATAATCTCAAGTAACTTTGAATTAGAAGGTTGACCTGAAAGCTGCAGAAGCATGAATAAATGCCTGACATCTTAAAGAGCTGATTAAAATTAGTTTAGACTCGTGCATGGCAATGAGTCTAAACTAATTTTAAAAATGTGTGATTAAATCATAATTTTGTCATGGCATGACAATAGAGGTGTTACAGTGGAGATGTTTATTCTGATCTTAACTTATCAGGGGCAGAATTCACATGTAGGTCTTCCCATCAGTTAGGCAGCTACTGTGAGAATAAAGGAAAGACTAGACTTCCAACACATTGCAGTCCTATAATATAATAAAATAGGGTTGATATGTCATAACACAATCCCTTAACAACAGTCAGAATTCCCCGGAATTGCTTCAGCGTAGCAACATGCTATAAAATGTACAGCTAACGAGAGCTGGGGATGGAGAATAATTTAAGATGAAAATTCTGCCCCTGAAACCGGGGCGTGTCAGATCTTTTCTCTGCTCTGCTCACAGATCGCATCCTTGTAAGATACTGCCTTTGTTAATGTTGGTTTTGCAGCTTCTGTACCTATGGAAAACATATGTGGGTAGGGTTCACACTATACAAGCCTGGTATAGCTTTAAAAAATAGATCTGTGATAGCAGATGAAGGGAGAGTAGGACAAGCCCAATCTTGAGGGATTTTAATAAAATTTAGTGGGAATTGAAAATCCTCTGTGTCACTTAGGACTTTCATGAAATCAGTTTTGCACCAAACTGATTACTGGATCAAATGAATTCTGTCACTCCATTGAATTCAGTGGTGTTCCCCAGCGTACTGAAAACCTTCATCAGTTTTGCAGACATACAAACAAGACAAAGAGAGCACCTGATGAAAAACTTTACTGTTTGGTAAAGTAGGCAAATTATGATATAGCCTTCTTTTCCTCTTGGAGCTGACACTTTTTAGTGGCGAATGGATCATAAAGATACCTGTTAAATGTAAATATGTAAAGGAGATACGTAGTGATTATTTTGTACGTTTGATATAAATGTGAGTGATTTGTGCAGTCATTAAGAATTAGATACCTGACTGTTAATTCAATAGGTTTTAGGAAATACTTGGAAATAAGAAAAAGTAAGATATAAATAGTATGTTTAAAGGTATTTCCATGGAATATTTACTGCTTATCACAATTCCTAGTTTATTACTTGGTACAATTACAAAGATAAATTAATATTTATTGTTCTGGTTTTGTGTGTGGACAGGAGACAGTTTAATTTCAATGTTGAATGCTAACTTATGTTTTATATTTTGTCTTGTGAGTGTGTGACTCTTGATACTTCCAGTATGAATGAGAAGACAATAACCCTTCAGAGTAATAAATTATTATTTAGCTCATGTAGTCGGATAATGACCAAGAATAAAAATTCGACTTCAGAAATTTGATTGCAATATACAGAAAGTTTCTTCCAGACATGAGGACTCCTAAATCCCCTTGCTGATCACCTTAGAAATTGCGTGCAATTTTCAGTAATGGCTGTGCTCTGTGTTACTTGACAAGAACTTATGTTAAAAACAATGTGACTTGTTTATTTAAGTACCACAGCTTTAAGTGTTACAAGAGGGTGAGTTTATCTGTTGCTCCAATTACTTCTTACATTGGTGAGAGGAAAATGTATTTGCATTTAAAGATATAAAATTTACAAATAAATTACATATCAGCATGGTAGACGCTGCACTATTACTTTTTCTGTTACAGAGGTGGAAGGTAAGTAATAATCCACTCAATATCCAAAGGTCCTTCCCTGTTCTCTGCATGTCAGATGCATTTTTCAAGGCAGAAACAGATCAATATAGCATATGCTACCTCAGGTGAAGGATCCTTCATTTTTCACACATAGGTAGTGGCATAATATTGAATGCAAATATTAAATGTTTTGATGAATGTAGGAGTAAAAATATGAAATTTTATTTCTCAAAAATAACTACAATGTCATAGAAAGTATATAGACATTGAATCTATATGGCTTATTAACTGCATCAGTTAGCTGGCATCATTCCCATTTAGGAGCTCAGTGGAGGCCTTCTATCCACACAAATGAAGGACGCTGACAGAGTGGGAGCAATACAGAAATATCCAGCATTTTCTGTCCAGTTGCAGAACCCAGGCAGCTGAAAGCACTCAGACAGTCACAAGATTTGCAGTCACTCTCCATAACAATCGACTAAACCTGACCTGTGGATGGAGCAGAAGATCAAAAGCACAGCGCTAATAAATATGTCAGAAGGTGTGCACTGGCTGATGCTGAAATTTGCTCGTTACTTTAAGCTAAGTACCTCTTCTCAGAGGCTTTTAAGAAATATGATAACATCTGGGACAAACTGAAGGAGACTAACAGTTTGTCAATTCAACTACAGACATATTCTCATTTATCTCCAGCTCTTTCCTCTGTGGTTCATTAGTTTACTTGTAACTATATTACAAGCTGAATGTTAGCTCCTGGCTTGCAGTTCTAATTTGGTATGCTTAGACTAGGAAATGTGGCATGGAAAAAACAGAAGTCACCTGCCATGGAAAAGAACATATCCATAATCTGTTAACCTCCAAAATATGTCAGTCATTTCTATACTGTGTATTGAGAATTCTCCCCAGCGCAATTCACCAAACATGAGTAAGAGCGTTTGGGAGAGACAAAAGAAAGGCAGGGAGTATGGAATATTCTTTCAGCTTCACAGCAGAGATAATTGAGGTTCCAGTGCCCAGGAACATTTGCATCCTAGAGGGAAGAGAGGTCAAGAAAACAAGCTGATATTCAAGGATTATATACTCCAATCTCAAGAACGGTCTACCCCAACAAGCAGAAAGTCAGACAAAAGTGCCAGAAGGCCTGCATGGATAAAAAAGGAGTACCTGGCAAAATGGAAACATAAAAAAGATGCTTACAGAAGGTGGAAGCAGAGATAGATAGCCTGGAGTCACTATAGAGATGCTACCTGAACATGCAAAGGTATGGTTAGGAATGCCAAAGCCCACCTGGAGTGGAATCTGGTGAGGCGTGTCATGGGCAACAGGTAGGGTTTCTAGAAGACCATAAGCAGGAAAATGAAGACTAAGGAAGGAGACTCAGGAAACAAAGACTGCTATGGCCCAATGGCACGGGACTTGGAAAAGGATGGAGTACTGAGTGCTCTTTTCCCTGCAGTCTTTACTAGTAGGAGGGGCCAGGAAAGACTAGGAGGGAAAGCCTGGAGTAAGGAATCCTTGGTGGAAGAGGACCAGATCAAGGAATACTTGGCAAACTGGACATATGTAAGACCATGGACCCTATTGTGATGCACCTACTGAGTGCTGGAGAAATTGGCAAATGTCATTGCGAGGCCACTCTCAATTACTTTTGAATCATCTCGCTGATGGGAGAGAAATTTGAGGACTGGAGGAAAAAAAAGTTACTTCAAGAAAGGCAACAAGGAGGACCCAAGAAACTACAGGCTGATTAACCTCACCTTGACCCCAGGTGCCCTGGATAGCAAAAGCCCCAGAACTGTAGCAAGGAGATCAGCATAGTCCCGCCTATGTGGCCCTGAAACTTGACCCTCCACTCCACAGGCAAGCAGTTCCCTATGCAAATAGCACAGAAGCATAATTTGAGGCAAAGTTCCAATATTAGAGTCCCACAAGTATGATAATGCAATAGTTTCTATCCTGTAAGTTTCAGTGCTGGAACAAACTGAGATGAAGAAGTAGCATGACTATAGGCCAGTGAGCCTTCCCTGGAAAGATGATGGAAAAGCTCGTTCAGGGTGTCATGTCAAAGAATGTGGAGGAAAAGACAGTTATCAGAAGTAGTGAACACAGTTAACAGCACAGGAATAAAGTTTTAATGCTACAACTGAGCCCTTGTTATGCTTTAGGACCATCAGGAGCTGATAATCTTTCCCACTGATAGTGACAAGGGAACCAGAAGCAGTACCATCGCCACCTGGATGGTTTCTTTGCTTGGCTTGTAGGGTGAACGGGATTTAGTACAGATATTTTTCATGTAAAGTAGACTTTGGAATACGTTGCCCAATTACAGACTGGACAGAATTTAGTTCCCTTTATGAGGAGACAGAAAAATAAGAAAGGAGCCTGGGGTTACCAGGCAGTAAAAATATATCTGCATTCTTACCTCATATAAGAAATAAAATCTATTAACACTTGTTCCCATTTCACAGCTCTAATACTGAAATATGAAAAGATGTTTTCCAAAATCCAGAATTTCAAATGGAAATCAAGACATTTTGTTTCCTGTTTCAAGGTCACATATTTTCCCTTTATTTCAGTTAGTTTACAAGTAATTTCTATTTTCATCTCTTTAGTTTTGTTATAAATGTGGTATATCAGCTACTTTATACTCTCCATTAAGTATTCTTCAGCATCTGAATGTTACTGATATGCACAAAACCTATTAGTCTTACAATCTTTTCATAAAAATCATCACAGATCTTGACTTCTATGGCTTTTTTAGGTTTTTCTTTTATAAAGACGAAACATCTACAATAGTCCCCGTGACTCTCAATTTTTTTTCAGTCATATAACTAGAGTTCAAGGTCTACCATGATAAATTAGTGAGCTGTGGGTCATTAGCAAAATGTGAATTAATGCAAAATGCACAATAGGCTACACATTTTATCCTTTCTCTTGATGGTTATTTAAATATTTGAGTGCACAATATGACAAAAGCATGACAATATTATGTACTTAATGGCACTGATTATGGAAGGGGTTTAATTGTTCTATTTCTCTCTTTCATCATTGATTAAAATAATGCATTTCAATAAAATTTGGCATTAATCAGCATCTCAGTATTTGGTCTTAGTTGATAATTAGGCCATCTTTCCTTAGAAGTACTGAAAATTATAATTTGCTGAACAAATTAGAATATCACATTAAAAATGCAGCCTTATAGTGTCTCCCCTACTCATTCATGTAACACTTTAAATTCTAAAGTAAGCTGTTCTAAAAATCCACATTACAGTTTACCCACTGTTTATTAATAAAAAAAAAAAAAAACAACTTTGTTAAGGAACAATATTATTTTGCAGTCTTGTCAATAAAACTTCACAAAATTTGACATTATGTTCTTTTCTGGTGAGGTATAAAGAAAGAAATACTATTTTAAGAGTTCATTAAATCACTGCAACTGTGGAGTATTTATTTACATTTAATTTATAATAGCCTTAAAGTTACTAAAAATATTTAAATCCAAATATATTAAAAGTATTAAAATCTGTTGATTTGACTAGAGTAAGAACCAGCAGACCCTCTTGATCTGTTTCCCCAAAAATCTCAGTCTGAAATGCAGATAGTCTCTGTGGCAACTTAGCAAAGCTCCTTTCAGGCTCCACTTGTGATATAATACATTGTAGAATTATATTTTTTAGACCGCAGCATTACCTTATAAATGAGAAGAGTCATAGGACTGCAGAATTACTTCAAATACAAGGCAAAAAAATCCCTTGTAAATTGTGATCAATGACATCATGTTCACTAAACTGACAGGATCAGGAGGACTCAAAGGGATCATGTAATCTATATGAAGTCTGGATGGGAGCCCAGAATAAAAAGAAAGAAGTGACCAAGTTGGGGGAAGACACATGAAATTTATACGTTGGAGTGGTAATCTGTGATTGTTCAATCCTTTAGCAGTATTTCATTTGGGAGCTCAGAAACTGCTTTGGTGATTAACACCTTGCATATTTGTACTGTAGAACCATGGCCCTATTCTAAAGACTTATCATGGAATTTACTGGTACTATAAATTCAGAAGCCATCTGAAGCTTATAAACGTTTTTAAAAGATTGTTCAAAGAGCCATCCAGAACCAATTACCCCACTTAAAGCTTAACATTTCTTAGAGAAAGCATACTTTACTATTGAAATCTTTTGAGCTGTGCAATTTTGCAGATCTTCCAGTGTGCTTCTGATGCATTCATTTTTAAAACAGAATATAAAAGCCTGTAAGACGTGAGTTTAATAGAGGATGGATTTTAAAGATGAAGAAAATAAAGGTTTTGAGAAAATAAAAGAAAATAAAAAGAGAAGTGATATAGATTGTTATAACTTTATTAATTACAGTCCACATTTCCCTTCACCAATATACCTAAATAAGGGGAAAACAGTGGGAAAAGGATACAGAAGACCAGTACCTCCAACATATTAAGAACAGAAACAATGGTCAAAGATTTAATTTGTGAAGAAATGATCACAGCCTTACAGAGATATTACTGATCTTTGTAGTAGGATATTACTGATTACACTAACAGACCCTAAGAAGTTGTTTTTAAAATGTACTTATTTTTTAATTCTTAGTGAAGTAACTGAGCTCTGTTTCTATAAAGCCATGTAGCCCATTCAGGAGTTCAGGACAGGGCAAAACTTTCCTTCTTTTAGGATTTGTTTCTCCTTAGTTTCCCCCTAAGAGCAAGAGCATTATTCCAAGTTTATCCAGGTTCTGAACAAGTGCAGCTGAGATAGGAAACTCAGGGACTGGTTTAGGCTTCTAAAACTTCGGGCACTAAACTGTATTGGAAAAAGATTATTCACCCTTCTGTCTCCTCAGCCCCATCCCATTAAGGGAAAAAAACCTTCCTGCCTTGCTGGTGGGACTTGAGTCACTTGCAGTGTGCAACCTCTCCCAGTAATTTCCTTAAAATACCCTGCCCACCTGTTAGACTTGAGCAGTACTGAGAATTTAGGGTAAAATCTCAAGTATGAAAATACAGATATCTAGCTATGTGGAGCAGGATCTGTTCTAAGAGTGAGGAGAATGACCATGATCTGCCTGTGGTCAACTCTGGAAGAACTTTGATAGTCTCCATTCCTATTCTGAAGTGTGCATAATTGCTGGAAGGAGCTACAGTGTAAGCTAGCAAGAGCCTTAGAAGAAAAAATAATTCCAAGGTTAATTCCTTTTTGTTAATTTGAAAGGACATTTTGACTGTGCTAAATTTTATTCTATTTATTTTCCATGTAGTATGGTGGGTCACTTATATTTATATTTTAGCAATTCAGTAGCTTTTTAGAGTTTAAGCATACCACAGTTTCACAGAATGGTTGAGATGAGAAGGCACCTCTGAATATAATCTGGTCCAATCTGCTGCTTAAAACAAAATCAGCAAGAGAAAGTTTTGAATATTCCCAAAGATGGAGATTCCAAATGTTTTATTTTTATTTTTATTTTTTTTTTTTATTTCAAATACTTTTGAGAATTAGAAGTACCTGATTTCTGAGAATGGCATGGCAGGTCTGAGATAAAGTTGATAAAGTTTACCTGCTCACTCAGCTGGGAAAAAGTGCTGAAAGGAGAACGTAAACACTAGGCATAAAAAGCAATGTAAAGGCTCAATAGTCTCTTCTGTTCAGATAGCATAATCATAACTTGCTGGCATTAAAATTTAATTCATGCTGAACTAACTTGATTAAAGTATGTTATTCTCATATTAAAAATCAGGAGGAGTATATATCCTATTTTCCAGCCTGGATGTATTAGGAACTTAGCTGTCAAATGACTTGACAGAGAGCCAAGAACTTGCAGAGATACTTATTACCTGAGATCATATCTGAAAGACAAAAAATGCTGTAATTAGAGGAAAGCTTCAAAAAGGTATTACATATGAAAAAGAAAGGTCAAACCAAGGTATTCCCTCACTGAAGCAACTTTTGGCACTACAAGAAAAAAAGTCACTTTTGGTGAACCTTCCTGACTACTGATAGTAAAAGATAAAACCTATCAGAGACAAATTGGCCTAGTTCAAAAGAAAATTTGTAGTGAAGTACATTTAGATTCTTCTTTAAAACCATCTTCTTCTTTTGTTTCTTTTTCTTCTGCTGCCTCAGCACAAATGAAGTACTAGCAGAAGCTGAAAAGTGATCAGCTCCTTAGGAGATTCAAAGTCTATGTGAAATTGTCACTTTCTGGGTCAGCTACAAAAGACTACATAAAATCTGAAATTCCCATGTGCATCAGAGGAAAGAAACTGCTCTCTACATCCTAAAGACATGGCTATATGACTGTGGTATGTATTTTATATCCCTAAGTCTATGGCCAAAACGAACGTCTTTTGATAAGAACACATTGTGTGAATTGCGCCAGAAGTTAATTCTGATTGACAGTGAGTACTACAGCAAAGAGTGTATAGCCATAAAGTATTTTCTTCATAACTCAAAATATTCTAACATTTATTAATATTTCTGTTTGATATTTTTGATTGACTAACACTTCATTAAGTGAACAATAATCTATATGAAGAAATCTCAGTTGATAGAATAATTATTACATTTGAGTTACATATTAAAAAATATCAAAGCACATCTTATTTTTTTCCAGTCAATATGAGAAAAAAAGGAATACAAAATAGAGAAGGAATACACCAGAAGACACTGGTGGTGCTGAAGACAACATAAATTCTAAACATTTCAAAAGAGTGTGTAATTGCATATTTTAATTATCTAGCAACATCTTGTTGTGGAATGATGAAAAAACCGACATAACTGTCAGATTTCTTAGACATTGCTCTCCTGTTGACATTGTTTGCTCTTGGTCATCACTACAGACAAAATATTGAGGTAGGTTTCATCTCAAAATGATATTTTCAGGCTTGTACATTGGGATTTTAAGTTTTTTTAAGAATTGAGCCTATTTATAAGCAAAATTAATAATTGGGTTTTTTCACCTGGCGTTATAGTATATTTCCCAGGTTGGTTTTGAACTAGACATCTTCCACATATCATAAAGTGCAAAAATATATCCAGCTGTGCCAAAATTGCACGAAAAATACTAGTGGAAAAGTCCATCTATAGTAAAACTATAGACTCCTTTTTTAAAGAAGGTGGTGGTGTGACACTGAATAGCTTTTGTTTATTTATTCACTTTGCTCTGATATCTTTTGAAGAACAATTACTATCATACTTGATTGACGAACTCATTGAAAAGTATTAATTTGTGGTGCCTTTAAGTTACAGGTAAAAAATGGTTTACATGTTAAAAATTGGTTTAAATTGTGGAAATAAATGTATATCTTGATAAAAACTAGCATTCACATTGGTGATTCAATAGTAGTATATATCTATTCAATGTTGGTAAAAACATTTGATAGAATTGACTCAGTTTTCATGAGTACCATCAACTCCATTACCTTTCTAGATGAATTTTAGATTCTTTACCCTTCTTCCATTTAAAACCTAGGATATCAGTAACAATGAAGGGCATGGTCTGAGTACGTGTACTCTTCGACAAAGCTACCCAGAGTCAAATAGAAGAAGCTTTGGCTCTAACAGGAGCAGCTGAACACTAAGGAAACAGGCAAATAAGCTCTTCCTGTCCTGCTTTTTGTTCTTTGTGTCTGTCATAAGAACACTGGAAAAAGAAAGTATTTGTCTCTTCCCTTGATTTAGGTTTTGTAGCTTTTCCCTTAGTGTAAATAAGAAATTAATTCAAGCCAGAAATTTCATCACATAGAAGAGACAAATTCTATTTTACTAGTCCAAGAAATAAATTAATTAAAGATGGTACAAAATTTCTTGATTCTTATATATATGTGCACACACACATCCATACACATCCATGACATGCACAGAAAGTGGAAATCAGTAATCTACCCTTCTGTTCTTGGAAATGAAATTTTTACAGCCTCACAGAGGAAATACCTCACAGTAGTTAGTTATACAAAAGTACATGCAAATTACTGCAGAAAGCAATCCTGAATTGCTACCTTAAAACAGATTTTACAAAATGGTCAGGGATATCCCATCTACCATAGAACCTGATAGTTGGATACCAGAAATAATAGAAATATTCATGTTAAACTGCACAGAATAGAAAAACAAGAAATGAAAGAGGGAGTACTCAAAGTATTTATTGTACTGGTACTGTTTAAACACTTCAAGTGACCAAACCTGCACTTTACACTTTTTAAACAGGAATTGCTCAGTCTGTTTCCCAGACCTGAATTTTACACGTCAGACGCTGTAGTCAGACATTTTCAATTATTCAGAACTTTGATAAACATCTTTTAAGACAGAAGGCATGGAAGCGGAGCCTTTGGACTGATAAGTTAGCTACTCCATTATCAGAAGAATGGTTTGCGGATATTTAGTCTGTGCAATGAGAATTTTACTGTAATCTCTGTTGAAAATTTAATGTTATCTAAAAAGATCCTTACAAACCTATTTTAGGTGACCTAATGACATATTTGTGCCCAAATTGACTTAGCCAGTTTAGGCCGATAGAAATATTTGATAAACAGGAAAAAAGAACTGCTTGTGAGTTTGATAAGACTGCAAAATAATAATAATAATAAAAAAGTCCATTTCTAAATTCAGAAACAACAATCATTTTAAAGGACCATGGCACTGATCAGCTTTCAAAATCTAACCTAATAGATCTACCTAGATTCTTTGGAACATGCAAGTTTTACTGAAGTGGAACTTTTTTCCCACAATCTTCCATTATTTTTGTTAACTTTTTCCCTTCTATAGAGACTTGTTTAAATGTGATAACAAGACTTAGTCAAAAAAGAGCACTGGGCAATTTCTACATGCTTCTTTGAAGGCAGGGGTGTAATAAAAAAGTGTCTGTGATGCACTAAGATATGAATCTATATCTCAGCTGCTCTTTTTCATCCAAGTCAAAGTAATGTTTTGTGTAAACTTTCATATTTCATTTAATATTATTAAATGTAAAATTGCAAAGCCAATTTTAGAGGTATTTCTATGCTTTTCCATTGCAGAAAACCTCCACAAAAACACCTGTCAAGCAGAAGCTAACGTCCTTGAAATTATTTTTGGTAGATCTTCTATTAAATAAGAAAGCTTACGAAGTTCAACTTTCCTTGAACTTCATGATGTCATAGATCTAATGTAATGAACAAACATTTATTTTGGAGCAAATATTTCTAATATTACCCAGCAAAAAACATATAGAAGTTACAATAATGACATCCTTTTTACAGTACTATGAAAAAACAAACTAAAACCCTGTTGATAGAAGATGTTGCAATTAGCTTCATTCTTGTTGTAGTTCAAAAATACTAGTTAAGCAACAGCATAACCTATGTATAAATACATTTAATGAGGGAATTAGGACCAGTGTTGTGTTCAAATTTGTGTACAAGTATTACCAAATAAAAGTCTATTAGAGTTCCTTGAAGAATATTCATTATTTAAATATCAACCTATAAGTAAGTAATACTACACACTGGGCACACCACCTATTAAAAAGACTACAGAAGAAATTAAATGCAGCCAGCATGACTAAACAGTAAATGTAAGGATGTTATTAGAAGCAAGAAGAGGTTCATTAAAAAAAAAAAATTCTGTGTCTGAATGCAAGCAAGAGAGATAATTGCAAATTCTTGAATAAGGAAAGAAAAAGCAATATGGCAGGCCAAAGGACAGTCTCAGAATAGCAAAGTGATTCAAAACCAATAATAAATCTGTTTTCAAATGCACCCAGAGCAGAAAACCTGCCAGGGAATTTTTTATCCATGCATAAACCCAGTGTTAATATAAACTAAAATAGTTCTTGGCATCACTGTTCACTTCAGGAGCTTCCCATACCAGAAACCTCTGTAGAAGATGCAGAAGATCTGTCTGAAACTGTAACACCTGTAAAAGAAGTGACACTAAAAAATTGCATGGGCCAAATAGGATTAATCCAAGAGGTCTGCAAGATCTGAGAGGTAGATAGCTGAAGTAATAATGGCGTACACAACCTCTCTTTCAACCTCCCTCAGTAGTTGTGATTGAATACTGGAAATATGACCCACTTATTTAAAGAACTGTTCCTGGGTTTCTCTTAGAACTGCAGCCCTGTACTCCTATTGTAAATTAATGAAACTCTAAGGACAGAGAAGAATTAGTAGATACTGGCTGAAATATGATCTGTACGAAAGGTTCAACATGCCTTTTACAAAAGTAGTCCTGTTTTATGAGCCTAGTGAAATGTATAGGACTTGAGCAGGTGAACAGGGGTGATTTGGTTTCTGCAGCCTCCTTGAATTCCTTAAAAGCTTTTGACATAGCAATACCAAGTCCAAGGCTTTTAAGGAAATTAAGCAATCATGGAACAGCCTATGTATAGGGAAGAAGCAGCTAAACTAGGAATTGTCAACATGGGAAACATACGCTTTAAATGGGGTGGGATGGTGAACCATAAGTGGCATGGTGTATGGGCGCACCAAACCAAACTGGTTTCAGAGCACAATAGCTGAGATGCAGGGAGTTGTCATTCGATTCAGCTTCATCTCTGCCTTGCCTTGTCTATGCAGAGATAACCTTGGAGGGGGGAGTGGGGGGAGTGGAGCAGGGAGGAGGGATCTGCAAAAATGGCTCAGCCCAGGGTTGTCTCAAGATTTCATTACAATAAGTACTGAACCTAAATGGAGTCTTAACAAACAAAATGCTGTGTCCCATCCCACCACTATTCCTGTGACTTCACAAAGTGCTCAACTTCACAAAATTAGCAACAGAAACTCAGGAGACATCACACCACCAGAGGTAAATATTCCANGGAGCCATCACACCGCCAGAGGTAAATATTCCAGATAGTGTAATTCACTCAGGCATAATCCTGCACCCCCATCAAATCAGGAAATATAAACCGCAAGGTTTGGGGAGAAAAGCGTGGGGAAATCTTCCAACAATACAGGTGGTGGGTAGAAGATTTGTCCTCCCCTTGTTCAGGATGCTGTACCAGGTAACTTCCCAGGGATTGAGTGGCTTTACCTGAGAGAGGGTAAGTGATTAAGAAACATACTTATCGAATATGGCATACTATTAAAATTGCGATTGGTGCACTCTTTTAAGATATTAATATCTAGTGCACTTGTAGTTTGTATTGTTACTTTTTAGGATCATTTGTAGATTGTAATAGTGTATTTCGTTAATTGTTTTTAAGTTGCAATAGAGTATTTGCCATTGTACCCACTGGACCTGCAATAGTGGCATATTGGATCTGTGAGCGAAGTCCAAATAAAATGTTAATTTGAACCTCTCAGTGAAGTTGTTTTCCCTTTTTGTCATGAATGGTGAACAAAATATTGTTCACTTTCTCTTCCAGTACAAGAATTAATAACAAGACAGAAGATTCCAGTAGGAGCCAGTCTCAAAGCCCAAGGATTCGACTTTGCTGACAACAGACCTCTGGCACTTCTTGTCTCAGGGTGTTGGGCCTGCTAAATTTGGTGCTTAAAGGAAAACTGGGAAAATGCTTCAAAATGACATAGTGATGATTACCTAATGTGCAAACTTACACTCAGAATGTTGCTATGGTAATAGGCAATACACCACATATGTGAAGCCAAGAATTCACCAACTCACTAATCAAAACTTAATGTCATCAAAATACAACAAGAAGTTGTTTTTATTTCACTTAAAATAATGCTGATACTGATAGATCAAATTAATACAAAAGAACTGCATTACTAATAATATCCCTAAAACTGTTATACAAGAAAACTTACTGATATTTACCTATTGTCTTTTGAATTCTGATCATCCTTCCAGTGTCCCTGTAGATATTCAGACTAACAGCAATAGGCTTCCTAAGGCAGAGCAGCAGTGAGGTGGGTGCCAATGACATTTCCGGTTCTTTGCTGCTATGTGCTGATGGCAAGAGTCACTTTCTCTTCAGCCTTAGGCCTGCTTTCATGTTTAGCACAGTCTACTTCCCCTTCACTAGTTCACAGGTAAAGTTCAAAAGTTGTGTGGTAGCATTCTACAGTCTTTATTTGGAGGTTATCTTGCCCCTGTACCCTGCCCTGATGAGGCCCCATCTGGAGTAATGCGTCCAGTTCTGGGTCCCCCAGTTCAGGAAGGACAGGGAACTCTCTGGAGAGGGTACAGCAGAGGACCACCAAGATGATTAGAGGCCTGGAGCACCTCTCTTATGAGGAAAGTTTGAGGGACTTGAATCTTTTTAGTCTGGAGAAAAGATGACTGAGGAGGGATCTGATCAACGCCTACAAAAGGCTGGGTGTCAAGAGGAAGGGGACAGTCTTTCTTTGGTGGTTCCCAGTGAGAGGACAAGATGAAATGGGCACAAATTCATACATAAGAAGTTCCATCTAAGCATGAGGAGAAACTTCTTCACTTTGAGGGTGGCAGAGCACTGGAAAAGGCTGCTCAGAGAGGTTGTGGAGTCTCTGTCTCTGGAGATGTTCAAAACCCACCTGGAGAAGTTCCTGTGCAACCTGCTCTAGGCGGATCTGCTTTGGCAGGGGGGGTGGACTAGATGATCTCCAGAGGTCCCTTCCCATATCATTCTGTGATTCTGTAAAAAACTGGTACTGTTTGTTGTGCAGTAACCAGCTAGAGTATTCAGATCTCATACCACACACTGTTGAAACAAATTAAAATTAGCTCATGTGTAGGTAAGCTCAGACCAGTGCCAAGACCCTATATTAACAGGTCAGTACAATGCTTATGGCCTTCTTCTAGTAACAATAAAAGTCATACTTGCTGGATTGCAGAAAACATATATCCATTTCGGTTCCTGAAATGAAAATAGCTGGAAACTGGAAAGATACAGACAAAATATGTATATTTGTCCTCTTCTTCTTCTTCCTAAGTGCATGCTTATGGGTTCTTTTAGATACCATATCTAAAAGAACCCATGTTTATAGCTAAACAAATTAGTGCATTGCTTCTTAACTGGAGCAAATCAACACAGCTACCCTGTGTCGTGACCATGAACTACTAATACTCATCAGACCATTACTGATTGAAGAGAAGCACCCAGCAGAATACAACAGTGAACAGCTGTAGGAGTTATGTTAATCTCAGTCAGCAGTGGAAGGATATTTCAGACTTTATAGAAATCTGTGACAGTGTAAACTGGAGTTCCTAGGAAAAGACTTTTAATTGTGGAATTCAAAAGTATTACAGTGTATTTTCAACTAACCATACAGAGGGATTAAACTCTGAAGGACAAAATGAAATTAAAAATAGACAACCAAAAAGAACTGACCTCCATGTTAAGTTTAGTTTCCTTTTATAACGGGAAAAAAACACCGTGAAACCATTCAGCAAACTAGGATTTACTTTCCAATAAGAAAGGAAACACATGGGTAGTTGCATTAATTGCCATGTTATCTAAGCTGTTCAACCTACTAGTAGATGCTATGAAAAAGCATCAAAGATTCCTTAACCATTCTTCCAGCCTGGAAGAGTTCTGGTAATTTCCATTGTCTGTGCAAGCTGTAAATGACAAATTATACAGTAGACATTTGGAGGTCTATTCAGGTTCTTCTTGAGTAAAAATTAATTTTATGATGAATAATAATAAGGTAGCCTGAAGAACTAATCCAAGATTGTTTGCTAACTTCTTGAGGAAAGTAACATTTTCTGCTTTTAAATGGTACTTTCCCCTCCAAAACTACCCTACTATCATAAAAAATTACTTTCCGTATGTGAAAAAATTATGTCACACAGTACAAAATGCTATTAAAAATACTATTTTAAAAAGATTTTATTGAAACACTGGTATGTTTGTAAGCAGAACGAAAACCATAGGTAAAATTATAGAGTAATGAAAAGAGAGATATCTGCTCAGCCCTTGCTATTGAAAGACTTTTCCCTAAGGTACACATCGATTCCTTTCCAAAAGCATCAAGCAGTGTAGCTCCTGTTTGTTCCCATGGGAGATTTTTCAGTAATTTCAGAGTTCTCACTGTCAAGCAGATTATCAGTCTGCTATTTAATCTAAATTTTCCTTATCCTAATATAGTGTCATTACTCTCAGTTACCCATCATAACATGTTTTGAGATGTAACATGAACAAATAGATACTTAACAACAAGATAAGCATCCCATCAGCTTATGATAGGGAGGTTTATTTTTAGATTCTCTTTAAACTCTGAGGGCCTTACCTGAAGTGTCAGCTCATGCAATAAATATAGGTACAAGGAAAAGATATTAATGTCAAGCTATGCACTCTCATACATATCTACCATCTAATAATTGCTGCAGCAGATCCTGTTTTGCGCCTTTTTCTTTTATGCAACTGGTTATCCCTGGATAACAATGTTTATAATAATTTCACTCAGATTTCACTCAGAAAACAAACTCTGGGCTTCAATAACAGATGTAGAAAGAGAATTACCTTCAGGGTATTTAATAAACCCAGTCGTGCAGTATGAACAAAAGAAAGTAGAGAAAACAGTGTCAGAATACTCCCTCAGCAAAGAGAAGAACGAATTCTTGTTTTCTTTACTGGCGTTTTATTTTCATCTCCTGAGTTCAGAATGCTGAAAAGACAAATTTGGTAGTTATCATAGATTGTGGCATGTATTTTTTTTTTCCAACTGACAAAAAAAAAAAAAATTCACAGTGAAATAATATTATAAGAAGGACTTAACTAATGCTATTGATAAGTTTCCCTACTAAAAGACTGCTCTTATGACTAAATCAGTATTGTGTAGTTTGGAGACACACTAATTCACTGGCAAAGCTCAGTGATATATGCCACAAACAAGAGAGAGATATTAACTGAACTTGCCCTAGATCTCATCATCATGAATGTTAGATCAGTACAGATCAGCTTTTTAGTGACCTAAAAAAGTGTGTGTAATTCAAGAGTTTTCCAGAGAAACTCATGCAGCACATATTATGGCACTTCCCCCGGCCCCTGCCCACCCCCAACTTTCCTCCAGTAAATTAAATAACAAAAACACTTGGAGTATATTTGTTTCATTACTAATTGCACTTACAAAAACTTTTCAATTAAGGTTTCAAGCATTTATTACAAACCAGATGTTCATCTACCTTTTTCCTAAGGTGCTCCTCATCCATCCCCAAGGCACAAGTTCAGCTGCCTGAATGGCTGTGCTAAAGTCCTCTTTCTTCATGGTCTGGTTTCTCAAATTCCAGGTTCTAGTTTCCTCAGTTTTTCTAGCCACATGCTAGACATCAGGGTGTATGTAAGAGTGAAAGAAAGATGAATACAGCAATGGATACTGCTGCCCTTCAAGACTGTTCCTCTCCTCTTACAAGAATCCTTCCATTACCAGGTGTAGTACATTAAAGACAACCATGAAACTGATTAAATTCAATTGGACAGTTTAAAGATAAAATCACAATGTTAAGCCTTGACAGATTCCCCAACACATATGTATATGGCATCTTCATTTAGTGTTTATTTTGATAACATAAAACCATTCTTAAGAAGAAATGCTTATATTCCATGTTTCAGGTTTCAAAGCTCTGCTATTTCTGAGTTGCTCTGCTTTTACTGTGTAAGTTACAGGCTTTTAAATAAATATACATAGTTTCCGCACACTTGGAAAACTCCACAATTACTGAAAACATTTAATTTAAATTCCTCTGTAGAAATCATTTTTGGCCAGGAAGCAATATGGAAATTTTCAGGCCAGAAGGAAAACTATGAGGAACTTATCACTGTCAGAAAACAAGTTGTGACTATTAAATATATTTTGCAAGCCGACTGCCAGCATTTCCTTCTAAACTACAACTATAATAATGATTTTCTGCAAGATAACATGACAATTTTCAATAATCTTTCCATTCTCAGCATTTGGACGCTGGCAGAAAAGATAGTGTAATTAAGGGGAAAAAAAAGAAAGGGTGCCATCAATTTATGACCTCACCTTTACAACTCAATTTATCCAACATATTTTAAAACCAATAGATGAAAAATCTTTTACAATTCACAGAGTGAACAGATGGCACAGCACTATTGAAAATGACAGTATATGTACACCAAATGAACTGGTGTTCTGCTCTAGTTAAGGAGCTGTCAACATTTGTAATACAAACCTCAGTTTTCAAGGGTTTGTAGGTTGGCTATTTTAGATAACATCTGGAAAGACTGGCATACAAACTGAATGCCTAGACACCATGTAAAAAAAAAAAAGCGTGTTTATTACTTGATCTGCTTCGTACTCTTTACACACACCTAATCATTGTAAACACTAACTGTGACCTTAAATGCTGGCAGAAGTGTCTTTACATGGCAGAGGGTTTTGAATGAACTGGTTCATTTGTGACATGCTGTATTGGATGTGCACAGAAGACTGTGGCTGTACCTAATCTTCTCCAGTGCAGAAGAGACTTCAAGCACAGCTGGTGGGTCCTTGCTGAGCTGCCAGACACTTCACACCTGGGATGTTACTGTCCTGTGAGATATTACCAGAACTTCTGTGAAGCCATTGCAAGGAACAAAAGTGATCAAGATGTCCACATAAGCAACAAATCAGCAGTTTGAGGTAACACTACTTCCAAAGCAACACAATGCTTGTGTTAACTACCCCAGTTTGGCTTAGAAAGATGGCAAGCTGTGCTGAAGCAACTGACTTTTTACACTGACAGTCTCCAACAGTGGTTTGCAAAGGTACAGCCAGGCTGATGTAGCTATGCATTGTGGGAAACTTGTTCCTATACCAGGTTCCAGTTTTGGCCATAAAGAAAAAGGGAAGGGAAGGGAAGGGAAGGGAAGGGAAGGGAAAAGGTTGTAACATATTGCCTCAGAGAAGACTGAATGGCAGCACAGGAAGGATTTCAGGATTTGTCTCACCGATCAAATAATTTTAAATTATGTGTTACTGGGCACTAAACTGCTTACAGGATTAATACCAGCATACAGTGCCCATTAGCTGTAGGTTGATCTCTGTAGCTGGCAATAATCTTGGATTGTCAGTATTACTTAACACGTGGGGTCTACAGCGTTTGGGTTTTAAGGTAAAAGTGACGAAGCAGTAAATATTGCAGTAACAGATTCATGGAAGCTAATATATGAAAGGGTGTTTTGGACTGTGAAAGAATCTATGGAAAAAGCAAAGAGTTAAAGACGTGTACCAGAATTAATAATGTGATTTTAAATTTGAATAACTGTGACCTCATTCTTTCAGGAGGAAACATCAGGAAATAAACAAATTAACCAACCAGACAATTTGGAAATTATGATTTTAGCGCCATTTAGAGTAAAAGAAATTCACTACAGTCAATCTGAGTTGCACCCACCAAGACATCCATAAATCAAAAACATTGTCTCAATTGAGCTGAGAGTCATTCCTCCAGGGCCCTGAATTAGAATTTTCACAGGTGTCGGTATCCAAATGCTCCTGTAATTCCATGACTACTACGTGCCTTATACACCCTGCCATGTATGAAATTCCTGTCTTGGATGGCATATATACTATATGAAGAATTCAGTTTCAGAACACTGTTAACAAAAACATGAGGCACTTAGGAAAAGAATCTGCTCTGGCATGGGGGTTGGACTAAATGATCTCCAGAGGTCTCTTCCAACCCCATATCATTCTGTGAGTCTGTAAAATTAAGGAAACAAAGAAACTAGGTAAAGGGCTGGAGGGAAAGAGTGAGTGAGACATTAATGTATAAAGTAATGAAGATGAATAGTTTTGATAAATATTGAGAGAGTGGATAGTAGAGGAGATATTTGTTGATATCTCAAATTATGTTCCAATGTTGTTAGTGGCATCTAAGTGAGAATAGGATAAATATCTAAAAATTTCTGAATCATATGAAAAGACTGTAAGTAAATAACTGGTTTCTGAAAGAGAAAAGCTAAGAACAAATGTAAGTATGGAAAGGTGATCTGAGGTGTTAACGCGCGCAAACACAATCTGAACTCTAGACCGACGTTCTCCAAATAAATTCTGTGCCACCATCTTCCACAGCTTTCTGATGTATTTGGATGTCCACAGGACAGATAATTTTTACTACAGTTTTCTCTACTAGTAATGTGGGTCAGGTTATCTATTAATATGTTTGATTCTAGGTATCTGAAAGCCTGGATATCTATAAATGAGACTAATAAATATATGTCTAAACTGTGCTAAACAGTGCCATCAGGCTTCTCTAGTACTTCCTTGATTCCTGTGCCAAGATCATTAATAGAAATATCAACCAAGATTTGCTGAATTGAAGAGCAGTTCTTGAGAAACATCACTAATAACTTCATTTCAGGCTAATATTTTTTCTTCCAGTACACATGAGTGTTGACCTTTTAGTCAGGCTCTTTTCCATGTCATAATTCTTTCAGTGATTCTCATAATTTCCCTCTTAATTAACAAGTTTTCTTATGTGAGCTTTACTAAATCATTACCAATAAGATTCACTACATTTCCTCTTAAGAAAAAAAAAATTCCAAACAAGTAAAAGTATCTAAATAAAGACATTACATCTAGACTGCTAATATATCTTACTATTTCTTTCATTTCCTCGTTCCATTGGCACTGGCTGGCAAGGAAAATGTTTCTGGAGGTCACATGCATGGTGGTTGCAGAGATGCTCAGCCCTTCATTTAGGTCAGGTTGCATTTGCCCTTGCACAGAATGGTATATTACAGATGTTAGAAAAATGAGCTTGAAAGAGCCAAGATCCCTTCACTGTCTTTTTAAAGTATAGATGTTCCTGAGTTTGCAGTTTCATGCACCAATTGTTTCAGATTTCTGAAATGGAGGTTACCTAGTCCCTTCCCTCACTTAAGAACATTATAGTTTTGAGCTTCTTTCTACCTCTTTTGTGATAATTTACATATTCTTCCTTTCTTGTCCTAGGTGCAATAATAATTTTTCTTTCCTGTGATTTTCTTCATTGCCAATCGAGAAGCTATTGAATCTGAGGCACGTTCTAATTTCCTTTTTAGTCATAATCTAGCTCTGCTTTAAACTTAACCTGAACCCTGCATTTGAGAGCCTTTTTATCCTGTTGTCTTATCTTTTCGTCTAGGAATTCCTTTTATATTTTTGTTTTACCTTCCTTCCGAACTTCTAATTTAAGATGGCTTTTACTTCGTGATCCTTAAACATAAAAAATTACCAAACATACTTGTCCCCCACTGCTTGTAGGCTCTCTATTAAACAATTCTGAAAGGACTCTGAGGATAAGGAATGACATCCAACCTCTTTTCTACTTCCTCCTCAACCTCACCCTGGAAATCAAAAAATTCAGTAACAAATCCACATTAATTTGGTCTTTAATTTAAACAGAATTTCATGGACAATAAATTCACAGTCCACAAATAGTTACATGATCCACACATTCTCAGTCAGCATCTTCTGTATTGTTTGAACACTACTTTTTAGACCCTAACTAAAAATAATTAATTTCTATTACAAGATTCAATAAACTACTATAAATTTGGACAAACCTACTTGTTCTTCAATGTGATGTCCAGGAAATATTCATATTCCTTTTTCTTATTACCATTATGTTCTAATAATAGTGGAGCTGGGAATAGGAGAGAGGTTGTAATAAAAACTAGAACTAATTCAGTAGGTCTTCCATTACTGTGTTTTCTCTAAGTGACTTTAACTCAAAAAATTAAATTTTATTTTTTTGGTTTATGTTTATTTTGATTTTCCCCCTTCTCTTCTTCTATTTTCTCACTGAATAGCACATATCCTTTACTACCCATCCATATAACCTCCTCCATCTGTCCCTTATCTTTAAAGTCTTTTACTCTCCTGGTCAGTTTCACTTTCTGCTTCTCAAGTCTGTGAAGCAGTTTTCCACACCACAACCATTCTCCATGTCATAGCTGGAACATACAGAGGGCTTTTACCATGTTTAAATATCTAACTGTATAAATATATAACTATATTGCCTGCTAAATGAGTATTTCCATGGATGTAGGTTCCAAACTCCTGGTGTTCAACATTCGTAGTTTCATCCACTGTCAAGTTTTAAGACACTCAATTATCATCTTATAAACATACAAACTGATTTTCTACTAACATTTTTTCTTAATTTCTTAGTTTTGACAGTAAAATCTGTAAAATTTGCTCCATTTCTAGGTTTGTCTTTGATTGTAGAGCCACATGAAAGCCATATATAGACTGTCCGTAAACACTGCTTACTGGCAGAGATTCTTTACCTCTAACCTAGGAATATATACCTGTTGCAAAGAGTGGCAAGATTCTTGGGATAGACTGTGATGAAAAGTAAAAATAATCACAGAATCATAGAATGGTTAGAGTTGGAAGAGGCCTTAAAGATCATCAAGTTCCAACCCCCCTGCCATGGACAGGGGCACCTCTCACTAGAGCAGGTTGCTCAAAGCCCCATCCAGCCTGGCCTTAAACACTTAATATAGCCGTCCTGAGTAATATCTGGAAACTGCATTGAAATATATATGCATTGAAGTTTTACACCTACATAATTATTGTTTGCCTATCAGCCCCTGGTACTGTCTCAGGAATCCAATGGCCACTGTGTCATCTCAGTTTTTCAATATGCTTCACTGAGAAAGAAAAAATATTTTCTTTGCTTAAAAAAAAGAAGAAAAATCTGTGCTGAGGATTGCATAGAAGAGGGGAATACAGTATATCTTCCCCCACCCCGGCCCCCTTTAATCAGTTTCTAACCACCTGTTCCACAAAGAAAACATAAACCTCATCTGGTATCTTACTTTAGTGTATGGTGTTTGGTATTTTATGAACCAGTTTGCCATTCAGATGCCCTCTAATCCTTAATGCAAGTGTACATTTCTTCAAACAAATGAGGCGTTTTACGGGAACACCATGCTGCATAAACTATCAATTTCATAGCTGCAAACATTCAAACAAAATTGTCAAAGAACTCAATGCTGGTTCTTCTAGAATGGATGTACCTCTTTTTCTCTTTAGTCACTGTTATCATGAGAATTGGAGAGCAGGCAAAGAAGTGGAAATAAAATCTTAGTGTACCCCAGGGAACCTAGCCATCTAGGTAAACCAACTGCAGATATAATAATGAAGTAAGGAAAAAGAAATACTGCTACTCAGACACATAACATAACCTTGTTCAATGTTTACAACGTTAGCTATTCTGCATGTTCATACAAGGTAGGCAGAGCCTAACAGCGCCTCATGAGAAAGACAACTAATGCATCTTAATATTAAATTTTATTATCCAAGTAAACATGGAAATGTGGTCGTAATAATTTAAGAGAATTGTGTTCATTAACAGTTCTGATCCAAAACTCTCAATTTTTGTTTCCATCAAAAGTAGGAAAGCAATTTTTAAGCAGATTTTTATTATGAATTTTAACAAGTGTTGCATATTCCAAAACAGTATTTCCAGTTGCCTTGCAACTAGTTGTTAATTTCATTCAAATATCCTGCAAAATTTTTGGTAGGCTAAGAATGCTGTATGTAAACTTTTAACAATGTGGTCCTTTGACATGAGATGCAGGCTATACTTAACCTTAGCTGTAGAAAATACATTTCCCCTATTTGGTTGCAGAGAATCAGGCATTTCCCATTTCTCATGAAACTACACTTGCTTCCACAGCCGAGGGGAAGTATCTTTAGAGCTACCAGACATTCAGAAAAGTGTAAGATTATTGTAGCCAAAGTCATGGGGAGTACCTACAAGAGATATGGGTGCTTAGGAACAGGATGCTATGACTGTCAGTTTTCTCCACATGAGCTCACATAACATATGCATGGTAATGACTGAGCCAAAAGTAATAAATTTGGCTAATCATGAGCTGACTCTTTTGGAGCTATACTCATACATCTACACTATGATTCTCAACACACTGATTCTGAATGAACATTGAATTCTTTGCATGTTTGCCACAGTGAAACAAATGGATAGTCCTTCTGGACACCAATCGCTAAGATATATGACTGAAAAACCTCATTTGATCTTCAGTCCCGTACCGAGTCAGAACTAACAAATTCCGATGCTCACTTGCTGACTCTGTGCAAAGCCATAGCTTCAGTTTTATGGGCAGAGATGGCTGAACTTAAAGGATCAAATGCTCCTGTCGTTCTGAAACAGTTCAGCTTCTTTACATAGAAGTGATCCTGGGAAAATGACAACACTGGATGAATTCATCTGTGCATAAACTTACTAAATATTTTAACCTTAGTGAAACAGGTCTAACAGAAGGATCTAAGGGTGAACTAATTCAGATCACCTGTTACGAGTTATTGGGAATGGTGTCCTTAGAAATGGGAGTTAAGAGCTCAAATTTCCATCACAACAGAAGAGACTAGAAACTGAGTTTCTACTCCATGTGTTAGCATTTGACTCCTAAATCAGAGAGTAATAAGAGCACATACAACCTTAATTTTAATGGTTCTAGTTTACTCTTATTCCTTAGCAGCCTCCTAGGCATTCTCAAGGTTTTACCCAGAAAGAGCAGAAATTGCACTTTGGGAAAATAGAGATTACTTGTTTTTATCACTAAACTAACTAATTAAAGAAACAAAACAAAACAAACCCCAACCCTCCAAATACATCTCTTTTCTACAATAACTTGTCAAATTTTTGAATGTTTAAGTCAAGGTGGTTCATGAGATTTTACAGGGAAGATAAAAAGGAAAAACTTTTTTTTATTATTATGTTAATAGGATTTAGATACATTAGCCTTCCTAATCTGACGTAACCATTTTTTCACATGCTCTGGTATTCACAAAACAGAAAATATTTGCAAGCCTAGTATATACTTGGGATCCTGTATAGAGAGATATTTGGTTTCTAATCAACCATTCTTAAACCTGTTATCAATTCAAGGGTGATTTTCCTCCATATATTTATTTCACAAACTGTATGAAAAATGCTCTCACTTGCATGTGTAGCATTGAGTTAGATACACACATCATAGTCTTCATTTTAATATAGATATAGGTGGATGTTTGTGTCAAAATCTGATGACTGAAACAGTTTTTAGAACTCCATATACAACAATCATTACCTTTGAACCATATCTCTGAGAATCACCATAAGAAAGATTGTCTTGCATAACTCAAAAAGCCTATGCTATTTTTGGACACACAACTTTGCCATCTATTTTCTATAGAATGAAAATCTTTCATATTTCCTGTTATTCTGGTTTCAGCTAGGAAAGAGTTATTTCTCTTTCAAGTGATTGCTGTGAAAGGAATGTCAATAATGCATATAGTTTTAGCCATTGCTAGGTGATGTTTATACTTTTCAAAGACTTTCCAGCTTTCCACAGAAGCTGAGATCAGCCTAGACAACGGAATAGCCAGTGAAATATTCCATACATAGATATCGTGTTGAGAATATAAATAGGGGTTGGTCAGGAGCAGGGTAACCTGTGATAACTGCTCAGGAAGGTGCCAATTCACTGAGTGGTGAGAATGACTTTTGTCATCATTATTATTATTATTATTTTCTGTTATGGCTCTATTAAGCTGTCTTTATCTCAATCCACAAGACTTTTCCTTTCTCTTTCCTCTCCTTGTCTCCCTCTTCTCCCTGATCTTCTTCGGGGGAAAAGGGGAGAACTGTGGAAGCAGCTGCATGGTCCTAGCTGCTGGCTGGGGTTAAATTATGACACCTATTCACCACAAACTCAGTAGCCCCTGATCTTCTCCAAACTGTGTGTCTCTCTTATCTTTCATTGAGTCCATCAGCTTACAAATTATTGTATGCACAAACTAACAGACCTACGTCCATAAAACCATGTTATTCAAAAACAGAAAAGAAGGTAGCCATCCCCTTGGATAGAAAGGTATACTGAGAAGAATCCTCATGATGATGCTCTTACCAGAAAAAGATGAGATTCATTCAATATTGTTATTGACCCATATATGACACAGAGATATTATTTTTAATGTTTAGAGCGACATCCTAAAGGATGTCTAGATGGGCTAAATTTAATGTTCTATCTGCCCAGCAAATTGAAGCAGAGTATGACCACCAAGGATAGAAGTTCAAATGAAAAACAATTAGGTGTTTGTTCAAAAGATTAAAATTATTCTTATACAACAGATCCTCTTTGGCCCAATGAGTATGTTATCCTACTCTAGTAGGTTAATTATTGTTATGACACCCCCAATTTTAGTGTAAAGTTCAAGATCATAATTTCAAATGAGCATCAGAATTTTGCAGATGTTTTCCCTCTGCAACTTTATTTATCAGACATTTCCCTTTCAATTTTAGTGTTGTACTTTGCCTGTAATTAGTATTTCAGCAATGAGACATAAAACTCCCATATCATTAGAATTATGGAAATATTCCAGTAGGAACATAATACAGTCAACAGTTTTTTATAAAACATTTTAATATGTGGATGCCTTAAAATATAATAGTCATTAATGAATTATAGAATCATAGAATTATCTAGGCTGAAAGGGACCTTTGAGATCATCTAGTCCAACTGTCAACCTAACTGATAAAAAACAGCAACCCGTCACTAACCCATGTCACTGAAGATATAACAAAGCTTAAAATGTACGAACTACTCTATATACATTTATCCTCTCATTGCAAGTGTAAAGCAATAACAGTAAAAGTATCTATTTAACATGTTAATTTTATTTTCCGACTTACTTTTCTTTTATTATTACTGCAGCTTACTATAAGCACTTTTTTGGAGAGTAGTAGGATTGACAACGTGGTAAGTTTATATTAGCAAATACCAAACATTGATCAAGTTAAACATCTATTCACATTTTAAAAATCATCATTCAAAAATGACAATATTTTAAGGATCCTCTGTAACTTAGGTTAGTGGAATCATAAAATTATTGGATAATTCACATTGGAAGGGCCCTCAGGGATACATCTAGAAAGCAAAATACCTTTTTTTTTAGTTTCAAAGTTTAGGCGTAAATATTTGAGAATGAAATCTTATTTACAAATCCTGTTAGAAGGGCAGAACATTATCTTTTCCTATATACTAATACAGGAATACTATTGTGTATTGTGCAAATAAAGGATTGTGCTTCTGCTTGAGATGAAACGGCAAATCCCATTTGGCTTCTCAACTTCATTTGTTTCTTAAGATCGACTGACATTTTCTACTTGTTTGGAAATGGTCTTCTCTTTGTCTGCAGGTGATCTCTGTGAAGCAAGCAGAGGGAGCATCCTGCATCTTTTCTTTTTGTGAATGCATCTCTCTACCTATAAGCATATCTTTCTAAGACAACTCTTCTACAGCTCTAAACCCTCATATTTTAGTCAAATCTAGTTGACAATCAGTTTCTGAAGTTACAAGAGTGGCATTATGTCAACATTTTCTGACAATCCCAACTATTTAACTTTGGCTGTCAGATTCGAGTACATGTACAGAAAGCCAAATTGTAGCTGCATCCTGAGGCGTTGCTATTTCCTAACAAAACACCTGAGGAAAGTAACTTGAAACCTGGGTTAGAATGAAGATCATCAAGCTACATAGTACTGTCTCTGTTACACAATGAAATGGGCTCTGTTATCGGATGTGACACTCAAGATAAAAAGACTTGCTGATAATGCAAGATCCATTAATACAATAACTGTGATCAGATATTCTGTTTGGGAACCCAATTTCACCTCTCCGCTACATGAGAGTATAGCCTGTCTCTATGAACTCTATACCACATTCCACATCAAGCTCCATACTATTATGCAGAATAGCCAAAAATATTCTGCTACTAATGAAGAGATGTGTTTACAGGAGGATTCATGGTTATAGCCTGCAGGCAAGAAAACAACATTAAGACAGAACAGTGTCATTTAAACCTTAAGGGTTATTTAGGATTACTGAAGTAAAATGACTTTAAAGGACTGAGTTAAGAACTATGTTTATAAAGATGTAACTTAAAGATATTTTTCCTTAAGTGATTGAATGCTTATTTCTGTCATCTTTCCCAATCCACTTCTGTTTACTTCATAAGACTCTATAAATAATTCTGGTAACTCAATAAAAGCTAAACCTTGTAGCATGTAAAGCCCAAGTATTTTTCTCTTGATCCAACCTTTCAGTAGAGGTGATCTCAGTATAACTTTTTTCCCCCAGAGCAATGTGTAAACCAGATAAAAACCTCAGGAATATTCAACATCTTAATTGAAAAGCAGCAGCACTTTTATCAGAAAAACTGAAATTCATCAATTTATTAACCACTCTAAATTAAGTGTCCACAGGATGCCTTTGGTTCCAGACAACGACAAGACTCTCTATGGACCAAATTTCTCAGTATACAGAGTTCACCTTTCTTGGCAGAGTGGGTGGGGTGACTCTTGGTGTGATTCAGCACGGTTACCCCTACTTTGTTCTTAAAAAGGAATTGTTTTTGATAAAGCAGATGGGTATAAATATGCCCTCCCCACCCCAATATGCTTTCTTTTTGCATTAAAAAAAAAGCCAACAACCTGCACATGAAAACCCAAACAAAAATACCAACCACCATACATACATATAATCACATTCCAGGTCTGAAAAATGCCTTTTATTCTGGCTCATTCCTTGCATGAAATTTAATGCATGAGATGAGTATTAAATATAGGGACTGGGAAGAAAGCTGAGGAGCTGCAAGGCCTTTGCTTTCCTACAAACTTAGACAGCAAAAAACCAAAAAATCTGGGATGCTGGAAGTTCAGCAGGTTGCAAAGGTGAATAGTGAGGTTCCCTTCCACAGAAGAGCTCTTGGAGCCCCACCAGCTAGGTAAACCAGATTGCAGTTCCCAGTCTGTCCTTAAGAGTATTCTCCAGAATTACAACATCAAAAAGGTGTGGAACAACTAGTGTAAATCACTGATCTGCAGTGTTAAATTTTCATCGATTTCCACTTTTCTTTCTCTTTTATAGAAAAAACAAGTGTCTATAGGTTCTTTCACTGGAGTGAAATGTATCTTTCTTTTTTGGGGTTCTTTGGGTTTGTTTTTTTTTTTTTTTTTTTGGCTTGTGTCTTCATGCTTTCCCAAAACAAAGTTGTTCCTCTGCTTTCTGTTTCTTTTCATGGTAAAACCTTTACTTCCTTGGTACCCCACTTCTCATGTATTCATATATATATAAATAGTAGTTACTCTAGTTGAAGGAAAAACAGCAGACTACTTGATGGAACATTTCTGGTTCCATGCGGGGAACATGGGAATCGCAGGAAACTTGATTCTACAGCATCCTAGACCATAAAGTTGGTCCTATAGAAAGACTCCTAATTTTTCCATTTTTTGGAAAGGGCAGTGCCAGCATGCTCAAAAATCAGCCAAGTTAGTAAAGATCTTTGCATTTCCAGTGTTTAGAGACACATGGTTTCACAAACAGAGCTGTAGTGGGGGCAGTAATGGGATCCTTTTGAATAACATACATTACTGCTATGTTGGAAAGTTTTTGGGCAATAAAGATGAAGAAAGAAATTCTAATATCTTCTCATCATCCCTTGCCAGCAGCACTGTCTTGTCATGCATGGATTTCTTCCTAAGCAGCACTGTTCTTCAGTTCCAGTGGCTGGCACAAGCTGTCATTCTGACTTATTGCTGTATCAAAAGATTACAAATGTCCCTTGCAGGATATATCCTCTGAGGATATTTGCCCTGAAAATATCTTTTTGTAAAAAATACTCTAAAGACAAAATAAGACAAATTAGTATCAGACTTAAAAGCATTCCTTTAAATGAATAGAAAACCTATTTAAAGTAAATTAGTGGTTTCATCAAAACGTCTATGTATTTATTGACCAATAATAGCAGAGATGATTGAAGCACCGAGGTGCAACGACATATTTTTCAGTGGGCTGAGGACAGCCACTGCACTATGGGAAGGAGCAGACACGAGAGCCGTTCTTTGTGCAGGATCTCTGCACTGCGTCTCTCGTTAGATGGAGTATGTGGGTGGTGATGGCCTGGGTATGGGCATCCTCTGCTATTTTCCCATATGAATGCTGCTGCTACTGATGCTTCACATACTTTGTCTTTATTGCTTCCTTATGGCAGACATAGTCTCCAGATTTTGTCATCACAGAATCACATAATCATAGAACAGTTAGAGTTAGAAGGAACCTTCAGAAGTCATCTAGATCCAATCCTGTTGTTATGGGCAGGGACTCTTTCCAGTAGTCCAGGTTGCTCAAAACCCCATCTAGCTTGGTCTTGAACACTTTCAAGGAAGGGGCATCCACAGATTCTCTGGGCTACCTGTTCCAGTGTCTCACCACCCTCACATTAAAGAATTTCTTCCTAATATCTAACATAATTCTGCCCTCTTTCAGTTTAAAACTGTTACCCCCCACTCTATCACTATACTACCTGGTAAAGAGCCCCTCCCCATCTTTCCTGTAGTCCCCCTTCAAGACACTGTAAGGTCTCATCAGAGCCTTCTCTTCTCCAGACTGAACAATCCCAGCTCTTTCAGCCTGCCTTCATAGCAGGGGTGCTCCATCCCTCTGATCATCTTTGTACTTGGCAGGCAGTGGAGGCCTTGCCCTTCTCCAGCAGAAGCAGGGACAAAACAACAGCAGCAGAGCCTAAAGCAGGAGAGCAGGGAGCCAGGTGAGCTGGGGATGGGGAAACGTTGTGGGGCAAAGTGACCTGAGGTATGACAATGTAGACAGCTGTGGTCAGAGGGTGGTTTAGGACTGCCCTCAGAAGCTGTACTACCTTCTTACCTTAAATGCAATTTTTTTACCATCATGCCCCAAGGGAAAGAAAAACACCCATATTTTGTGTGAATGAAATGAGCGGAAATGATCATCAAGCTGAAATTCACCCATCTGTGACAGGAGAGGTTAAAGAAAGCAAGGGGTCCCAGAGCACTGCTTCAAACAGAGAGCAGGTGGGGGGCCCATTGGTATCCAGACTTCAAAAAACCCATGCACTAATTTTTAAGCAGGTGGAAATAGAGGTTAGTAATACTTGAGAGTATTTGAGAGTAATACATGAGAGGCATTAAACTGAGCTGTTATAAAATAATGACTGGAAAGCAAGCATTTGGCAGTACTGGCTGTAAAATTTCTCTTTGCAAATAGATAAAGCATGAAGTATTGGCCGTTTGTTTGCAAAATCCTGTCTGTCTCCCAGTGTCTTTTGTCTTCAACCAGAAGTGCAGCAGACTTCAGGCACAGAGTCCAGACACTGCCAGAAATACATTTACTGCTTGGATTAAAGATAAAAATATAATTATTACAAATCCTGCCCTGAAAATGATGCCAGACAGTATGGCGTTTGAGGACATGGTGTCTTTATCACTTCCTTTACTTATGGAAAGGAATAAAGGAGTCACTTAATTAAAAATGCAGTCTGTTTCTTAAAGAGTTGTATATATCTCTTTGCAAATAAGTAGAACACCTTGGATTAAACCAGGTACATTATCAATGCATAAAACAACAGTACTCAGTAATATGTATAGCAATTTGTTTACTGTGACCACTTAATATAAAAAATAGGTACATCTAAATGTTTCTGCTATAATGCCTCGTCATCTGTTACCTAATTATGTTTAGTAAATAGTTACATGGAAAAACAAAGGGTCATGACATGAAATAACTTATGTATTTTATCACTATTTCAATGGATTATTGCATTAAATGTTATGAATTACTCCCTTGAAACTAAAACCCTGTGAAGTAGTAAAGTATCCTTCTTCTTCCATTCTCACCAAGTATCTATTTTCAGGTGCAGAACTGGGAGATGAAGAGTTCAAATAACTTCCCATGCCATTCCCTTAATGTGAATGAAGCAAGATGTTATTTCAGTTGAGTGCTCAAAACCCCAACCATTTTTCATTTGCAGCTAGTTTCTGGAGAACAGTCAATGCCAGCAGATCCAGGCTGATATATTCCCACAAGTAAACAACTGTCAGGACATATACATGGCTTGATGTACTCTTGCAATACCTTACTTTACTAACAGTGTGAACACGAACAATGCATTTGAGCTAAGGGAACTATGTCATAAACCACTTTATAAATAACTGTTGCTGTATCTATGTTATTGATTAGTAAGAGCCCAGTATCCTAACCTACCTAAATTATGACTCACCGATACACTGTGATTTCTCCTTTGTGGCTGCATTCCTCTTAGCAGCTTTGGTCTAATCTGTTTTATTTTCCTTCAGCACCTCTAAACCCAAAGTAATCTTAATAGAACTCTGATTCTGATTTTTTATTACTATTATGAGGTACAGAAAGGCTAAACTACACTCAAACAGATGTTACAAGGCTGGAAATTTGCTATTGCAAGACTCAGTGGGATGGCGCGATTGCATCCTGGCAGCAGGAGCTCTTCAACACAGCTGAATTTTTATGGAGGTTGTCCTCCATTATCTGGGACATAGTGTTTTGAGTGGATTACAGTGATTACCAATGACAAAACACCTTCCTGTGGATTTGTGGAATTTTTCCAGAGAGGCTAAATCACTTGAGTTCAGTTCTAGGGCAGCAATATAGGAATACATAATAATGCTTTATGAGCAAAAAAAATACCTGCCTTACATTTGTGCAACTGAAGCCTTGGTAAAACAGATGTTCAGGTCTAGTTTCTATTTCATATTTCATACATAGGTTTTGTTTTGATTATAATTATTATAGTAGAGAAATAAAAATGTAATATGAAAGGAAAGTACCGTGATTGAATCAAAACCCAGACATATTTGATGAATGTGTATGCCAGAGAGAACTGAGATGCCATATAGCTTACAAAGCAAGATAATAAAGCCCTTATGCATTTCCCTGTAAATAATGTCTTTTAACTATTAAACTTTAAAAGGTAAACAAAAGATATATTCTGAATATTATTTGGTACCCCTCTTTGGTGTATAGGTACATGTTACACACAAGTAAAAATTGATCTGACAAAAGTCTAGAGGATCTAGGCATTACTAATTTAATAAATATGGTCTGCCCAATTGCACTTTTTCTGTCAGTTCTCTGTATTTGTTTTGTGATCACTTTTTTTCATCTTTATAAATTTGATATTGAAATAACAAACCACCAAGTCTTACGCAACTGCAATGTCTTCCAAATTCAGCAGCGAAATATCTCATTATTGTAATCTTACTGGTCAAGTTATTTTGCCATGGTAGGAAAAAAATAAACCCAAAAGAAACCTGAGCTTTATAGTGATTTGGGTAAGTTACAAACCCATTGTTGTTAAAGACATTTTAATAAATATCCACATAAATTTTATTACACAGGTAAAATTTAAATATTAAAAATGTATAACTGTCACTGATACAGAAAAGATACATTTGTACTTCATGTTACATATTTCTCTAATATTTTTTCCCTATTTTGAAAAAATGATCGAGTTATAGATATTTTTTCTTCCTTATTCTCTGCTTCCTTTCCTTCTGTTCCCAAGATGGATTTTTGTTTTATATTTTCATCATGAGGTCTTAAAAAATAGCATATAATAATAAATAGACTTGTTTGCTGAGAATCTATAGACATCCTATCCTATGGCAACAATCTATAAAATAATTGCAGTGTGGGTTCACCAATGGAGTATATTGAAGCTACACAGAATAATGAATTTCCTTCAGTGCTTTAGAGGAAAATAATTATAAGATCTGGTACTGAATTAATGCTACAGTCTTAATCATCCCCCATCCACCATAAGGTAATCTTGTTTCAATTATAGATCCAGCTGGAAAAAGCTTTAAAGCTAGATTGCTTTTCTGGTCTTTCTTGGCCAAGTGTTGGAAAAGAAATGTCTTGACAGCATTATTAATAAAAGCATTGCTAACATTAAAATGCAGACTATGTAACACTCCACATGCCGTGTACAATGCTGCATATTTTTGACCTAAGTCCAAGTATCGAAGCAACTATGGAATGCTTTTATTTCATTCTCAGCAAGACTAAGAATCAAATTTCATACTTAATACATTACTACTTTAGTGGTTTAAGTGTAATCATCTAGATAAAATGCAATGTTATACTGAGAATTCCACAGAGATTTTTAAAAATCATTGCATTCTCCAAACCTGAAGCATTCTTAATATTGGTGTTTTACAAGGCAGCTTTCATGAAGAATATAGTCTTTTGGAAGTGTTTTTTCAGCAAATTATCTGTTTCCGCATTTAAACAATGTTATCAGGAGGTTCCCAGGGTATCTTGCAGCTCTTTTTGTTAATGAAGGAAGGGCAGTAATTGAGTACAATGTCAGTGCTTGTTTCTTCCTTAGGTGTTTCTTTGAAAAATCTACTCCTTCCTGACACAAAAAGTATAATAGCAGTTTTCCAATAAGCTAATTATTGTACTTTCTCCAGTCTGACTAAAAGAACTATTTTACCTTGGTAATTTAAACAAAATTCTACTACTCAAAGCTAACCTATTTATTCCATTATGTCTAATACCTTTAAAGTAGCTGCACATCATTTATTTTATAACCTCCTAAAAGTCTGTTTCTAGCCATGTAGCACATCCTTGTTAATGGTACTTTTATTTTGCCTTGCTGCTCTTCTGAGCCTTAAGAGTTGATATTTCTTCTTTGTCTTAATTTCTCTTTCACATTTGTAGAACTGGTTGCAAATCCTGCTCAAATGAATTATCTAATTGTCAGAAGTCATTCACCTCAAAGTCACAAAGCTTGACCATTCATTCTTCAGTTCCACAAACATACTTCATTGGGCAGGTTGTATGGCACTTGTCTTTTGAGCAATAATAGAATGACTTCATCTACTTTTTAATTTTTCTTTTGCATGCCTGAATTTCAGTTATGTATAAAATTCTGTCAAAATCTGTTTCTTGTTCAGAGTTACACACAATGAAAAAGCTTAGGTAATTCACAAACAATTCCTTTATCTGTGAAGAATGTTTTTTATGTTGGGCAAATCCCATTTTAATAAAAGCATGGGCTACTTGGGGCCAACTCAGTGCCGTTAGTGGATGTGTACAGTTTGGAGGTTTAGGTTAGGGTGATTTCAAAAGTCTTAGTGTTAGATCTGTTCTGTGTGTTCAATCTTGGCTGTATTGTGAGTGCCTGGCTTTTAGGAATTGAACTACGGGGTTTCAAATTGGATCTTCAGACCATAAACGTGGTACAGTACTGACTGCTCTAAGTGACTGATTTTCAATCTGAGGTGACTGCAACATAGTGTGAATGTACATAAGCTAGCTTTCAGGGAGCTAGCCCACCTCTGGATATCCATCTATTGCAGCAGCAGGAAGCACAGTTTGGCATCATCATGTTGTCAGGATTGGTGCCAAGTGCTTGACCTCTGGAAATCTAGGAAAAGACTAACAACCTGAATTGGAAAAGAGTAAGACGTATATTTAATAAGCCTGTTTCCACAACTCTTACTGACTGAAGAAGAAAATTGCACTTCTCACAAATGCTTGGATCTGGGAAGCAGTGATTTATCAGGGAGGTCAGCTGGAGTTGGGGATGGAGCTAGGGTTAGGATGAATAATGTTTTGAACACATTTTCTCCCTTCCCTGCTCCTATTGGTCAATGTCAGGCTTCTTTCTTCTTCACTTAGTCTTGATTTGTCCTAATTTACTTCTCTTATGCTCCATTACATACGATACTGATCTTTACTACAGAGAGGGAATTTGCAGTTTCTGGGGTCTACCCTTTTTCTCTGTAGCTTGATCTTCTTTTCTTTTTTTTTTACCTTTTTATTTTCTTTTCTTTTTTTTTTTTTTTTAAAGAAAACTTGAAATCATGACTTGTAACCAATTCTGAACTTTTTTCAGCCAGTTCAGAAAGTAATCCTTTTTCATAAAAGTCTTCACTTTTTCAATAAATCATCATTTACTTTTTCTTTAGCACTTTGCTGTGAAAAAGCTGACAAACTTCAACTAACTGAACTCAGAACCTTATAACATCAAGCATGTTGCAACCCAAAACGGTGGCAGAACAATCATCTACTCTTACAGCTGCAGGATAAAGGGCATATTGATTTGGAGGTGCTGACTGCAGCATAACCTAAATTTACTCAAGCTAGCTGTCAACTAGCTAACTCCCATATAGGTAACAGCCTAGCTATAGGACCAGAGTCCTCTAATTAGGGCCACGACAACATGACAGCCTTCGCTGACTGACTGCTGGTGAGCGGAATAAAGTCTGAAAAATCTTCTGTAACCATAACTGCTTTCTATTCCAGTTCAGTAAGTGACATGTAACACAGAATGATCAGCAGTTCTGCATATACATCTAGGCAACCCATGAGACAAGTGTTTGATTTTGTGCTTAAAGAAATCAGTTTATCATTTGTTAAGAAAGTTAATATTTTTTTTTTGGGTGTATACAGAAATAAAATAGAAAGTTATACTCTGAAGCACTGGAAGTAATACTGAAAAGATGAGGGTTTGATGTACAGAATTTTGTCTATTTAAGTAGGCTTTTAAAATGCATTCAAAGTAATCTGGGTGTACTTGAAAGTTTTGAGAACTTTCAGAATTCTTTAAATATAGAAGTCATGAATCTTAACACAGCTTCCCAAGACATTTCTTCTTCATCTGTGCAATAGAATTTAAAAAAAAAATAATGGAAGTGATAAGAACTTTTACCGGGACCAAATGAAAACTTAAGCTAAAAACTTGGTGGAGAAAAAAACATGGAGTTTATCCATCATATAATGACATGAGATTTTTTTTTCTACTGTCTTCTGCTACTCCTTAATGAGTTTCTTCTCCCTCTACCTTCACTTCCTTTTCTTCAAGTGATACTTCTTTAGTATCATGGTCGTTCACATGGCCCTTACATGCATAACCTTTGCAGAGGAGAGATAGTAAGAAGTAGCTATAGTTGCAGTATACTGTACTCCAGCTATTCTTAATTAATATATCATTAGTATTAGTGTCAGGACTGTGTGTATATGTGTGTTTGTCTAAGTATGGACAATATGCAAACTACATCTAAAAGAAGAACCAGAGACTTCTAATTTTTCCTGGGTCTGCAGAGAGTTTGATTCATTCCATCTAACACTTTGGACAGACAACCCAGAATGATTCTTGTATATTGATAACTGTGATCTGGTATCTGAAAGTCAGGTATAGTTCTATTCTTCACATACTAGAAACATTTGTCTATGTAAATCCTGGAGTGATTTAATCTGCAGATGAAGTTGTCAAGGAACAGGTTCATATTCCTCTTGGTTGGCATTTAACTTCATTCTTTATCTATGGAACGAAGAAGTAGTCTTGGTAGGGTGTTTAAATAATTTATTTCCTGTATAATTTTCCTATAATATAATTTCCAGGACATTAGAACATTTCTTAGTTTTAAGTAAGAAAACTTTTTTTTTTTTTCAGAGATGGGACTCACAGTGTGTAGTGTATATTCTTTTCTGTTGTTACAAATATATACAGAAATAATTATTTAAAGAAAGCTAAGTTAAACAAATGAAGGCCATTTTTTTTTCCGGTCTAATTTATGACCTAATCTTATAATGGCCGTTAAGAAAGCTCATTCTCTGTTTTGCAGGAGAGCTTTAATCTTGTTGTAGGGAATTTCGTTGTGCCTACAGACTTATCCTTCACATCATCTTCAAACTAGAGCTTTGGGCAAATTTTCATATATTGCCAAACATGGCAAGAATAACAACCTTGGGCCAAAATCTCTTTAAATTAATTATTTAAGCAGTGAGAAATGCAGATAGACATTTTTGAAAATTTTGTAGGACACTGAGAACACTAGCCCTGTAACTCTGAAATAAGTGTGAAATAGACATTGAACCAACTCTAGTGCTTCTGAGGAAAAAATATTTTGGACTAGTGCTTGCTACTTAATGCCTAAAGAAATTTGAAAACATAGCTTATGGATCTTCAGGTCATTTCTGTATAAAAGTAGCATATAGAAAGCAGACCTAGCATCCTTGTAATACTCTTTTGCTGAAGAAACAGTGGTAAGATGAACTTTATGTGGTAACTTATGTCTGTGCACATTAGTGTGCTATTTATTGATGCTTTTACCATGAGGTTACCAGTAAAACATCTTTTGCGCTTTGAATAGCAATTGTAGAAAAACTGAGGTAAAATAGTATCATGCTACTTGCTTTCAGATACTTTTGCCCCATTTCTGTTAATAACTTCCTCCAGTTTGAAGCATTTTTTGTGGAACTTGGAAAGAGTATTTAACTAAAATCTTGTGTAGTCATCTAAAAGCCCAGAGATTTTATCTGTAAATTTGAGAAATCATTAAGAAATACGGTGGGATTATAATATTTCTTTTGGTCTCTTTTGGAAAATATAATAGTCCATAGGCATTCAAAGGAAAATGGAACAGTGGAAGATTCTATTGGTATAAAGAATGAACAAAATACTATGCTGAAGTTTTTTGACAGGTCTTCCAGCTTTTGGTAGGTTTTATGTTCACCTTTACTCACCCATCGCTTTCAGTGTTTTAGAGAGATTTTTAACTGGAAACGGTGGAATGGGAATCAGAAAGATAGATCATCAAGATGTGCCAGTGGAACTGCACATATCTGCTATTCATAGGTGCATGTTTTCTCAGCATTTTAAGATACTTCCTACCCTCTTAACAAGCTCAGTATCTCTAGTAACACGATGCCTTAATGATTAAGGAAAAAGAGATAACCAATCTTTCATTTCAAGTAGCATTGCATTCTCTTGGAATACAATGAAAAATGAAAGAAATTTATTGTCAGTAAGGTATTAGTAATAATATCAGTTCATTATATCAGTGCTCTCAACCAAATCAAATGTTGCCCTTAGGCCACAAAGCCAAATGGGTTTAGCAATATACGTTTTACCACATTTAGCAACAATCTCCATCTTTTTTAGAAAAGCTACATGTACAAAAGCAAGTATCTGTGCATTGATTGAGACAGTGTAGGAAACTGAGTGGCAGTGTATGAGAAGATGGAAAGATCTTTATGCCAGAATGTCTGATGAGGTTTGCCCTGCTGTGAATCTGGAATAACACAATTAAATCAATGGAATTACTCTGGATTTTCTCCAACACAAGGGCAAGCAGCTTTTGGCAGTGCGTACTCAGCAGCTCAGAGAAACCTGACCCATGCTCTGTGTATTGGCACAGATCTCAGCTTGTTTCTGACTG
Source organism: Nycticryphes semicollaris (assembly GCA_013400055.1). Classification (NCBI taxonomy): domain Eukaryota; kingdom Metazoa; phylum Chordata; class Aves; order Charadriiformes; family Rostratulidae; genus Nycticryphes; species Nycticryphes semicollaris. Next base: position 5,985 of record VXBJ01004674.1, on the reverse strand, counting down.
TTGTATTAAGTAAAATCAACTTAAATGGATTAGTGTATGATTTTAGTTAAGTGACTTCAGAAAACTCCATTGGTGGAGTTTTGGAAGTCCACAAGAAATTAAAACCTTATATAAACACAAATATAAACATTTATAAACTATATGTCTCCCTGTATGTAAACATCTAGTGAGTTAAGCTTACAAAATACTTAAATATACAAATGTGAGCAGCATTTTAAACTGGAATAGTGGCTTATAAAACCAAAAAACAATGAAGAGGAGGATTCGGTGCTTGAAATCAATCCAGTTGCATGTCAGGTATGCACACCATGTTTATAGGATTAAAAATCTTTGTTTTGAAAATGCTGACATGTTTTTGCACCTGACTACTGCTGTGCTTTGTCTGAGGACTTTTTAAAGTATACTTCAATTATTATCTGCAAGCACACTTCAACAGTGTAAGTCGTTACATATGCATAGTCAGTAGATGGATGACAATGATTGATCTCTTTAATGACAACAATTTGTCTGAAAATTAGCTCTCAATTGTTTCTTCTCCTTAATTTCCCTTAATCTTTGTTTAAAGTATCCTAGGAGAGCTTAATTGTCTAGAAAGTGGGAAATATTACTTCTAAAATTTCTTAGGATCTATGGGTGTCCAGAAACTGGAAATAAGGACTTAGGGTTGATTTGTGTCCTATTTTTGAGACATGGCACAAGTAAAAACTAAATGCATATCTGTATTTCCTCTGGATTCAGTCCTCAGAAAGCAATGAAAGGTATTAATGACCAGATCTGCCTAGTGGTCAGTGCAAAAGAAGAGAACACATCCATGTGTGTGCCTACTTAAGGGATTCCCTCTGACAGCTAGCTTTTTGTGGATAGTCACAGCAGGTTATTCTTCCCTCCATTTTGGGAAACTTGCAGGCTCTCTGCTTTGAGCGAAATGACTTGTTGAGACCAGATAAACAGCTACCCCCTCTCTATCAAGACACCTAAGACCTGCAGGTAAAGACGTGCATGTAATTTTGTGATGACTGAGGTTAGGGGGTGATGCATAGGAATTAGACAGACAAGGTGAACCAAAGATGTTACCAGGCAGAGGATAAACTTGAGCCCTTATTTTTCAGATGTTTGCCAGGAATCAATGCACTCAGCCTTAAACAGACAGTGGGGGCAGAAGAAGTCAAGCTTGGTGGAAAAGTTAGCTGAAAGAGAACACTGGTTCTGCTATAAAAGACGCTGATCAAATTTTGTTCAAAAGTCAGACTAAACCTTGTTTACCTCATCAGTCTGAACATTATATAATACCAGATATTACTGTGGCTGTCTGAGCAATCCAGGCTAATCTTGTACAGAGTAGTTGCTGTGAGACATTTCCCCTGACAGGCACATCAGGTCCCAGTATCCTCAACAGGGAAGCTGGAAGTAACTAAAAGTAGAAAAGAGTAAGTATGAGCGAGGTATGTTAATGGATGGGTTTTATTTTACTGAAATCTCAAGGCAGCCAATTTATTTATTTGATTTTCTGCAGTGCTTTTCTACACTGCACCCTTTTTGGGTGGAGGAAATTCAAGTCTGCCGATACACTTTAAAGCAGAACACCTTTTAAATGGAGAGCTATATATGTTTACAATATATTGCCTAGTAGTGGAAATTGTCTGGAATTATCAACAATAGCACAACACAGATTTGTCATGTTTTCTTTTAAGTAAGATTTCCCTATTGGACTAATGTCAAATATCTAGCCAAATAGGCAGAGATGTAGCTACCTATTACCTATCTGGCTTTAAGGTATTTAGAACGTGAAAACACCTTGCACCCAAATACTGCTTAGGTAAAATTTGTCTTCTGAAATCAACCTTAAAACTCTCATCAGCTTCAAAGAACTGGAATGTCAGCCGTACCATTAGCTTCAGTAGAGGATCAATTCTGAAGAATAAAAAGTCTTTGATATTCCTTCATGGCAAAATCCTTTGTTGAGACTCTAAATATTTTAAAAATGGTAAAAACTCCCTTAAGTGGAAACGGTCTTGTAATTTTTGTAGATTTTTTTTTATGAATATTCACAGCAAGGACTAATGCATTCAAGATGGGGTATAATGCCCCATCTTTTACTCCAGGGCACAAGAAATTATTAGCTCTAGGGTAATTCTTCTGATTGGCATTTGATAGATGTTTATTATTCATAATATCCCCATTAGTATCTTTCTATTTATCTGTCCTTTCACAAACCCATTATATTAGACCTTAGGTATTACAAACTGATTTATATTATCCAGAAATGATGCACTACTTGATTATCTTTGATTTTACTATTTAATGACTGATTCTACGCTCTTGTAATCATTTTATTTGTCTCCATAGTGCCTGTGATATTAATAACAAGTGTGCCCTAGCTAAAGTGGTAGGTCTATTTTGCAGTATAAGCAGTCAAGCATCCAGAATGGTCTTCCTCAGCTAAAAGACTCTCCTGTTGATTAGTATTGTTCCGGCAGACACTGTGTCACTCCTTCTCACCCCTTCTCACACCACCCTCCCTTTCCCAGCCTCAGTTTATATAGGTCAAATTAAGTTCCCAGGCAGAGGCTGCAATCTCAGTCTCATCTCTGTTTAGAGATTTCCTTCAGCCAAACACTGAGACACAGAAAAAGGTTTCAGTCCATTACAAGTGCCTCAGGAAGAGTACTTACTCTTTTTCCTCTCTATATACACACAAGGAGCAAATCCTATGGTATCAGTCAGATTCCTGTAGCTCCCTCCTGCAAAAGCAGTTTCCAACTGGCAACCAGCCAATTTCAGATGTATAAACTTTCTCTTTGTAACTAAAAATATGTTGTGCTTTGATGACTCACTGAAGCTCTATGCATCGAAGCTTCCAACTTTTGAACCTAATTGTATTTCCTAACTGTGCTTGGAGTTGCAACCTCATCACTTCTACCAAGATTCAACTAGGAAGATTCAACTTGCAAGAAAAATGATAAAAGCCAAATACAAACACTCCCCAGCTACTTTCAGATTCCCAGACGATCAAAGGAAGAGGACTCACAGGAGAAAGTAATTTCTTCACATTTACAGCATGGTATTGCTTCTGTACTTCATAGTTACTTAAATGAACACAAACACTGACCCTCCATTTGTCATGTTTGTTATAAAAGACCTAGTCAGGAAAATTTACAAAATTCAATGGCTTGGTGTTACACTTTTAATTCATTTTCTGGTAATATGATTACCAGAAGTAAGTACCTCTGAAAACATGAATATTAGTACTTTCCATTGTAGTGTCTAAGCCTAATGAAGTTTTTTACTTTCTTATATGTTGCATTACTGATGTTCACTGTCACACAAGCATTTGAGATTAGTTATTTAATACTTTTATTACATTATTATCCATTTATCTATTGGGTTTTGTTGTTTGTTTGTGTTTTTAAATACTTAAACTGCAGTGTCTAGTGCATAATTTACAATGACAAAGTTACTTCTCTACCCTCTGTCTTGTTTATTCCATTTCACTAATGTCTTGAAGGTAGAAATAGCTCTTTTACATCTATATTCTTAATTGTTGGAACTTGGATCCCTGGCAGTAACATGTATTCCTCTCCACTTATAAATTACCTCTGTAAAGTTTGAGATTATTTCAATGTCATTCTTCCTCTTTTTTCGGTTTAGTTTATCTGTCTTATGATGTTCTTGCAGAGACTTTTACTTTCAGTACCCTATTCTCTGAAAATTTAGTGTAACTGGTGGGTTTTTTGGATTTACTTTTACAAATGACATGTGTGTATGTGAGATTTTTTGTTTTCTGCAAGATAACCCATTCTTTCTTACACCCGACACCATGCCGATACCTGAATTTGTATGAGAGAAGTCTTCAATAAAGTCTTCAATTAACCTCTACCTTGGAAAAAAAAAAGTATCTCCTAATGTACCCATTTTCTATCGTATTCCAAATTCTTTAGTCACACATCAGTCTTACATCTGTGTGTATCAAATATTTCACAAGACTTTTAGTTATGTTTATGGATTGTGAGGATGCAGTGCTTTCAACTTCAGAAATGTTTCACTGTAAAATAAAAAGAAAGAAAGGAAAAAAGAAAATAAAAATCCCAACAATATTTCAAGCTCAGAATTTAAGATATTTCATACAGTACAGTTTCTCAAGTCCACATGAGGTGTTTATATCTATTCCTTTCTGACTTGTTTTTCTACCCTAAATCTCTTCAGCTGGCCTTGAGGAACAAAAAACAACCAACCAACATATAAACAAATAGTGTCTGACTTCTTAAAATGCCAACAGATTCCAGTTGGCCTATCTCAAAAGAAATAAAAGGAGTTTGAACATGAAAATGCTGTGGTCTTAGAGATGCATAACTAATATTCCCCAGTTCTCTCATGTCACTTTAATTGATTTATCCTGCTATATTGTGCTTTCCCTTCTGAAACCATTAGGTTACTATGTATTGTGTGTCTTTGGTTTTGGTTTGATGAAGTTATCATCATTATCAGAGTGTGTTTTTCAATGTCATTTTGCCAGGCTTTATGCTTTTTCATGTGTTACCTGATCTGGGTGTTGTGCATTTTCTCTGCTATTACTCTCTGTTTCTCTCCTGCAATACTACAAGGTCCATGTGTGTGAAAATCTGGAGCAAGTCAAGTAACCAAATTTTGATTAATTAAGTGCAATTGTTAAATAACAGCAGCTGGGGAGCGGGGAGGGTGGGAAAGGAAATAACTGGATTTATGGAAGATATATCTTCCTCTCTGAATCAGATGAGCCTATTCAGTTTGAAGGCCACCTCTTGTTTATTTTTCAACAAATGAAAAAAATCATCTATATTCAGAATCTCAGCACTGACTGCTGTTAATAATTCTTTGCTTATAGAAGGAATAATTGAACACCACTTGTTATAAATGAAATTGTAATTACATTCTCATTATTACACTGGCAACATTTTCTTGGATAACAAGTTTCCTGAAGGTGTAATTTTAGGCTCTAATTTTAATTTTTATAAAATACTTAATGCATTAAAACCAGCTGTTGTTTGGAAGGAAAAAAAATTAAGCAGGAACATGCAGGATTCACATATTTTTGTCCTTGTTTGGAAATACTCATTGAGATTGTAAGACTGCATAGAAATATGTTAGTGTAAAGTATCCAACACAGCCTGCACACCTAGCATGTGTTTACAGTGCCCCTCATGTGAGTGGGTGCTAGTCTTTATGCTGACCCTGACTTTCCAGGAACTGATGGAGCTTTTGCAGATGTGAAGTATGGGAAACATACATTTCAGAATCACTCTAAGAGTCTGACAGGTAAATGGAGTCAAAGGAGTGTCCAACAGAGGTGGCTTCCTGGTTTAAGGTATAACAGAACCAATTTACTTTTCAGTAATTATACTTTTCCTTTAAGCCTATTCTAACTCTCTGAAAGTAATGGCATAATTTTCAGACACTATCCTACTCTAGCAGGTAACGTCTGATATTTATAGTAAATACCAAGGAATGGTATGCAGGGAGGCTCTTGCTTATACATCTTGCTGTAACAACCAAGGTTAGCTAACTTTGTTATTTGCTATATTAGAGGATTAGAAACAGAAAAGTGTAAAGGGTTCACACTTGTGGGGAGGAGCAGACAGGACAGCTGACCCAAAAACTGACTCATGGGGTATTCCATCCCATCTGCATCATGCTCAGTGTAAAAGCTGAGGGATCAAAGGGGTAAGTCTCTTTATTCAATGGCCAACGTCCAAGGAGGACTCTGTTAATCTGCCACTGCTCGATGCATTTCTGAATCCAGTTCCTGAGTTCAGTTCCCATCTTTTGCTGAGTCCAGTCTGGGACTTTCCTAGTGTCTGATGGTGATGTGATCATCACCCTGATAGTTTGATACTGGTTTTATATACGTTTTATATGTAAATATTAAATAGTAAACAATCAATATATAATTACATATTATTTGATATTTAATACATTTAATTATATTCTTAATATTGTATTTTCTTTTTA
>VXBJ01004673.1:674849-711070 GCA_013400055.1 Nycticryphes semicollaris | reverse complement strand
CAGCACCTTACAGGGCAGCTCAGGGATGAGGTTCGGTGGGACCTTGTCCATGTCCTGAAGACTGGTGGGGTGCTGCATTGCTGCCTCATGGGGGACANTTTCTGGGTTTGGTCATTTAATCTGTTATTTCAGCAGACAAAATGACCAAACCCAGAAACTTTTACTGTGGAACTGCTCTTAGCTGATTTCTCTTCTTTTCTTTGCAGTTTTAATGTCAAAAACAACAACAAAACAAAGTAGCATCCATTTTAATCCACACCAGAGTGGGTTTTCTTTCCTCCTCCGATTTGTAAGCTCAGCAGCCAAACCAAACACAGCTGTCCCCACGCCTGCTCTCCAGGCACTGCCGGATCAATAAATAGCACCGCTCCATTTCCAGCTTACCTTGAAAGGTCTCTCCTTACCCTGTTGGCTGTATCCAGCTCTCCTGCCATGCGTTTGCCCAGCCTCAGCGTCCCCTTCCTCATCAGCTCTGGTGCTGCTCTAGCTGCTCAGTGATGGCTATGGGGTCTGTGTTATGAAAACGGGCATCGGGCGGCATTGCTTGGGATGGAATTCAAGTCTACGTGGTGGTGGAGTTATTCCTGGCTCATGTCGGCGTGTGTGGGCACAGGACTCAGTGCAGGGAACTAACATGAGCCTTTGACATCAGTGGTTAAATTTAGGGGATTAGCACAGTCCTAAAATGGTCTGGAGGAAAGCTACTGCCAGGCTGGCAGGAGATAGGCAACACCCTTCAACCACCTCCCACCCCAAGAGGATGGAGCGAGGAGTTTCTGCACAAGCCTCACTGCTATGCTGCATCATCCCTTCAAAAATATGCCACTCCCCCCACCACCACCAAGGTGAGCCATGCTCTACTGCAGCACAAAAGCAAAGGGCCTCTCCAGGTTTGCCTGTGGCAAGGCTGTCGGGACCCCTCCTGAAATCACACAGCCCCATGGAGTTACTGGTCCTCCTCCACAGGTCAGGGTGGAAGCCTGGATGGTGATGGAGTTGTCGCCCACATGGCAGTGATGTGGAGGAGAGGTGACACCAAGAAGCTCCCAGCCCATGGACTCCCCAAGAGCCTCCTGCAGCCACCATGTACCCTCTCCAGGGGACGCAGCAGCTCTCACCAACCAGCCCAGCCCCAAGAGAAGCATACCTCCAAAGAAAAGGAACAGGAAACAGTCATAAAGGAGGCAGCTCCCCCAAAAAGATGAAGAGGAAATTCTAAAATCCAAGAAGAATCTCTGAATCCCAAGTCTGTCTGCTGTTTGTAGAGGTGAGTGGAAGCTGTAGCTGTGCAATTGCAATTCAGGTTGGTTCTAGCAACCTCAGTACTAACAGAAGATGGCTTATACCATTTATGGTGTCTTTCATGAACACTTCATTTTCTTCTCTAGATTCTTTGGTGATTCTTGCAAAGCCCTCTCTAATCTTTGTGTGAAGAACATCCCAGAAAGCTGTTGTAATAATACCTTTGAATTTTCACATACCTTCAAAATGGAGATCATGGGACACCCATGTTTGACAAAACCAGAAGTAAGAGCTCTGTTTTCGAGTGTACTGTCTTGCACAAGCAACTGCCTTGTTTTCCTGCAATCGTGTGGCACATGAATAATAGAGACTGGAGCACTTTGGGTGCAAGAAAAGAGCCATCTGTTTGGTTTCCTGAAGAAGCAGGTCTGCACCCACCAAACAGCTGGTGAAACAGCAGCTACTGAAAGCAACTAATGCCAGACCAGACCGTGAGAAACAAGATAACCCTTAATTGCTTTCTCAGTACTTGTTCCTAATGTGCTAATACCAAAAGGCAGTGGATCGAAGCAGGCTGATGATCCTCAAGTCCAGCCTCTTGTTTCTGACGTTAATGATGCCTATGAGTAGACTAATGTAATCTGTTTGAGAAGTTGTAGAGGTTATTACTAGTATAATGACATTTTCTTCAGATCTTAATCAAATTTATTGGATATGTGGAAGGGCTGAGGAAAGCATTTCCATGTTTCTCAGTCTCAAGGAAAATCATCATCACAGCTTCAGCCTGTGAAGCTCTTCTGTGTCCATGGGATGTGAGAGGGTCAAGTTCAGTGTATTCCCCGCCCAGCCAAAGCCAGATGAGCCCTTATCAGCACTACATCAGGGAGGCGATGTGTTTCTCAAAAACCTGGAATAGTTTTCATTTCAGAATTCACATACTTTCCACAAAAAGCCCATGTTTCAATCTTGGAGTACAAACACTGTCAAGAATCACTTTAATTTTCTTTGCAATGTTGCTACTTGTGCTACTAGGCATTAATGTACCTATTTCACAACCACCTTTCATTGTGCATCATCCTCTGGGTTTTTAGAGTCTGTGACCATTGAGGACGTTTGCTGCAATTTGACTCTCCAGCTAACGAGCAAGATGTAGTGTTGGTCTCAGATCAGTCCCTCTTCTGCCCGCTTTTGTTCTTCCTTCCTCCTTTGATTAATGTGTTCTCTTTGAAGCTGCTCACCCTCAGGGACATGTTTCAAGTGCCTTCATCTTTCCACCACCTCCTGCAGTCACTGAAGGTCATCAGTCCTTTCCACCAGCCCAATTACCTCTGCAGAAAAGGACCTGATTCTACCTCACAGCTTTCATGTTGAAGTGCTTGAAGATAATGAGCTCAATGGTGACTAGCATAGATCCAAGAACTTATTGTGAAGAATCATAGAGGTTATTTACATAAAAAGTACTCATTATGTTATACTAGAAACAGAAGGTGGCTGGAGCAGACCTCCTGGGTCATCATACTCCATTGCTGTCTGTCACAAAGAATCACATCATGAGATTGTGCTAAACCAACCAAGGTAAATCTCCCAGCTAGTTTCATGCTCTATATCCATTTTTCCTATTATTAGGATGTTTTTACCTTCTGAAGGTTAAAAACGTTCTCATGTCCGATCTAAATACATACATGGGCAGTTTATGTCCATTTGTTCTTAAGCCTATGTTCTCTTTTAGTTTAAATAGTTCAGTCCCATACCCTTTTCTAACCCAAGAATCTATTTTTAAAAGAGTAGTCATAACCCGTATATACAGCACTGAACTGTATTATGCATTTTGGCTGGTATATACTGTCCCCCTAAGGCTGTGACATGCAAACATTCATCTGCTTAATTTTATTCTAACATGTAGGCCTATTCAAATTAAAGGGACTATTCAGAAATAAATGCAGGAAAATTGGTTGTGTGATTAACTGCATCTATGTGTATTCTGCATCTAGAAAGTCTGTGGTGCTTTCCAGAAGGATTATAATAAGTATTTTCTCTCAAAGGAAACAAATATCCTTTAATTTGTCTTCTTGCATTATTAAATTACAGAGCTCTATGACAAATTAATACAATTACGTAGCTTGAAAAGATGTTGCAAGCCTATCTAAAGCTGTAGCGCTGTCTCAATAGCCTTGTGTTAAGAGTAATACAGAAGCAAACCCAAAGCCCTTCATCCAGCAAGATGCAAAGGCAAAGGATACCCAGCTTTAACGACAGTTCCTTATTGCTCAGTATGTAGCACTCTGTCATTTCTGGTGGCTATGGATGCATTGTGCATGTCATTTAATAATAAAACACAAGGAAAACTTTGTCCAAGTTAACACTACATCATCCATAAAAGTTCAGAGCACACCATTTTTACCTACACACAGGTTATCATGTAGCAAACTAAAATGCATTTATTGAGTGACGGAGCAGCCAACACCTCCCACCAGCTTCACCGACGCAGTGCCTGGGCATAAAACTAAATTGTTATGCAAAATTCACATTCCAATGAACTTTTGATACAGAAATACTGATTCCAGATACAGCTGCTTTGCTTTTTTTTTTTTTTTTGCCAACATAAATTCCTAACCCCTGAGTGCACAAGCACAGGCTCAGCCCATGGTATCTGGTAATATTAATTACACCAGGCGCAGCACCGTGGCTTCTCCTCCCATTGACCAACCCAGCACTTTCACTGGAGAAAAGCAGCCTGTTTTGTGCAACCATCCTGAGCTCTTTGCTCTTTCAACCTGTATGCTGGAGCATAAAGTGAGCTTCAGCAGTTTCTTCCACGACAGTCCATTTGAATTCTCTATGTATGTATATACATAGAGATGTATAGATGCAGGGCTGGACAGCCAGCTCCCAGGTAGACACCTTGGCTCAGGTATCATCCCTGTGAGGCTGCCATCCAACACTGCCAGAACAGCTTGATCAAACGGTGTTTGAAGCCCCATCCTCAGAGGCTGCTCCGGGAGTCACACTCCATATTTCATCTGAGATAAGAGAATTTGTGCGTCTTTATTTGCTTGGCATGTGTCTAAGTCAGCTTTGGGCTAACCTCCCCTGCACTTCAGTCCAGTGCTTCCATCAGTGCATCTGCAACTACTGAATCAGTCCCAGGTGCTCCACTTCCTAGCAAATCCCTCTATTTTCAGCTCATAAAATATTTTCTTTATTCCCAAAAGGTCTTCTTTTTTATTATTATTATTTTTAAGCAATTTTTGCTAACAAAGACGTGCCTTAGGAGAAGGCAGTGAGCCTTTCCGGAAGATGATTCAGCCAACCAGCCTACCAGCTCTCGTAGAACAGATGAATCTCCCTCCAGATGTACCCATTCTGATGACAAAAATAGCCTAAAGCAACTATTTCAGAGCTGGATATTTGATTTCTGAATGTCCTAAAGGGAGGAGATGATTCCCACCCAAAATGGATCTACAACTGAAGTCTGCTTTCAAATTTTTCTGACCTGGAAGGGTTACATGGATGGGATTAGTTTCATCTGATTTAAGATGCAAAATTCATCCCATGTGAATGGAGGTGTGTGCTTTCAGGATGAGATGAATCACTCCAAATTCCTGACTTGGGATGGGCTGATTAACCCTCAAAAGCTTCCTCTTTCTCTTACTTCACTAACACCAGCACCAGATGACCCATTTAGGTGAGCCATAGCTGGTAGAAGAAGGTCACCCCCTGCAGTCCCTCTGCTCCAGGGGTTACAGGGCTGGAGCTGGGGTACCTTCAGGCAGCTTTGGTTTGTATTTCTTGCATTTAAAGGTCGGGTTCTTCTACATTCTTTCAGTTCCTTAAACTTTAGGTAGATTTCCAACCCATGCCCACCGACAAGGCTAAATCAGACACGTGCCTGCAGAATGCAGGGTGCTGGTGAGGGTTTTCCCAGGAAGAGATGGTGTTCTGCAAACTTTGTTTTGTCCTGGTATTTTAGATGCTCTGCATTTTCCCTCTGGGTGTTTCCTCAGTCTGTTTTCACTGCTGGTGTGTTCAGGCAGATGGATGTGCTGGTGAGTGTGGCAGAGGGATGCTCCATGCGGTAGCTGCATCTGCACAATGCAGCAGACAGCTCCAGAGAGAAACAGACTAGTGTGACAGAAAGATGATGTTCCTTTGCTTGCCATTAAAACAAAATATCACACTTCAGTTGAGTCATCTTCAAACCTCTCTAGAAGCAAGTAGGAGACTGTGGCTATTCTCTGGAGGTGGTTTTAATAAACCTGAAGCAATCTGCTGCTGATGGATAGGGTGGTAGACACTGTTTCTTTCTGTAGTGTAGCTGTGGCTCTGTCTCTTATACATACACACACATATGCATTTTTCCCTCTTTCTCCATTTTCCAATTCCTTTCTTCCCATTATGTAAATCACTCAACAGCAATTTCATTTTCAGTTCAGAGACACTTTAGAGTTTCTCAGCTGAAGCTGAGAAGTTGATTTTTTTTCCTTTACAGCTCCACCTCTGCAGAGACTGCACCATTTTTTCCTGCAGCTTCACTTCGGAGCTTCATGGGGAGCTGCTTCAAAGGCAGGAGCTGCAGGTTTGTAGCTTGGCCTCCAGCAGATGACCTCCTCTGGAGAGACAGTGCAGGAGAGCTTTGAGGAGCATGGCCTCCTGCACCTGACAGCTGGGACCTGCATGGAGACGTCCCCAGCCCCCTTGAACCAAAACGGGTCAGGTGATTGTCAAAGTTCTACTGTTCAACCCATTTAAATCTGAACAAACTAAAACTTGGTGTGCACCCTTAAATTACGTTACAGCCACTCTTGTCAGAGAGATGCAAACCCAGGATTGTGCCAGTTTAATTAAACCAGTGCAATACTGCATACTTAAGCAGATCTGTCTTTCAGTTTAGTACTGCACCTTTGACATGACTTAGCTGGGTCCATAGTGGGCTTAACAGAGTCAAAACCGGACCGCTCTAGTAAAATTCAGAGTAAATATCATAGGCCTCATTCTCTTCTGGTTTATTCTGGTGGTTATACCACAGGTGTTTCTCCATTAACTTCAGTCACTAACTAAACCTGATGGGGAAAGGAGGAGGACTCACACATGATTTGTTTCTTGTCTGGTCAAAGTTACAGTTGCCAAAGCAAAATTGGTTTGTGTTTTGATTTCCCAGAACTCATAAAAACAAAACGGGCAGCTGAGATCGACGTGATGAGTTAGACAGGCAAATCGTTTGGGAGTGGTGTTGAACTTGAAAAATAATTTTGTATTATCGTGATATTCATTGCTCTCTGGAGAATCTGAGATGGAAACCTGAAGAAATCAGCCTGAATTCCTTTACTTTGCTGCATGATAGAGAGAGGAAAAATTCTTACTGATCAGAAATAGGCATGAAGAAAACATTTTTTTAGGAAGTGTCTGTACATTTGCTGCTTTTGGAAGTAGAAAACATTTTACCTTAAGCGCTCATACGTGCAAAAAATACCACAAGCAGAAAGCCAACACAGCATATTCTAATACAAAATGAAATATGACCTTTTAAGGAACCTTAAGCTTCTGATGAGTAAATGTTAAATCTATATATAATTCAAAGTATATTGGTTAAGTTAGATGCTGGATTCAAACCTGTCCTGAATAAAACCATCCTCACATTCAGTTTTTGTTTTCATTTATTCTCTGAGGTTAAAAAAAAATATTGGGTTTTTATTTTTTTAAATTTTGTTGTTATTAACCAACTCAATGCATGGGAAATCCTGCTGTGGGAAGCAGAATGGCTGCCATGGCCATGCCCACAAGCAGCTCCAGCAGCCAGAGTGCTGGAGGTAGTGAGGGTCCCTGGAAGTCAGATGCTGGTGGACCTAGCTCTTGTCCTGGGACTACCAGGGCAACGTCCAGAGCCACACATGGGCCTTCAGGCCATGGACAAAATGCAAGGTTATGTTCATCTCCTGATCCTTGTCAGTTCTGCATGGTCAGTTAGCCTTTTGCTGTTAAAGTAGGTTCTTTCAATAAAAATATTAATTATTGGATACTGGTTCTCTAAGATCCTGTAGCTTTCCTTGATCTACAAATTATTATGCTGCAATGTTATCAGAGACACTAAGTCAAACCCAGTTTTATCTTGTTAAAACTCCCACTCACTCTTATTTTGAAATGAATTTACTTATTTTGAAAGGAATTATTTTGAAAAGAAAACACACAGGTGCAAGTATCATTTTTGCCTTAAGTATTGATTTAAAGAACTTCTGATTCAATTGGTTATGAAAAGATATTAATAACTGAAATAAATTTGGATATTGAGAGATCTGTTATTGATATGTTAATAGAGACAAGTATTCCTTGGCTTTGACAGTTCTCCCTGCCCTCAAATAAATATACTCATGTGATGCTTTTACCTTCTTGAAAATAATTTCCAGAAAGTTTTCTTACTGTTTAAGAGTATATTGGCTGTTCACATGCCAGTATTTAAACTCACAGTCACATACGGCTCAGCTCTCCCATAACCACTTCGTGGATAAGAACTGGGGAAAGAGCTTGACTCAGCACAGGAATAAAACAGAGGGACATTGTCAAATACAGGGAATGGTGACTGCAAAAATAGCAGGAGTGGACAAATACTGGATGCCAGTATCAGCCAAACTGTCTATAAATTAAATGACAAACTTGTTTGCCTCCTAATATTTGAAATACGAACAGGAAATCCACAAAATACTGCCATTTGAAATGCATGACCTGATCTTTTTAGCTCCTTAGACTCATCACCTGAATATCTGTGTTTATAATGCATAAAATTCAAAGCACAGTAGGAGAATTACCTAGAGCTGTATTTGCATGGCCAAGCGCTGTGCTTTCAATGTAGAACCAGTTTGGACTGAGACTCACTGGTGTCCAGCAAGGCTGGACTGGAAATGTATAAACTACCTGCAAAAAAAAGGCTTAGTCTGAGTTCATCATTTCAAATTACGTCTTTTGGGAGCCAAATCTGCACTGCAGACACTGCCGGAGCACAGTCTTCCTCCAAGAACCCGTGGTGGGGAGACAGCAAGAACATAATGATTCTCTTGAGTGGTACAAGCTGAGCCCAGAGCAAGGCCTGGAGCAGTTCCTCCATTTCCAGCCTATGTGTCAGTGTGTTTCAACATCTTCATCTGTTCCTATGCCACACTACACTGACATGATGGTTCATTTTCCATACCATCTGTGCCAATGACTGTTTCCTTACAGAATACCTCGGTATCAAAATGAACAACAGAATGAACTCAGAGAAAAATCAGTGAAAAATATTTTTAGTATTTCAACTTTCCTATTATGCAGCAAAAATACTCCTATGATGCAATGAAATTTTATTTCTTACAGAATAATTTGAAATCTCTTGTAAAAGGACAATGAAAAAACTCTGTAAATGGAGAAGCGACCTTAAAAAGGAACCCAGAAGTTATATCTGTGTGCCTGCAGAGAAAGGCATGGTTTATTTATGCCCCATGTCTTAGGGCATTAGTGAGGAGTTTGCTCCTGGACACCAGAATGTGAATTTAAATATCAGCATAATTCCTGATGCTTTGCTACACCAGGCAGAAAAGTCCTCAGCTGTCCTAATGCAAAGAACAGATTATTCCTTTTCTCTCTTTTTTTTTTAATATAAAACCAAATATTTTCCCCTCTCTAATGCAAGAGACAGTTTGATCAAAACTGCATTGGCAGCCTTGAGATTCCAACAAGATTTCTGAAAATCATTTTTAAAGTATCAAGTTATTCCCTTCTTTAGACAGAGAAGCCGGTCAGGAACCTCCAGGCTTGACTGCACCCAGCTCATACGGATGGCAATGGGGATGGGAATGAGTATGGGGGTGGAGATGGGGATGGAGGGCTCACAAGCTGGCCAGACTGTGTGAAAGAAGCAGTTGAAGAAAGTAAATGGTCACTTCTTATCTGCATCACTGCTGCTGCTTTTTCTTTTTCTTTTTTTTTTTTTTTTTTTCTCTGAGAGACAACCCCAGGGAAATACCATTCCTGCTCACAGTGCTGTCACAGGATTGCTCTCCCCATCACTGGTGGGCATAGGCCACCCAAGGTCACACTCTGCATCTTCTTCAAGAAGCTCAATTTCACTATGGAAACTGAATTTAAGGGGACATGAGATATATATACTTAGTGGAAGGAAAGCCATTTTTCAATACTTTTTGACTAAACGTGCAAAAAGCTCCTTAAAAGTCAGCTGAGGAGCAGGCATGACACCCTCAGGACTCTTCTTTCCACCAACATGAGAATTGGGTGCTCTCAAATGCTGCTGCTTCTCCCTCCCTCTCAGGCCATTCACCTGCACTGCTTTCCTTATCCTTCTGCCCCCACTAGGCTCAAAGGCAGGGCTAGCGGTATAAAGTGCCACCCTGTTGGGGTTCCTGCTGTGATGTCCTGGTGAGATCTTGTAGCGTGATGCTTGCTGAGATGCACTGGTGGGATGCCTGCAGTGATGCATACTGATACACCACGCTGTGATGCCTCCTGCTACTGGGATGATAACTGGTGGGACATCTGCTGTGATGCATACTGAGACACCACGGTAGGATGCCTGCTATAATGCCTTCTACACTTAGTCATCTTTCAAGACAAGTAAGACCAAGCATTTAAATATTTGTCTTTTTTTTATTCTTTCACCAGAGTGCATGTGTGTGCTGTTTGCAGATATGTAAATATATTTAAATATTTGTTTTTACAGACTGTCTTGTTCCAGAAAGAACAGTCCTATATAGCCTGGGGTCCAAAGCCATGCTTCCAGCAAGCCCTCAGAGTCCTCTCTGAATGCTGGGACAGAAAGGGCAGCTATTAGCTGGTAGCCCCTCTCCTGCAACTGCCAGAGGTGTTCTTCACAACCAGCAGCCATGATATGGGCATGCTAACAGGTTCAGGTCACAAGCATGTTGAGCAGTTTTCCAGCAGCCACAAGCTTTCTGGGAAGACTCTGCAGTGCCTGGCACTGCTCCCAGTCCCTCTAAGGATGCCCAGGCAGCTCTGGCCATGAAAAGGCTTCCCTGTGCCCAATGCCAGCCTGTGCAGAGCCTCCCGTCCCACACCTCCCATCCCACAACTATACACCAGGAACCACATGGAGAAAGCTGCATCTTGCTCAGCTCCTCCAAGGCTCCCTTGGACTCTTTGGGCATCAGAAAGGAGCTTCTGCACCAGCAGCACTGCTCGTGCTGCAGGAGGTGGAAGAGCCTTTTGTCCACATGAGCATCAAACCCTCGTATGGGTATTCCTGGGAAATCTTTATTTTCCAGGATGTCTTCATTTCTGATTTCAAATGTTATGAAATATTCAAATGCAGACTTCTTTTGCATATGATTTCAGAATATATTATCTGCTGCAATACCCATTTAATATAGTTTTTTGGCCATTAAGGTTATTACTACATTTCACTCTAGTGCAATGGCTCTGAAATTGCATTGGCAACAACACAGAACTGCTGTAAGAAACCAGAGAAGCAGATTTATGTGAACTACTTTAAGAGGAATTCTACAGGTGTATTTTTCTCTTCCGGGAGGAATGTGTATTAGGAATTACCTTTAAAAACTAAGACTACACCAGTGAAATTGCTCGGTATGTGATATCTTCTATTTTTAATGAACTGCAATCATCCTAAAGCAATAAAAAAGTTAACATGGATTGCTATGTATCCTTTGCAATATAACTAATGACTCTGTCAGCAAGTTCCATATTGGAATTTTAATATACTTCTATAATTGAAAAAAATATATATAATTTCTATGTTACAGTTAAGCAAGGCAAGTTTTATCAGCTGAAGAAATGCTAAAAATAGTCATACACTTCTTCATTCAGTCCAGGTATATGACCTGTGTTTTATTTGAATATTTTCTGAGAACACTGAGTGATGGCAGGTACCCTCTGAAGAACCTTCTCCCCTCTTTGCTTGGCTCTCTTTACCAGGCTGTACACAGGTACCCAACATCTGCTCACCCCGACATAAATCCTTCCTGCCATTCAGGTTGCATGCAAGGAACCAAGGGATGCATTTCTCTCAGCCCACAGCTGTGACACTTTGGGTCTTGAAATAACAGAGAAGACAGAAAAACACATATCCAGGTACTTACCTTTACTTATCACTAAAATAAGTGAATTTAAGTGCAGATTTATCTCCCCTAAGGGTGCACTTGAAGCAGCTAAGCCCTAGGATGCTGTCATATCCCCAACTCTCTCAGCCTGTCCTCACAGGAGATGTTCTCCAGCCCCCTGATCATCTTCATGGCCCTCCTCTCAACCCAATCCCACAGGTCCATGTCCTTCTTGTGTTGGGGGCTCCAGAACTGGACACAGTATTGCAGGTGGGGTCCTTCCCTAGAATCCCTATGCAGTCTCGCATGAACTGGGCATCAGAAGATGTGCTTCGTCCCTGCAAGATTTGTTTATCTTCACGGAGCTGCATGGCCTTCTTCACTGTGTAACAGTAGAGGCTGCAGCAACCACACATCTCCAAGAGGTGTCTGAGCTAAGCATTAGGGGACAGGGGAGGTGAATGTGGCACTAACAGCAGAGACAGAGGCACTCAGTGTCTGTGACACCATGACCCTTCATTGCACATGCAGCCTCCACATCTAAGCAATTTGATTGGCTTGGGAGAAGCAAGACATCTACTGATATAAAACTAGGCAGCATCTCTCTATATCCAATTTCCTTATAGAAATAATAAATATTAAAACTTTAAAGTTTTTGTATATACATTTGCTGGAGGGTGAAGGGAAACCCTCACAGAGAACGTGCTCAGGCTCCTAGAGTGTGAAAAGGAAAAGAAGAAATGTCATACACCTGTCCTTGTGCTGAACCCTGTGATGATGTTTAACAGATGGGGAACCTCAACACCCATGGCCACGTCTGACTGATTTTACTGTCAGGATAAAGAACAGAATGGGTGTATAACATACATAAGATTATCCACTGTCACATATGACATTTAAGACATTCTCATCATTTAAGGTGATGCTGTGCTCTCAGTTTACTAGAAATCACTTCTCTCTGCTCAGCAACAATGATGTGGGTCGCATGTAGTCCAAAAGAAGAAAATACCTTCACATTTCTCCATCAGCATTGAAGTCAGAGATATCTAAGACACAGAGCAGGTGGCCTGGGAGGTTTGATGCCCAGCTAGGGCTCTATTCCTTCTCCCACTACTTCCAGATGAGTCATTTCATGATTGTGCTTATACATTTGTGCTCCTCAATACCTATTCACACCTCAGCTGGCAGCACCGTGAGAGCGGTTAGCTGACAATTACTATAACAATAACCAATGTTAGGTCGATTAAAATTTAAATACACTTAAAAAAAAAATATAGTCCTGAAAAGATAGTGCCCAGGGCTGCAGAGACCAGTGTCAGCATCAGGAATTATGCTCAGAATACTGCTGGTCCTCACCACGTGCTCATGAAATCAAACCATTACCTTACTATTGCCCATCCTTTTCATAAAAATGGTGGGCAGCCAATTACTTAATATTTAAATGTATGAAAACTTGATGAAAACTGCTCTATAAAGCAAAGTACACAGTAAGTGCTGGTAAAATATGCAGAGAACAAAGTGTGTACATTTTCTACTGTGAGCTCACATTAAGTTTGCATTATTTGAAATGCAGGTTAAGCCTGTGATTGTCAGTGAGTTGGAACACAGTAATGTTCATATATGACTTTCATCAAAAGTGCTTCACTTTTTTGTGAATTACAGAGAGATAAATAATGAAATGCTGCATTTTAGTGAGTCATTGTCTGTATCCGGCAGCTATAGAGAGTGAAGCACGGAAAGCTAGATCATCCATGCGACCAAGTCATTGGAACTAAGCGATGATGGAAGTATTTACACTCTTGCAGCAAGACCAAGCATTTTGCTGAAGTTTTGTCCAAGTGACTAAACAGAACATCAGAGGCAAAGCTGCGGTTTTGTGCCAGGTTCCTGAGCACGGCTTTGTGTGCTTTCCCTGGGTGGCACTGGAACAGGGGATGAGGCCAGCACCAGCTGCTCAGGTTCACCCATTCTATCACCCCAGCTCGTGTTATGCGAGGCAAGGGACCCATGTGAACACATTATCCTTTAAGGTAGATCATACCTGTCAAATGAATATTCAATTTAAAGATCATTCATAGTGGAGGACTGATTATGACTAATGGCAATTTTTTTCCCAAAATCAAATATTTTATTAAAACAATTTATTACTTATTTTAATTACTTCTCTTCTGAATCCATCTAGCTTTGACTTCAACCACTAGATTTTGCTACTACTTTATATGATGCAATGGAAAGTCCATAATAAAATTTGTCCCTCAAATAAACAGCTACAAGGATCAAGGTTGACTCTTAATCCTCAATTCATTAAGCCAAGTAGATGAGCTCATTAAGAGTCTGAAGACAAATGCACTTTTCTCAATACTTCATTAAATCTGTGACTCACCCCTAGACCGTCCCAGTGATAAATGGTTACCCAAACCCTTACAGCTCTCTAATTATCACGACACTGCCAAATGAGGATGTACAATAACTCATCTACTCCTACTTGATATTTGCCTGCCTGCCTGCATTTCCCCTGGTAGCATTAGGCTTTTCCACAGCATGAGAAGAAAATTCAAGCTAAAAGGGACTTCAGGAGGTTGGCTCCACCATCAGTCCCGTCTGATCAGAGCTTTTCTCAGTTGGGTGTGGAAAGCCTCCAAGGAGGGAGGCTGCAGAGCCTCTCTGGGTGGCTGGGTGGGTGTCATTATGGGGAAAAAGCTTCTCCTTACACCCATCCAAACCTCTCCTGTTTTAGACTATGCCCATTGCCTCTTGTCCTCCTGGCCTGCACCACTGCGCGGAGCCCAGCTCCTCTATGCCCTCCCCGTAGGCAATGGGGCCTCCCAAAGCCACACGCTTTCTGACAGGGGAGAAGCCCCATGCTGTATAACCAGGCTCACCAGATGTGTCACTACCTCCTGCTCTTCAGCAAGAACTTGGCCGTGGCCAGAGGCAATTTGGGCTGCTCAGCATCCACAACCTGTCCTCCCTCCTCTTTTACCCATTTCCTGAAGTTTGGGTCAGTTACCAGTAAGGATTTCGCTGTCTTCCAATTCAGTGATGATCTGATTCATCTCAGGCAGTCCCAGTAGAAATTAAAATGCAGACAGCCCTAATAAGGAAGGCAGACATGGCAATAATAGCAGCAGTGTTAGAAAAGCTTTACCTCATGACGCTGGAATTAGGGTGGGCCACCAGCCCCATTACCCAGCCTTCTGCGTTGACAGGGACTTTATTGGCACTAAGCATCAGGAGTGATGTGAGCTGTGAAATAACATTTTTAAATTTGGAGTGTGTTCTGGTTTTGTCTGGGATAGAGTTAATTTTCTTCACAGTAGCTACTATGGGGCTGTGTTTTGGATTTGTGCTGAAAACAGTGTTGATAACACAGAGGTGTTTTCGTTATTGTTGAGTAGGGCTTACACAGAGTCCAGGTCTTTTCTGCTTCTCACACCCCATCAGTGAAAGGTCTGGGGGTGCACAAGGACTTGGGAGGGGGACACAGCTGGGACAGCTGACCCCAACTGGACATTCCGTACCGTTTGGCATCATGCTCAGTAGATAAAGCTGGGGGAAGAAGATGGAAGTGAGGGACATTTGGAGCTACGGTGTTTGTCTTCCCAAGTCACCGTTAAATGTGGTGGAGCCCTGCTTTCCCAGAGATGGCTGAACACCTGCCTGCCCATGGGAAGCAGTGAATGAATTCCTTGTTTTGCTTTGCTTGCGTGCATGGCTTTTGCTCCACCTATTAAATTGTTTTTATGTCAATCCACAAGTTTTCTCACTTTTACCCTTCTGATTCTCACCCTCATCCCACTACAGGGGGAGTGAAGAGTGAGCAAACAGCTGGATGGTGTGATTTAGTGCTAAACTGGTTTTGATGAGCTGCTAATGCATTATTACATTTTATACATTGTGATTTCTATAATGCTTGATGCCACTTCCTGCACAATCCCTGCATGCTGTTAGAGGGTTGAAGAAAATAATTTGGTTTATGGCTATAACTGAGGTGGGCATCTGGAGTTGACCCCTGATGTCCCCATGCAGAGAAGTCAAATCAAATGGGCAGATTTCAATAATGAAGTCGATAATGAAGCCAATAATGAGTGACGGGCAACTCCAAATCAGATGGTATGACCCAATTATACTGGTTTTTGAATTTCTACAGTGCTGGAAATTCTTTTTAATAACTTAAATGGGAAGAAAAAGAGTAAAGAAAGACAAATTTGCAATGTGTCAATAACATAGTTGCAAACTTTTCTTATTACTGATACACAAATAAAATGTAGAATAGTGTCTAAATAATTGCCTAATTGTCTAAGCACCTGCTTAGTTTTGAAGACCAAGAAACTTTTTAATTTATGCTTAATCCACCCTCAAATGACCAGATAGAAAGGAAGATAGAATAAATTTCTGATCTATTGATGAATTAGAAAAGCTAATTAGTTTTATAGTATTCTCTCATGTCAGCTACTTCCCATGACCCAGGTGAAACAACCCCACACAGCCCCTTCTGTCCTCAGGCTCTGCAGTACCAAAGGACCAGCAGGACAGGTGGAGACCCTCAAGGGACAGACACTTTGCACTGGTTCTGGTACTGCACCAGGGTCAAGTCTACCTGCTAAATCCTCCTACAGCACCTGGCAGACCATCATGCCTCTGGAACCTATGTGAAGATAAGCCTAAAATATTTTCAGTGTCCATTTTGCAGAGGAAGAGGTTATCTCTACTTGGTCTTCCTATTTATGCAGGAGGACAGTTTCCTTGGCCAGGTGGTCCTAGGAGTAACACTCCCCACTGGCCACTCTGTCCTCTGGCACATTCTCCTTCCCAGGACATACTTCCCTTCATACTGGTAGTCTCAGATGCCTTCAGTTTAATTATTCAAGCAATATTATAACCAGATCCACATATAAATTTCGCAGCACCCACATCCATCCCCAGGAGACATGGAAGTGATGGAACAGTACTCTACTTTCACACATCTCCTCATGCTTGAGGGTTTTCCATAACTTTAACATCCACAGTTATTTCCTGTGAAACATGATAAATTTAGGAAGTCTAACTAACATAGTTGTCCTGCAAACTTTCATACAAGATGACAGTTGAAAAATGAGATCCGTATAACAGGGCTGAAAATATCTGTCTAAATGGACCAAGCAGAATAAACTAGTGACTCAGCTCCAGGCCAAATCCTGCCAGGATCAAATGAGCCAAAGCACTGGCAGGTGAGACCCCTGTGACAGAAACAGTACCAGGCCAGGGGGTAAATGCAGCACAGTTCCTTCAGCCCAGTTCTGGGAGGAAAAAAAAGCAAATATACTCCACTAAAAGATGTGCAGCACGATGTGGTGTTGCCCAAGCTGCTACCCCTGCACCTATTGCACTTCTACCCTACCCCCTCCATAGCCTCTTCATGCCTACTGTAAAAAAAATAAATAAATGACTGCTCCTTGTACAAATATGCTTTAGATAGCTTTCAGCCAGCTCATCCAAATACCAGTCACAGCCTAACTATGGGAGCAAAGCTTCTAGGGCAGGCTTTGCAAAAAGCAATCCCTTGCAGCCACGCTGGTACCAGTATCCAATCTAACTGCTTTAAGGTTTCCAGTCTCTGAACTGTCAAGACTTGATTCCTTCTCCATCCCTCCTCCCTAAGGGCCAAAAGTCAGGCTGCATCTTCTTCTAATGCAGTGGAAATGGGTGCCTGAGTGAATATAAAGCAGTAACCCCAACTGTGCATTAAATTTGCCATGCTGCTGCCTTGCCCATGAGAATGTCACCCAGCGCTGTATCTGGGATGTGAAGCAAGGGGCTGATGGGTACATGGGCTTGACAGAGATGTCAGAGCTCAGGAGCTCAGGAACAATTTTCCTATAACCGTGTAAGCAATTAACATTAAATGACAGAAAGGAAGTTCTTCTTCCAAAGGAAAGCTAAAATGTATGGGTAATACCTGGGAAAAGCAGGAAAAAGAGAAGGGTTGGGAAGCATGAACAATGAGTCTTTGGTAGCACATGGGGTGCTCTGATGACACCAATGTCATGGCTTCCCAACTCATTCAGCTCCTCTACATGCAGCTTGGGACCACAAGACTTCCTCACACCCAAACTTGACAGCCTGTGCCACTCACGGTTGTATTTGGGTGAGTATGGCTAGATACCTGTTACTCAAGGAATTTATGTTCAATCCCTTCCTTCTTTCCTTCCTTCCTTCCTTCCTTCTTTCCTTCCTTCCTTGCTTCCTTCCTTCCTTCCTTCCTTCTGGTGAGGGTGACAGAGCCCTGGAACAGGCTGCCCAGGGTGGTTGTGGAGTCACCTTCTCTGTAGGGGACTTCAGGGAGGACTTCAAGACTCACCTGGATGCAGTCCTGAGTGATGTGCTCTGGGCAATCCTGCTTTAGCAGGGGAGTTGGACTAGATGATCTCTAGAGGTCCTTTCCAACTCGGAGAATTCTGTGACAATTCCAGAAAAGAGCACCAGACAGGTAGTCCTAGACTGAGGAGACATACAGAAATACACAATTGATGGTGAAAATTAGGTTTGTGAACTTGCTCTGTTATTAGGATTTCTCAGCTGGGAGAGCTTGTCCACTCAAAGAAATTTGGCTCACAAGCTGCACGTCCAGATCTCCAATATAAATAGCCTCTGCTTCTGCAGAAGCATTTAATTTGGTGTGAAAGATAAGAATTTAAGTACACACTAGCAAAATTGATAAACAAGCTTAAGTTTTCAAAGGATCTCATTGTATTTCATACTATTACTCAAGAAAAACACCTCATTATTGGCTGATTAGATAGGGTGATGTGACCCCTCTGAAAAGAAGACATTCTTAGGGCATTGCCTGTTTTATCAGCTAGTCTCCTCAGAGCACAGAACTAGCAATATGAGGTAACCAAGAACTACAGTGCTATAACACCATCTAGGGGCCTTAGTCACATCTTGGCTCATGAGAGGCATTTGCACCTGGCAGCCCAGCACCAGGTGAGAAGGGCAACACTTCTAAAGAACATAGCACTGTTCCAGCTCCAAACCCCCACTTTCCCTGCATTGTCCATACAACTGATTAATTCCACAGCTCTTAAATCATCTTATTTTTACCTGCACTACATATGTGTCACCCTTTTGTTCAGTTTTCATCTAATTTTACCTCTAGTCTTCATTTCCCCTGCCTGTTGCCACCAATAAGCACTGATTATATATAAACCTGAATAAGTGTTACACAAAATCAAATACTTTAAGAGGTATTAGACTGGTTAAACACAATTGAAACAAAAAATATTTTAAAAAGCTGATAAATCTATGAATACAGGATAATTTTCTACAACAAAATTAAACCTGACTTTGGAAAATGACTGACCAGCTTCTTTTCACATCAAGATTAGCACTGAAGAGCACAGTGCATCTCCCTCTTCTTCCAGTTCATCTCAGACTTCACTGAGTGCAGTTGCAGCCAAAGTCCTCAGTTCACATGACGCATGGACACTCTGGGTCTTGCTATTTCTGAAAAGGGGAGAATCATAGAATGTTTTGAGTTGGAAAGGAGCTTTAAAGATCATCTAGTTCAAACCCTCTACAATGAGCAGGGGCATCTTCCACTAGATCAGGCTGCACAAAGCCCTTCCAACCTGGTGTTGAACACTTACAACGACAGGACATCCACAACTTTTCTGGGCAACCTCTTCCAGTGTCTCACCACCCTCAGCATAAAAAAATTCTTCTTTACATGCAACATTAAATCGACTCCCTTTCATTTTAAAACCACTGCCGCTTGTCTTGTCCCTACAGCCTTGGTAAAATGTATCTCTCCATCTGTCTTATAAAGCCTCTTTAAGGGCTGGGGTTTCCTGCCCTACCCCCATTGCAAAGCAGCTTCTTAGGGGTCTGCAGGCTGAAGCCCATCCATTCTATATACATTATAGCTGGAGAGGATCACTCTTTAGACCTCACGAATAAACAAAGAATTAATTTCATGTTCTGACTCCAGTGTGTTTGCTTAGACTAAAGCACTCCCATCTTCAGGAGAACTTTTATCGTGTCATTTATATCCTGCTTCTTTTTCCAACACTCCTTATATGTTTATAGGAACACAGTCTTTTAGCACTGGGGAGGATAAGCCAGAGGAGATCCAAGTGGACACAGAACTGCCTGCTTCATGTTGTCAAGGCTTATGGCAACAGCCACGCTGGTTTGAAAACCCGGCATGTCTGAGTCCAAACGCACATACCACCAGGGAGTGCCACCTTCTGACTTACCACAAACATAAAGCCAGAGGAGCATAAATGCTGCTGCCTTATTNGCTTCTGTCTGGACCTGCCTTCCAGGGAGGAGCAGGGGAGCAAGGCTGGCTCTGCTGTCACCTTCTGCTAATACATGTGAGCATCAATTCCTGCCTCCCATACAGACTCTCATACTTGTTGCAGGCAGAGTGACTTCACTCGTAAGAGAGAAGTACTGAAATATTTATTAAGGTGAAACAATGATTTAACAAAATTAGTAGTAAATGTGACAGTGTTTTACGAGATTTGATGGCAAAGTACACTTGATTATTTACTGCATAGAAGACAGGGTCAGACTAGCTGTCAGGGAGACCCTCCCATTGAGTCACAAGGTTCAGAAAGGACCCGCTTGCTTTCCAAATTCCTTCTCAAAGAGGAATCTGGGTATGGCTGGATCCAATCCTAGTCCCAGACTTGGTCAACAGTTTATGTCTAAAGGATTATATATGTGCAATCAATCCTTTATATTCTTAGCTAAGATTTCAAAGTTTAGCATACTATCAGTCACTTAGCGAGAATCTGTTGTGGCAAGGAATCTCTCAACCTCAAGGAATAGAACCTTAAGCGAGCATCCTCACTCACAGGGAGATCCTGGCGTGCAGCCCACTGCCATACAGGAGAGCTCAAAGGGCTCTTGGGCTGTCCACTATTTATAGAGTAAGATACTTGGCTTATAGTCATATCTTCATGGGAACAAGATATGGAGGTCCCTACTCCATTCAGTGTTTTGGCTGTGTTGCCAGCCATCCCCCAAAGTCCAGGTTCAACTTACCACAACTCCGACTGATGGCCATAGCCCAAGCAGGAGCCAGGGTGGGGGGAAAAGGGAGAAAAACAGGGAGAGAACACTGCCACAATACTCTAGCTACACATAAAGGACACAGAAGAAACAATGCATAAGAAGAGTATCAAAGCCCAGCTTTACCATCCTCTTCACTGAAAGCTTTAATACCNTTTTTCTGCAGCACAGACAAAACACTGCATTCATTATGTATTCAGTACAGTAACATCTATCAAGGATTACAAGACAAGCGAGTTTCTGACAAATTAAAACAGCTATCTTAATTTTTTAGCAGTTAGAGGAATGTAGACTGCACCTCTTCATAGTGTCAGTGACTAATACAAGAGAGTGAAAGAGGAGTGTCCTTTTTATATATTAATACTGTCCTGGTTCATATTGCTCTTGCTTTATCTGTCTAGATCTGGCTTCTGTCTGGACCTGCCTTCCAGGGAGGAGCAGGGGAGCAAGGCTGGCTCTGCTGTCACCTTCTTCTAATACATGTGAGCATCAATTCCTGCCTCCCATACAGACTCTCATACTTGTTGCAGGCAGAGTGACTTCACTCGTAAGAGAGAAGTACTGAAATATTTATTAAGGTGAAACAATGATTTAACAAAATTAGTAGTAAATGTGACAGTGTTTTACGAGATTTGATGGCAAAGTACACTTGATTATTTACTGCATAGAAGACAGGGTCAGACTAGCTGTCAGGGAGACCCTCCCATTGAGTCACAAGGTTCAGAAAGGACCCGCTTGCTTTCCAAATTCCTTCTCAAAGAGGAATCTGGGTATGGCTGGATCCAATCCTAGTCCCAGACTTGGTCAACAGTTTATGTCTAAAGGATTATATATGTGCAATCAATCCTTTATATTCTTAGCTAAGATTTCAAAGTTTAGCATACTATCAGTCACTTAGCGAGAATCTGTTGTGGCAAGGAATCTCTCAACCTCAAGGAATAGAACCTTAAGCGAGCATCCTCACTCACAGGGAGATCCTGGCGTGCAGCCCACTGCCATACAGGAGAGCTCAAAGGGCTCTTGGGCTGTCCACTATTTATAGAGTAAGATACTTGGCTTATAGTCATATCTTCATGGGAACAAGATATGGAGGTCCCTACTCCATTCAGTGTTTTGGCTGTGTTGCCAGCCATCCCCCAAAGTCCAGGTTCAACTTACCACAACTCCAACTGATGGCCATGGCCCAAGCAGGAGCCAGGGTGGGGGGAAAAGGGAGAAAAACAGGGAGAGAACACTGCCACAATACTCTAGCTACACATAAAGGACACAGAAGAAACAATGCATAAGAAGAGTATCAAAGCCCAGCTTTACCATCCTCTTCACTGAAAGCTTTAATACCCCAAAACCAAGAGAGCGTAAAAGCAATGCCATGGAAGAGGTAACAAAACAGATGGTCAATACACAATGCTTCCAGTAAACCAGCAAGCTCAAAGAGGTGAAAACAATAAAGGGAGGAGGCTCAAACCTCTTCCCCTGCCTGATCTCAGCTAAGTGCAGACACTAGTTACTGCTTGCAGGATACCAAGCTATTGTCCTTTTGAAAGCCTGCTGAACCAGATGAACCTAATCCCATCCACTCCTTGCAGTCAAAACACCACAGGTTTCATTTTGAGAAGTAATTTTAGCTCTCCACTTCCTGCAGCTCTGCCTTCACAAGGTCCTATACACCCACATGTAGGCTCACAAACACCAGGCTGGACCACAGGAAAGGGAAGCATCACTGTGTTGCACAAAACCCCAGATCACATGCTGCATACTATCAGGGTACTGGCTAGGGGGCTGAGTTCAAGCCATTTTCTGCTGAATCTGAAATGCCTGAAATCTGAAATCTCTGGGCCATCTGGGTACAGTTCCAGCAGGGAACGTTCTACCACAGCAGCTCTGGCAGGTGCTCGCAGAGTGGATTTTACAGCCTGAGGTTGGAAGTCAGTCCCTCACCCCCTGACACCCAAGTGACCCAAATCTGACAGCATCCCCAGTCTGCCACGGTACTCATCTCTGCTGTTGGGCTTCTAAGGATGACCCAAGTAGCTGAGCTCAGTACTGAAAGGCTGTGTTAGTATGGCATTTTCTTTCTTATTTTAGGTTTCAGGAAGACTGGATGGATTCTCATTGGATACATGCAATTATTTTGTTGTTAACAGAGGTGAGACACAGTCAGCCCTAGATTAATCCTTTGTTATTTTTATAATTCTTAACGCACAGATAAAATAAAAGGTTGCAAAATACAAGGTATCGGGTATATCATTACAGAACTAATAAGCAAATGAAGTGTATTTATTTGTACCCACAGAGGAAATGAGTCATATTGTTTGGCTTCTAATAGGAACCATTCAGTGTTGAAGGGCACACACACTCCAGCTACCCTTACTGCTGTGACAGTGAGAAGAAAAGCAATTCTGCTGCTAGTCCACAAGCAAAATAAAGTGTTTTCCAAAGGAAATTAATATTTCTGTGCATCCATGGACATACATTCTATTCAGAGTAGAACACTCATGCTGTTAGCTGTGTCTACGGTTGTCTCTATTTATTATTTAGTAATAAGCATTTAGGAGCTTAGCACTTTAATTACATCAAAAATATGGGAGGCTAGGTGAAGATTTGGCAAAAAAAGCCCCAACAAAACAGTTGTTAAACCTTTTGATCTCGGCCTCTTTGAACTGAGAAAAAATGTTTCGGTGGTCCCCAAACTTTTCCTACGGTGACCCCATGAGTCTGAATTTCACTTCTGTAATTGAATTCCACCTGTGCCTTGAACCCTTCTGTTCCAGGAGACTCTGATTGTTTCAAGTTATGGATAAAATCCAAAATACTGATTTTAACTCAAAATGCCCAGAATGCTCTTTGGTAGCCTATAGCAGGACCCATGTGCCTCTTTATGCTCAGTGCTGTCTTATTTAAAATTGCCAGTAGCTTTTGAGCTAGAAGCCTACTCTTCCTATAAATTAAAGACAGTGCCAGCAGTGAGTTTCATTACCTAATACATGTCACTCCTCAGGGCACTTTTATCTCCAAAGCTGGACAGAGATAACTAAAGTTGTTCTTTACTTTGTAGGCCAAGTCTCTTCTGTTCACTTTAGATCATTATTTTGAGGTTTTTCTCTGAATACCCATGCATGGGAGAGCAAATTGATTCTTTATTGAACTTGGAAGAGAATAGGGAACACCATCTTCAGAGATGAAGAAAATCACTTCATTTCACCCAAAATATGTAGTAGCCCAGCCATGGATGGGTGACAGTAACTGCCACTGGCACCTCACTGCATCGCTGTTTGCTCCGAGAGGCAAAGACCCACTGTCCTGATCCAACACCTCTTCGTCCCCGAGGCCCCTAAGATTGTACACGCTTTGCTGTTTGCAGACACAAGCATGTTCTCCATCACTGGAGTGTGTCCCCAGGGTGCCAAATGAAATGTTACTGGTGAAGGTCATTGAAAAATCTTTGTGCCCCCCATGAAAATCTGAATATGATTAGACATGACAACCACACACCTCTCGTGTATACAGGCTGTATCTACATGGTGAAGAAACCTGTCTTCTACTCTGGGACTATGGGCTTCTCTGCCACTTTGAGCTTCTTTGCTTTAATAGTCTGAAGGAAAGTTCCCTAAAATTTTGCTAAAAACCTATACTGCTATACATTGCTCCCATTAAGAGTCAGCTTGAGATATCAAAGAAAAGCTGGCTTTCAATGACAGAACAAAGCTTATTTTACAGCCCAGAATCTGACAATAAGGTATTTGTGATGTTAAGTACTTTGACTACATTTTTAATCTGATTCAAAATTTACCTAAAATACCTTGCCAAATGTCCTTTGTAGGAGATCCCACCTCAAAAGAGCAGAGCAAGTGGTTTTACTATTTTTATTCCACAGTACCAACTTCTTGACAGAGACAAGGTTCTTATATTGTAGACTCACACAAAATGCAATCCATGAGGCCATGCTTGCTGCAAACTTAGGCACAAAAAGCAGCATTATTTCCTGTATATCTGTATGCACTGTAACTTGTGTGATTGCAAAGATCAAAGAACACCGGAACAGGCTGCCCAGAGAGGCTGTGGAGTCTCCTTTAGCTTAACGCTAATGCTGAGTATTCATCATATAAACCAAGTAACCTGAGATATAATTGAACTTATTTTCTTTTAGGAGAATGGAGAAGTGCCTGTGAAATCAGATAACTGGCAGCCCTGAAAATTAAACATAGTAGACTGCCTCGTTGGCATTTCTAATCCTGCTCTGGTAAAACAAGACGGGTGAGATGCCACTGAAATAAATGCATGCTTTTCCTTTGATCCAGCAGTAGCATTTCAGAAGAATCAATAGAGAAGGCTTTAATGCACTATGAACACCATGAGAAACAAGATGAACCCCAGAGGCACAATGTGGTCAGACCCCTCAGTGAGAACATAGCCAGTGTTCCTTTGTGGTGAGGTCTTGATCCCAATTCAGGCTCTGGACAACCAACCAGGTGCTCTTTGTTCTGCTACAGACCTGTCAGTGACCCAGACCACATTTCTTGAGCATTTACATGTGCACGGGACTATCTCCATTGCAAGTCCAATGTAGAACTTCAGTCTTCCTAAGAACTTCCTGGTGAAGGTGGTAGGACTGCAGGGGGACAGCACTTGAAGCAGGTACCTGTCCCGGGTCCCTCCTCCGCAGCCACTTCTTCCAGGCTCTGCCCCTGCCAGATCAGTCAGGCTCTCCCAAAGCCTGGGCGATCTGGCTCCTGCCCAAAGGTGCTGTGCCTCTTTCCAGCAAGCACCAGAAGCAAGTGGCTCCCGGATCCTGGTCGTATCCACTCAGATCCTGCCTTCCTCATATTCCTCACCATTCATTAAGCCTCTTGCTTGCCCTCACTAGGGCCCAGATTACCAGTGTGTGCTTCAGCTGGCACACCAGTAGCCTCACACAGACACTTCTTCAGGTCAAAAGGGCAAACTTGGTGTGTCAGTAAAAGCCAGTTTCTGTTCATTGACTTCCTGGAATAATTTCAGATGCACAAACTGAGTTTAATTTCAATAGCAAGAGAAATGCCCAAGTTCTTCCAGCTCTAAGTCTTGATGGTACATCAGTCTGTCTGGACTGAGGGATCTTTGACACTGAAGCATCTTGCAGCAAACTCACACATACGTAAAATACAGAAATTATATCCATGCCACTCTTTCATAACAAACTTCAAACTAAAGTCTGTAGGTAAGCCATAGGGAATTAACATACATATCCATACATCACATTAAAGCTGTAAATACACAGCACTGATTAGGATCTCTGGTTTCACCCGAAAAGGGTAACAGAACACTGGGACAGGCTGCCCAGAGAGGTTGTGGAGTCACCGTCTCTGGAGACATTCAAAGACCACCTGGACGCGTTCCTGTGTGACCTGATCTGGGTGTTCCTGCTCTGGCAGGGGGATTGGACTATATGATCTTTCAGGGTCCCTTCCAATCCTTGATATTCTGTAATTCTGTGATCAGCAAAAATGAGTTTGGAAGCAGAGAACATCATAACCTCCACCTTGCCAGAGATGGACCTGTCATTCAGCCTAAAAAGTGATGACTGATAAAATGGGCAATCGTGGGATACAGAGGAAATTCATTGTCCACTTCTCACTTGTATTCTGTCAAGCAAGCTCTGCCTTAGCATATGGGCTCTTCCCTGGTCTGTCCTGAAGCTGAAAGGGTCAGATTTAATCTTCTAACTGGAAGTGACAGTAAAATCATTTAAACTCAAGACAACAGGTTCCCAGTCCCAAAGTTGCCTTTTATTTATGTAACTTCAGATTAACCATTTCAAATTATACTCGTCATTCTTAAGTTTTAACCTGAGGGTTACAAAGTGACATTTCATCTGAACTGATGAAATCTGTTCTGTTTCTTTGTTCATTTGCACATAATTTTGTGGCAGTCTTAAAGCTGCTAGACCGTTTCAAATATGCAAAAGCAACAGTGCACGGTACAGCAGTGCAGTAATTGTGCTCTCAGCAGGATTTAAAATACTGATCCCAAAGAGAGATGGATGCAACATAGAAAAGTTTATCTTTTTTTTTTAAAGATTTGCTCAAATCACCATCTTCCTAGCATATAGTATGGTCTAGACTGATAACAAGGAGAAATTTCCACAAGAGCTGATGACATTCTCTGTACTCCAAAATCACTTGTGAAATCCACGGGATACGTGTATGTTGACAGAACAATACAAGCCACATGTGGCTGACCAATATCCCAAGCAGACAGATATCTTTTGGCAGCCTGCACATACTCTAGCTGTTAACATCAGGAAAAAAAAGCAAACTACTATCTCTATGGAGGCTACTTCTTAAAGCAGCCTTTGTAAAATAAATGAGGTCATTCAGGAGAAAGAAAACAAAAGATGGCCCAAATTATAAAGTCTTTCTGAGGTTCGTGCTGAGTTGTGGGTTTGGCTTATGGGTTTTATTAAGGATGTGGGGCCAAGATACGATCTGCCAATGAACTCACTGCCTGTCTGTGCAGAGCCAGCATACTCATGAGTAACACTGCTCAAGTATTTACACAAGATACAAGTTGTGGGGGCACAGGGACACCTGGGCAGGAGCTGGCATGTCGCAGAGCTGACCCGCAGAATCAGGTCCGTCTCTGCAATGCCCAGGTAGAAGTGAGCATGGGATCTGTGCCATCAATGCTCTTTCACAGAGCTCGCTGCCCCCTCTGAGGTCTATGCATCTGCTAGAGGAAAGCAGATAGCCTCAAGGGCAGGTTATAACAGTCAAGAAGCCTTTGCCATTAAACAAGATCAAGGGAACAAAATTATGGGAAGAGGTACAAGATGAGGGAGTGCTCTGAGGCAGTCAAGTATCAAACCTAAATTTGCAGAAAAGCAGGTGTTCAGAAAAAAAGAAATGGAGATAGACCCATCCTCATTTCTGATACTGTCATGGGGAACAGTACAGTGCAAATATGGAGAGTTTTTTCAATTTGCCATTTAGGGACACTTGCCTCCATAAAGTTATTCTGTTCCTTGGGTGTGATTCCTTGGTTAAGGTAAGGAGATACACCATCCGGCTCTTCCTCTCACTTTCCTTCCCTTCACTGTCACTTGGTAACTCCACAGACTGGCTATCCACAATTCCAAAAGGCCACCAAGAAAAGAAAATCACATATGTACCTGTTGTTTCATGATACTATTTTTTCCATTGAGTATCACAACCCGCCAGACCAGCCTAACCTGCCCAGGCAGCTGAGCTGGTGAGCAGTCCGTTAAGGGGGAAATAGATGTGGAAGGTTGCCCACAGCAGAAATGTTAACAGGTAAGTGCACAGGGAGATACGTCAATCGCTAGAGCCACAGAAAACAGAGAAAACATTTAAAACTGTAGAAATTCCATCCAAGTACCTAAATGGCATATCAAGCTGCCCCCAGCCAGCAGACACTGTTTAAAGAGTCCATAGCTTAGTCATCTGGAGAGGTTAGACACTTGTTAAGGGCTTGTAGACTTTTAAGATCATTAGCTGTCCAAAAATGTTGGTTACTATCACTTCTGCCCTTAAGGCAATGGCGGGAAGGAGATTTTTCCCACAATATGCTGCAATTCAGTGACCGGTGTAAGATTAGTCCCAGGTATGAGATTGAAAGGGAACCCCCTCCTGCACCTGCCCTGGTCAGGTCACCAGGGCTGCTAGTACCACCCCACCCCCCAGGATCCTCTAAGCTTTTCATCTCACACACTTCTTTTACAGCCTTGGTGATGTCCTTGCTTTCTCCTGCTCTCTTCCAACTACTGCACATGGGAAAAAACTCAGGGGTTTTTTTTTGGCTTGTTTCTGCAGGTTTTAGGAAAGGGAACATTCTGTAGCTATGGAAAAATCCTCTCCTACAAAGATCTCAGTTCAACTTACAATCCTCCAGGTGTGAAAAGAGACTGAAACTAGCCTCTGCCTCTCCTTGCCTTCTGTCACCTTTCTTCCAAAGGTTTAAGAAGGTTATAAAGCCTGATTAGGAGGATCCCTCCCTCTTTCTCTTTCCATTCATTAACCTGCTGCATGCTCAAGCTCTCTCTTGAGCTCACACACACTCTGGCTCTCACAGATGTGTCCACCTTCACTCTCACCCAGCACTAAAAGCATCCTTCAGAACAAGGATGGGAAAGGGACAGAAGATTGAAAGAGAAGAGGCAGAGGAGCTGGTGGTAGCTTTGTTCTCTTTTGGTCACGCAGGGGAAGAGGTAGACGAGCAGACAAAGCCCAGGAGGCACGCAGCTGACCGGAGCTGTGCATGCTTGGAGCATTTCTGGAAGTCAAATATGCTCCTGCAAAAGTGAGGCTCAGTCCCACAGGACCTAAAGCGAAGGACCCAGTGCTTCAGACCAGCCCTTGTTCACATCCACAGTGGAAACTTCTACAGGAAAAAAATTTGGGTTCTTAGCTGAGTGCTACAAAGCCACAACCAACTTCCTTTTCACAGTTACATGAATGAAATACAGTTCTAATTTTTTGCTGTTATTTTAAAGTACTTCTGTAAAATGGTAGAGTACATCTAACATCTGTATTTAAGAATAAAATCCAGATTTGACAGAATGGCAGCACAATGGAATAAAATGCCACTCTGGATTATGAGGAAGATTAATTCAGCATCATGCAGGCTCCGGCTTTTCTCCAAGGATTCAGTGCAGAACACAGCCCTCACCACAGTTACTGCAACAGACAGGGAGGTCAGCCTGTATTTTTTCATTAATAAGCCTGATGGTGCTTTAGCAGAGCCTGAACCCAGCATAATTCTGTTTTAATTAACCATTTTTTCACGGCATATTGAATGAAGTCTTTAGGTTCATAGTCCATCTCTGTGATTCTGAGATAATACAGCAGCGGGAATCTTCAGGGGTACCTGATAAAATAATCATCATCAATAAATAAAAAAAAACCCAACATTTCTCAGCTTTAAAATCTGATGAGATGGTTCACTCCAGGCTGGGGTCTTGGATAAAATACTGCCATGAAAACACACTTCTCTATTTTATCTTCAGTCTCTACTGCTTACTTGCATTTATCCCAGGACTACTGCAAAATCTGACCAAAATTCTCATCAAAAATCTATACATTAACTTCTCTCTTCTTAGCTCGGCTTCTCCAAAGTAAGAAGTCACACAAACCACAGGCCCACGCACATTTGAGGAGCAACATGTGAAGGACAGAGAAGGGAAAGTAGCATGAAGCCAAGCAAAATGTAGTTTTGGGACTGGAACAGAAGTAAGAACATTCAGAGCTCTGCCCTAATCTCAGGAGGCCTCACCTGTTCAGAAACAGAGCACAAGCACGACTCTGAGTCCATGTTCTCTGTTTTTAACTGGGAACTAGAAGCTAACTAGAGTCAGCTTTTCCAAGAAAATTCTCTTTGTTTGGAGTTAAGAATTTAAAATGTATATCCATGCTTTCCTGTAATTGCAAGCCATTCTTTTTCTTTTTTAATTTTTTAATCATTTTTCGACTTTAAATCCAACTTTGTCTTGAGGGCAATTATTTTTCTGTATTCCATGTAGGCCTGTTGTGCTTGCTTCAAATAAATCCATCACCCTCAACACTGCATAAAATTATTTGGCAGCATTATGAATGTACCAAATTGGATTGGCAACATGATAATCAATAATTGGCAATACTTCTTCTTTGTCATCACCTTCCTGCCTTCTGCTCATAAACAGGAGGGACAATCTCCAGTCCTAGGCTCTCTGGTGATCAGGATCTCTGAGCCGCAGGACACCACCACAGCTTGGGCATTGCCTGTGTGCTCTGCTTCTTCCTGCACTTACCTTCCCATCATCCAAGATGCCTAGAGCATCTTTTATTGCAGAGGCAAATTTGAGGATGGAAAAGCAGAATTGTCTTCCGTAATCCGTAACACCAAGCCATGGGCTGATTAACTTCCAAAGGCAGTTTAACAAATAAAGAGAAACACAAGTCATGCTCTAGGTTTCAAGTTTTGGACTCTCTTTTGATAGCTTTTACAAGAATATTATTAAAATATTGAGCATCACTGAAATAAAGTCTGCTTTTAACTCTTGTTTGCAAAATTTAAACCCATGCACTCATAATTCCAAGGATTTACTAAAATCATTGAAGGACTTTACAGGTTTAGAAGGATATTTACTCCTTCAGAGAAAAATTTCCAATTAAAAGAGCTTGTAGCTCC
The DNA here is from genome assembly GCA_013400055.1 of Nycticryphes semicollaris. NCBI lineage: Eukaryota > Metazoa > Chordata > Aves > Charadriiformes > Rostratulidae > Nycticryphes > Nycticryphes semicollaris. Next base: position 680,552 of record VXBJ01004673.1, on the reverse strand, counting down.
TGAACACACCGAGCACTGAGCTGCCAGTGTTGCCAAATCCCCACAGTTCTCTAAGTGCTCCTCAAAAACAGGGTTTGTCCTACTCCCCTCATATTCTTTGGATTGAGACTCTCAGGAATAGCCATCACTCCACCAAATTTAGGCTTGCACAAGTAGCTCAAGGTCATGAAGCAAATCATCTGCAGAAGTTAGAGTAGATACAGATACTGCGGCCTTAGGTATCATTTTTAAATGATGGTACAAAAGAGCTGTTAAAAACAGTTGATTACAAGTAACACCCAAGTGAATCAAATATTTTTTTTTGGTACGGATTTGAAATAGGATTTTATACTTGGATCCTGACTTATCTTTAGTTAAACACCATTAAGTCGTCATGTTCTCGGCAATAGATTGTAGATTGAGCACGCTCTACGCTCCCTACAAAGGACTGTTTACACTCTTAAAACAAATACATTTTATGTGACTGTTGGACAGAGAGCTGTGCAACTGAGTTTAATCAGGCATAACTCACTTCTTGAAGAGTCACCAAACAAGCCTGAACTCAATATTTCCACCAGTTTCCTCAACTGAGAGTTCAATAGCATCTGGAAAAACAGCAAAAAACAAAAAACAAAAACAAAAACAAAAAAAAATACCCAACATTTTCCCTCCCAGGTATGGGTAAAGAAGCAGTCAGTTTAAGCTCTGTGAACTCTCTCAATACCTCTCACTGAGCAGTAGAGAAGCCGAGTACAGAGAAAGTCAAGCAATCGCCGGGGCTGCAAACAGCACTAACCAAAGCTGAGGTAAAAGAGCTTCGGGTCCTTTGCCTTTTGTTGTTCAGTTGAAGAAAATAACGAACAAGCATGAAAAGAAGCTGCAGCAGTACCTGCTGAATATGAAAATAAATACAAACTCCATTTCATTTTTAAATTTAGGGGGGAGGTGGAATCCAACCACATTCAAATTCTCTGTAGGTCAAGAGAAAGTTTAGGGTTTGGTTTTGTTTGAAATCACATTTTTCCAGCAGAGATCCAACTTCACTAAATGTGCCTTTTCACGGGGAAAATAACTTCGTACAGCCTCTCCTTTGAAAATATTTTTCTCCTGGCACAGCCAGGTTTCTTTCCTAACCTCAGACGGTCTGACTACTTTGAGAACAATCAGCCACTTTTATTGATTAAACAAACATGAAAAGAAATAAATTATCTTTAAAAAGCAGCTTTCTACAGCTTTAATAACACCAAAAGAAGACAGGACAAAAAAATAGGTTCATTTTGTGCTACATCCTTTCTTTAATTTTATTGAGGTGTCAATCTAAATAATTAATACAAAGTTACTTCATTCTGTGAAGATTAAGAGACTTTACAGTATAAAATTCCCTGAGACACAATACATAACTTAAATGATCACATAAATTCTCTGTTCCCTCTATACCATAATCAAAATGTAGTATTATTTGTTCTCCTTATAAAAATCAGAAGAAAATGGTCTTCTTTTCTCTCCCTCCACCCCAATATTTTAAGGCATCAAGTAGAACACTTTATCAAAATGTATTAAAATAGATTTTTCTACTTAAAATAGAAAATGTATTTGCTTAATTATTACAGATTGGTGGTGTCTTGTGGAATCTGGTACCCGATCTATGAACCAACTTGCCCAACCTTTTTCTTCACCATTGAACTTGGGCTCTACAAAGTGAATTACAAAAGCCCGTCCTGAACTCACAGTCCTACACAATCAGCCTGTGGAGGGAATGAGCCAAAACCCAGAGTAGATTTATTAAAGAGGTGCTGTTCTACTGACTTCAGCAGCTGTAGAACAGGGCTGAATTTCCCCCTGAATCTAAAAGGAAAAGTGTGCAATGCTGACACAAGAAACTAGAAAACTAGAAACTAGAAACTAGAAAATGATTCTTTTTTTCTCAAAGCAAGAGCTCTGTGACTATTATCACAACACTGCAGTTTTCATTATACAGTTCTTGAATACACTTAATGCATAACTTACAAATTGCAGCACAACTGTGAACATCTTATTCAAACATGTTGCTTTAATTATTGCATAGCTCTTTTCTGAATTTTACAAGACTTGTTGATCAAAGACTTCAACTGCTCTTCTTAGACTGAGAAAAAAAGTATTGTTTGCAATCTTTGGAAATTCCAGTATTCCTGTAGCCTGTGGCATTACTAATGATCACACAGAAGAATTGTGTGACTGGAAACTCAGAAAATGCTACAAAGTTTAGGGCTGAAAAAAATGCATTAGTTTCAGCAGACTGACAAAGAGCAGTGCAATCTTAAATACTAGTTCACCATTTTTAAGATTGTGACTGCGTATATATTTATATGAACCATGGTAAACAGAAAAAAAAAAAGTAATTCAAAGAGAGACAGATTTTATTATCCTGACACTTAGCTATTGATGCTAATGCTATTCGTAAACTAGATTTTTAAAATCACCAAAACCAATTTTATGGGAGCAGTAGTCACAGCAGAGAAATACTATTTCAATAATCTTTAGTCCTATGCTTACAAGGAACATCTAATTTAAAATAAATTACCATAGGCTGTCAGCTACCCAACAGCCCTTATTGCTCATCAAATCTAATCCTTTTCTAACCACAAATGCCAGTAAACTCACTTGTTCTGATGCCCATCTTTTATTGGCAACTGACTTCCTTCTTTCCCCACCTGTTCTGTGCGCATGATTTTATTCCTAATTAAGTCTCTGGGTAACTGGACGAATCTCTAAATCATTTGTACAGGACTCTTGAGGGTTATGATTTTTTGCCATTAAGCCTTACAGTCGCAAAAGGCAGGGAAGGCTCTGCTTCCTGAGGATGCCTAATTGCAATTGAAATCTCTTTCTGGATTTCACCAAGCAAGTTTACCCGTAACCAAAAAGTAACCATACACTGACTACCAGGAAGACTCCAGCAAAGCAGCAGAGTCTGAAAGGGAATGACTACTCTAAATGTTCCTGAGGGGCACTACGTGAATGAAGTTTTATCTTCGGAACCTATTTATTGATTAAAAAAACTCAGCTGGTAAAACCCCTCAAAATCAAAGGGAAAAAAAACCAACCAACCAGTAAATCTTTACTTTTTATATCTATCCTCACACAATCTGTATCTTAACAAGAGTCTAGATTTTATTCTCTACGAAAATTTTCTTTTTGAAAGGTCGTGATTTGGGACTCAAGTTTCAGCTGGTTTGGTTTTTTTGTAATAATTATTTTACAAACAGTAAAGTGGCATTCTGAGTAGTCTGCCACACAGCACAATTTTAAAAAACACGTGCCATAAATCAAATCACTACACAACAGGACAATCTAATGATACTAGAGAAATAAGTTAGCCTTTCTGTATACATATTCAATATAGTAACCAAAAATCCTGTATTTCTAATCTTTCACTGCTTTTTTTCCTATATGGCAGTAATTTTGCCGAGAAAAACATGCAGATTCCTGTAAACATTTTCTAATTCCTGAATAAACGGAGGGTGGAACTGTTCCAACTTTTTTTCCACAGCCTGTCTTTTTCTGTACTTAAAGTTCTTCTCCACCTTCATAAACATGTCTATGGTCTCAGCAGACAGTGGAAGAAATACTCCACATCATCTGAACTGTTTGTTCCACCTGGATCCAGTCCCCTCCATACACTTTTTCCTAAATGGAATTATTATTTGGCTCAAAGCATTATTGGTTGGCTGCTGCAATTTCAAGCCTTGCTAAGAAGTGCTACTGTATCATTACATTCTTACATTCAACACTTAGGGCTCAGAACTCAACTGCAAATGGCTTTTCACTTTAAGATATTCACTTTTGTCTTTAGAGTACAGAAGGCCAGCACTGATCACGTATACCCTGTAAGCAGAAGAAAGCTTCACGGTCCAGGAAGCTGTCATAGCCGACCAAATTGGTTTCAGCTGTGTGGCTGAAGAACTTGGCATCTGTAATATATGTCAAGCTGTGCACACGGTTTCAGATCTGTACGTCTTCTCAAAATTTAACTTTGCTCTTTTAAGAATCATCTTGCCTGATGTTTATTTGTACTTCCATAATTTTGCACTTTAATAAAAATCTTTCTTTCATGGGCTGTTCACAGCTCGTTTACCTGCACCTGTAGGCTTCTCTCACTGATGACAGCCTCCTGCACACCTCCTTGGCTAACAATCTCCATGAGGTCCATCCTTCCCTACACCTTGACACAGTCCACTAAGGCTGATGAACCTCACCTGCCAGGAACATCAACTTTCAAACCAGCTGGCCAGATTTCGTACAGTCTTGATTTCATCTCCAGCTGCCCTTACAGCCTCGCAAACCTTACACAAATGCTCATCCCAGAAAGAGGTGACATGGACCTCGTACTTCTTCCTCCAGGCAAAATACCTCCTGTAGTTGGGTTTGCTTTTATCGAGGAATTTCAGGTAGGTGGCCAGCAGCTGGGGGCTGGGGAAGTCGTCGACATGGATGAAGGAGTCAGGGGGGATGAAGCGCTCGTAGTTGGCCCTGCGGGGGCCGAGGACAACAGGAACAGCACTGGCAGTGAAGGCGTTTCTCCAGAGCTTCTCAGTGATGTAGTCGGTGTGCTGGGAGTTCTCAAAGGCCAGGTAGAACTTGTAGGCCGAGATGGTCTCCACTAGGCCACCCTTGGGCATCGCCAGCCCCTGTGCCCCATACACGTCAATGGCCAGGTGCTCCTTCAGCTGGTGGTAGTAGCGCACCCGGGCATGCTCCTCGTTCCAGTTGCTGATGACCCAGGCCACCAGCCGCGTTTTGTGGGGCAGGACGAAGGGCCGGGGCACCGGCAGGGCACGGAGGTAGCCATAGGGCACAAAGATGTCCGAGTCCCGCCGGTAAGACATGGTCCAGTTGAAGAGGCCAGTCAGCCCCCGCAGCCCGGGGGAGTGCGAAGGCGACTCGAAGTTCATCCACACCCAAAGCTGGCGGGGGGGACGCGGCGTGGACCCGCCGGGCAGCCCCTGGGTGCCGTGCTGGGCCAGGTCGCGGTGGTGGAAGAGCACGGCCTGCGCCTCGCCGTAGAGGCTCCTGTCGGCACTGAGGCGGCAGCCGGTGATGTTGTACCGCCGCAGGCAGTCAGCCGTATGCAGCGGCCGGGCGAAGGGCTCCCACCACAGCAGCACGTTAATCTTGTCGTCCACCTGGCCTTCCGCAAGCGCCGGCGGGGCGGCCACCGGCTCCGGCAGGCGGACATAGAGGGCGAGAGCGGAGGCGGCTCCCAGCATCGCGGCCACCAGCGCCCGCCACCGCCGCGGGCAGCCGGGGCGCCCAGCAGCGTTGCGGCACGGGGCCGGCTCCATCCAGGCCGCCTGCTGCCGCCGCTCTGCCTTTGGCGGCTGCCGCGGGGCCGGGGCTGGCCGGCGCATGCTGCGGCTGGGGCAGCGGCTTCCCCCACCCCTTGCCCCGCCGGCGGGGAGGTGCCGGGACTGCCGCCCCACCCGGACATGCCGGGCCGTTCTCACCGGGCAGCCGGCGGACCCGCAGCCTTCTGCACCCGAGGCCGCCCCCCACCGCCGCGGCCCTCCTTGAGGTGCCGCCCTGTCCCGCCCGGACCTCACCAGCAGGCTGCCGAGAGGACTCTGGGGCCTCGCAGAGGTAGCAGCGGGCAGCGTGTGGGCAATGGCAGCCCCGGGGCTCGCTGAGGTGGCCACAGGCAGCGTGTGGGCAATGGCAGTCCCGAGGCTCACTGAGGGGGGCACAGGG